>OZ010581.1:117780239-117975239 GCA_963932145.1 Acanthosepion lycidas | reverse complement strand
CTTATATAGACTATAGTTTAAGTGTTATGGGAACTTAAAAAACAAACAAACAAACAAACAACAACAACAACAAGACTATTCCTGACATTATAAATACTGCGCCTCTCAAGAGGTATGAGCAGATTGTAAGACGTGGAGAAATAATTGAGAGCATATTGTAAGGACATTTGAATAGTGATACTTGTCGAGACAACATAGTTCACTCTAATCAAATCTGATAGTCATTACTAATACTTCTACTTCTTTGTATTATATTTCTGTTGTAATCTATCTTTGTATTCCATACCTGTGTTCGTGTTATTCTTTCATTGGTTCTAACCTTGGACCATCACCGTGGTACAAGGAACTGGACCATAACATTAAGAATGTAATATTTTTAATTCTATACGATTTCATGAAACTGAGAATTCATTTTTTTCATTTTTATAAGTAGTGGTTTTTTTGTTTTTTTTTCAAAATGATACTTTTGAGTGAAGTTTTTCTTTTTAAAAAAAATATTTTCGTACATATTTGATGTCATAAAATATCTAATTGCACCTAATGTGCTTTTTTAAAAAAATATTTTTTAAATTTATGAGTAATGGAATTATCATATTACTCTTCAGGAGGGAAAAGTAGTTAAAGGCGGTAATTCAGAATTAGTTCTTCTTTGAACATCCATATAAAAAAATAATCAAACATTTGCTAAATTAAAAAAAAAAAAATCTTTAGGTTCACACTTGAAAATGGTATTAAACTATACTTTTTCCGATTCATCAAACATTTCTTTATTTAATAATAATAAAAAAAAAATTCACGAACATCAAATGGATGAATTTCAAAATCGCACTGAAAAATTACAAGTTATTTTTTTAAAAAAATGTGTATTTTTTCCCCCGTCTCATCTGAAAGAAAATAACGCGTTTTATTAAATTATGCAAACATCAGAAAAATTGTTTTTTGAGTTTTATTGAAATATTTTTAGTTATATTCGGGCCGAATTTTCGGTCTGTTTACACTCGATACAGCAAAAAATTTTTTTATTAAAATGACATCATTGCGATATTTTTTTTATATAAGTGTAAAAAGATTTAATGAAAACCCCCAGATTAAAAGGTTCACTCGTGATATCGAAAAGGGGTGTGTGAAACAGATTACCCCAAATAATACCACAAACTTTTCTAATAAAATAATTCATTCAGTATACAGTACATTCATTAATGAATGAGTACTGAAAATTTCGTTTGAATCGAATAATTCCCTGATTGTTGGCAAATATTTTAAAAATAGTGGAGAAGCAATAATCTTTTACTTTCATTTCGGATAAAAAGCATCCATTTTGTTGGCACCTAGTATTTTAACAGTATGATTTTAAAACTCTTTCAGATGATAATTTTGATTTTTGATTTTTGACCCCCAGCTACATAAAATCTGCCCCGAATAGTAAAATAAAAAAAATGAAATAAAACTAATGAATATTTTTTTTATTTTATTAGGAAAGCTTTTAATTGTTTTTATGAATAAAATGTACATTACTGTCAAGACAATTGTTTTCTCACACATACACACGAAGAAATCGCATTTATTTCTTGAATTTTATTTTTTTATCTTGAAAAACAACTACAAGGAAAGGACTGTATCCTGATAAATATTAGAACTCTAGCACTTACACACACTAAGAAAAATTTACTTGTGAATAAAACATGAAAATAAAAATATCTTATATTTTTATATTTAAACAATTTCTTTTTCTTTGTTGCGGGTTGATTCAAATCCGCAACAAAATGTTCTCCACATTTAGATGACATTTTTCAACCAATGGGTTGCGTTCCCACCAACAATGAAAACATTATTCGTGATCCCTTTGAAGGGTATTCAAGCAAAGTTTATAGATGGACAAACCAGAAAGGAGAGACACACGGCAACAATTCCCGACGCTCAGCTTAAAGGAAATTTCCTTACTCATTCACCCGTCTTCCTCCCCAAGCTACATGACACACTTTCCTCCTCACTTTCTCTTTTACTTCTTTTCTCACACATACATAGAAATCACATTTATTTTCATCTTAAAAAAACCAAAAACAACTACATACAAGGACTGTAATCTTATATTTTTTATTTAAACATCTTTTTTTGCCTTTTTCTTTGTTGTGGGTTGATTAAAATCCGCAACAGGGATTTTGTTTTTATCCTTTTTTTTAAAAATAAAATCTTTGTAAAATCTTTTTATTTTTTTTACAGATTAACTTCAGATTATTATTATTTTTTTAATTTTAATTTTAATTTTTTTTAAGCATTTCACCCCAAGCAAGGCGGGAAGCCACTAGGACGCAAGGGGTTACAGAAAATTTAGAGCAAGATCAGATAGGAGTGATAGAAGAAAGGGTGAGGAGAGGGTAGTGGATAGATCAAGGCAACTGGAGATGTCGATTGACATTACACTTGAATAGCTGGAGACTATAGCTCTCAGGAAAACAGGAATAGGGAAGGGAGTTCCACAGGCGAGAGGTGCGAGACATGAAGCTATTGGAGTAGAAGAGACGGCTACATTTAGGAGTTTAGACAGTGAAGTGGTGAGAGCGGGATGCCAGCCTCGTAGGGCGCTTGAACTCATGAACTTCAAATAAAACTAAAATTTTGTTTTTACTTCCTTGTTTTAAAAATAAAATCTTTATTGAATTATTTTTTTTTTTTACAGATTAACAACTGCAGACTATTATATGAATTTGAAATTTTTCGTTTTCAATCAGGCAGACATAAATAACTTCGGTGTTTGCCACTGCAAAATTATTGATGTTAATAAATTTATAAGGGAAGTAACTCTAATTACATAAAATAGGGTTACTTCCCTTGAAAATCATTTCGCTTTTTGAGAATGAATGATCTGTGTGACGTATTTTTTCAGGACGTAGGCGATTATGGCTCATCACAACTTTCTATCATTCGCAGCTCTTAGTTTGTGTTTTTATTACCCCCGGGGTTCTATTATCCATTTACATCAGCTCCTTAGGAAGGCTACTTGCTGCACCCATCTGTCCCTCTTGACTTTAATATGTCCCGTGAGTATCAAATTTTCCAAACGTTCATTATGTGTCCTACAAATTTTAACTGTCTCTTTCTGATCATAACGGTCTTTTTTGTATCCATTTTCCCTAAATTTTCCTCATTATTCATATACTCTGTTCATAGTAGACTCAGCATCCTTATGTAGAACTATATTTTTGTTGCCTGAAGTTTCTTTTTCGTCTGTCAGGATGTTGTCCATTATTCATTACCGTATAGGAGTATCAATATTACATAGCAGTTCAGTACTTTTTTCTTGCGAAATTTTCATGTTTCTTAATACTTTGCTTAGCATTTGGAAAGCAACTTTCGCTATCCCAATACTTCTTCGAAATTCAGTGTCACATTTTTGTTCTCTGTTAAACTACATCCTTCTCTCGGCGTACCTGTATTTTTTCTGCGTTTGCCAACAGTAAAAAAGGTGTCATTTGCATATATTACGTTGCTGTGATTGTGCTCAACACCAACTCCTGATCGGACTTAAAACGAAAAAGCAGTATTATTGAAAATATTGCATATTTTTCAATTTACTTGATAAAATTGATGAATAATTCCAGAATCATTAAATGCACCCGCAAAAGATTTTAATTTTCTTTTAACCGGTAGAAGAATGGATATTTTGTAGACAATAGTGATATTAAAATCTGCTAGAATACTAAGAATAGTGCTGTCATTTGATTCCTAGAAAATTGAAATTATGCAAATCACTGTAGTGAGAACGTCACCGTGGCGCACTGTTTAAGAATTTAGCTGAGCAGACCATTGACTTCAATAATTTCGATTCCCAGGATGTAATGTACACTTGTATTCATAAGCTTTGACTTCTTCTATGTGAAATTTTACACACGATTCTATATTTGTGACTCTGTAATATATTTTATTTCCTATAAACCTATAGGATTGTTGACAAAAGTAAAATCCTCAAAAGAAAGCTGGAGATTTGTGGCGACTTCGAGTCAGTGGTTCTTCCTCGATGTAAGGTTGAGTGATGAGTGGGATCTGTTGCGGGATATGGCTAATAGTGGAGATAAAAACATGAATAAGCATTTGGTCTCATATAAATTCCTATTGAAACGTGCTTAGTGTCAGCTCTTTGTATGATGGTACTGAGTACTAACTTCATTACTCCTCGTAACGTATGAGACAGAGTTAAGTGATAGAATTATTGGCACGATGAGGTTGCGCGCCAATTGAAACCGATAGATGTGTGGAAGTAATGGAGCCTTGTGAATACAGATAAATTGATTTCATTTTGAGGCGCGCTTCATTATTTCATCTGGTCTAAATACTGTTTGGATTGCAGATTTTATCAATCTTTGGAGAGAAATAAAAGTACTTCATGTCGATATCAGATTCATTATTCAATCTGGTCTAAAATTTGTTTTATATGATTGGAGGTTTTTATGAATCAGTTCCTTGTAGTTTTAGAAATACATTTATTTCATTATTCTATCTGGTAACTAGATATACTGATGACACAGTTATTTACTCCTGTTTTAATACCCCGATAGGTCCTACAAGACAAAACTGGCAGCTGCTCTTGAAAATGACTTCCAATCAGTTGTTAACTGGGGCATGAAATGGCTTGTAAATATTAACACCTCCAAAACGAAACTGCTATCTTTTAATCATCATCTTCTTTTGTGTGCCATGCCCCTTCAGGACATATGTGATCATGGTTCTCAAGTTCACTCTATCCCTTGTAGTTCTCAATATGTTTCATCGTTTTGCTACTTCTTCTAGACTATTTTCTCATCCATTTGCTTAAGTCCACTGGGTATGTCACGCATTGCTTTCCCTTATCTCTCGTTCTCTCTATCCGCCATGTGAGTATCAGATTCTCCAAGCATTTCTTTCTCATTACGTATCCCAGAAACTTCAGCTGCCTCTACCTGATGGTAAGTATAAGCTTCCTCCTTGTTTGCATCCTAGAGCCTATTTTTGCCCTCCATCAGTATGGCTGATGCTAACCACCAGGAGAGAATCGCATTGCGTCTTCTTAGTTTCACGTTATCCACTGATATGAAGTAGAGTGATTATATTGAATCAGTTGCTAGATTTGCGGCTAGGAAAATTTGTTTCTCAACAGAATCAATCTTACACATAAATCTTCCATTCGTCCGTGCATTGAATATTGTTCCCGGTCTGGTGCTCCGGCTATAAATCTTGAAGATTCTCTAACAGAATACAAAGAAGGGTCTTTAATGCTATTGGTCATGACATAGCCTGCTGAATTCAGTCATTTTTCCAACGACATGACGTGGCTTCCATCTGTTTTTTTTTCTGTAAATATTTTCATGGCAATTGTTCTAATAAGCTTTCTTCCTTGGTGCCTCTATTGTATAAATTTAAGCGTTCAACTAAATTGGCAAATAAATCTCATTGTTTTATTATTGAAACAGGTACATGTCACCGAGAGTTTTATTCTAATAGTTTCTTTTCTCGCACTTCTCATCCGTGGAACTCTCTTCCTGTTTCTTGTTTCTCTGAAATGTTAGTCGCCATCTTCTCTCTTGCTGAATCTTGTTCTTTTATTATTCTTTCTCTTGACTAAAGTCTTCTAATTCTTTTTACGCCTAGTAACCCATTAGTCTTAGTAGCATTATCGCCTTGCTCGGGGTGAAATAATAAATTAAAACTCCCTTTATAACAGGTACCTTGAAAAATACGCTAAAAAAGAGCATACCATGATGAAAAATTTCCCTAAACTTGATAAAAAAGTTTTGCTGTTAAAATGTTTATATTATTATTAAGAGAAAAGACAAAAGTATTTTTTAAAATAATTTTTGTTTCTAGCACGTTCAAAATTTTGGTTAAAAATCTTATTTTTCTTCCCTTACCGGGTGGGCCAAAGATTAGTAAGGGAAATTTAGTATCATTTTGCGGTAAAAAAATGTTGTTTTGGAAATTCTTGCAAAAATCAAATCATTGTTGGATTTTAATTAAATTTTCAGGATTTATTTACAAATGAAATTATTAAAAAAATTTTTTTTTACGAAAATCTTGGTAAAAATATTTTTTTTTACATCTATTATCCCTACTTGATTTTATGAAATTTCGAGAAATTAAAATTCTACCATCTTCATAATTACATTAATTAAAATCATGACTCCTTGGCGAATTTAAATCATCAATTTGTTTTTGTTAAACAGAAACAGCATTTATCGAAAATCTGCTCTGAATCGTAAAATTAAAAAAAACAAAAAAAAAAAAAAACACTATGGCATTTAATTAGAAAAGCTTTTAATTGTTTTATAAATAAGATATATTGAAAAAAAAAACAAAAAACAATTGTATTAAGAATTTCTTTTTTCGATGAATAATGAGATTTTTACATGATTTGTTTTTAATTTTTTAAAATTTTAATTAGAATAATTGATTAAATTTTAAATCTTTTAAATTTCTGTATTAATTTCATCCTTTTAGATTATATTATTATTAAGTAAAAACTATATTTACTAAACGTAAATGGAAAAGCTTAGTACAAATCATGAAACACCAATATTTTTAAAAGAATTTTGAATTTTTTGTATGTTTATAAACGTGTCGATTTTTGTAGATACGGTGACCTATTATCAGAAAATAAGAGCGATAACTAGAATAAATTTAAAGCCAGAAAAGTATTTAAAATTCAATAAAACATTAGATTACGGAGAATATTTTCTTAAATTTTTAAGATTACTGTGTACTTTAAAATTATACATAAAAGGCGCTCACAGTATATTCATTTATTTAGATAAACATCAATTTGTCATAAAGCTGTAAAACATGTCAACAGCTTAAATAAACAGCTACCACTGTATTAAAACATGCATTTCTGTGATATTTTAAAGCAGATTAATTAAAATTTAAATCAGCTAATATTCCTCAAATAAAGTTTCAGAAAAGTATATTTTATTTTTAGAAGATTTTTAATTAAGAGAATTAGAATTACATTGCGATGAAAGACGATTAAAAAAGATTGCTAATCAGCTATTTAAAAAAAACAAACAAACAAACAAAGATCCCCACCAAAAAAAAAAAAAACAAAAAAAAAAAAAAACCAACAAACTCCAATCAATTTAAATTAGTTTTGATATGCAGTAAAATATTTTGCTTATTGGAAATATTAACTTTCATCTATTAGCTTGAAATTAAAACTAAAATTAAATTTTCAAGAAAGAGTTTTCATTATTTTTTTTTATAAACAATTTTTTTTGCTATCCTCTGCCAGCCGCAATGATGGAGAAAACATTACCTCGAACCATCGCCAGTGAGACACGCTGCAGGAGTCACTCGTTTCACGAGACTCGTCCCTTAATCGAGACGCAATCACGTCAATCCTCTGAAGAAACGCCATCGAACGAGGGCCAATAACTTCATCTAAAGCTTAGGTATCGCGTTTTCTGTTGTGGTACCTACTTTATAAGGTTGGAGGCCTTACTTATCAATCAACCCTCGTAAGTTTGAAGGGAAATAAATTTACTTAATTTTGATACCAGTTTCATTATTTTATCGGGTCTACAATTTATAGGATTGGAGATCTTAATTCACCCCTCCTAGTTTTGAAGAAAGAGACAGACCAAGTTGTGAGTTACGAATTGGAGAGGTCAGGATTAAGAATGTTAAGAAATTGAAGTCTCTGGGAAATATTATAACAGATGACGGACATTATGACAGCGAAATCCGAAGGTGTTTTTGGAATAGCGAAAAAATGCCTTTCAAAAGCCAAGGAAAGTATTAAGAAACGGGAAAATTCCGTTAGAAACAAAGAAAAGAACTGCTATATAGTATTATTTCTCGGATATGTCAAAATTTCTCTACATCAAGAGGGGACGAGCCAGCAGAGATATTATTCCAAAGAAAGATCCTGAGAATAAAATGGACAAAACATGTGATCAACGAGGAAGTTTTAAGGAAAATGGCAATAAAGAGCACACATAGAATTAAAATGAGACAGTTGAAAATTCTCGGGCACATAAGATATGAATTGAAATAAAACCTAAACATATGAAAGTGAATTTATGCATTTTCTTTGTTCTTGAGAATTTACAACAATATTAAACACTATTTATTTATTCGATTGTTTATTTAAAAGAATAATTTTATATTTACAACACTCTAAAAACTAATACAATTCTATTAAAACTAATATTTATCATTTACCAATTTATAAAGAAATTAATATGAAAATAATTTTTATTAATAAATTTATAAATATTTGTATGTATAACTGGCCACTCATATACCCGTCTATTAAGGCGGCTAGCCAATCTCTATAGCAGATGCTTGTTCAGGCGCATTTGTGCTTATTCAACACCCAGAGTCCACCTGTGATTTATATTGTAACTAAGCTGCAACTATGCCTTAGTTACAGTTTCTGGGAAAGAGCGTGTCATCTAGGGTGATCAACAATTTGAACAAGGCCAGCACGCTCAAGCCCTCGGTGACTTGTGACTTCGTGCTAGGGGTTCCGTCTACGTAATTTCACTCACAAGGCTTGGGTCAAGCCGTGGTATGGTTTTCAGGCACTTTCCAAAGGTGCCTCAAGCTGGGATTGACACCTCCAGTCCGATAACAATAACATCAGGAAGTCTCTTTCCTGACAAATCGACCATGGTCAGATTCGAACCCGGGTCTCATGTTCAGAATGCGAACGTTCTAACCACGTGCCCATTATATACATTTACTAAATTATTAAAATATGTCAACCAACTATGAGGAAATCCTTATCATTTTATAAAGTTTGAATCAATTGGCGTTTAGCCAGTGTCTTATCAACCGTCTCAATAAACAATGTGTTAAATTATTAGTGTAAACAAACAACTTAATAAATAGTGTTCATTATTTTTGTTGTCAATTCTTAAGAACAAAAACATGTATAAATTTACTTTCATTTGTTTAGATTTTATTCCAATTCTAATCATCACTTTTAAAAAACAGTAAACATTGCCGAAGAGTGAAGGTAGTTAAAAAAGCGGTGTCATACGAAAAACCGTCCTTTTGACACTACGTCTTATTGCATGCACTTAAGCCCATGTTTGCCGAAAAAAGTTATCTCACAGAATCGCAAGTTTAATTTATGCTTGTTGTCTTCATTTTATGAGGGTGTAAACGAAAGGCTTTCGCTAATGAAGTTTTGACACGGGGAAATAAAATAATGACGATAGCGTAGCTTGTCTTTTCATCTGTGAAAGAAGTCTTTTTAATTACATCGCACTGCAGACTGATCTGGAAGAATGCCCGACAACTGTCGTCTCCACTTAATGTACAATAAAATTACGCTTGTGGGGAGTGAGTCGTAAGCGTTACTGGCGCAGTGATATTGCTTGGAAAGATGAGCTTTGTCGTCAAAGAGTCTTAGAAGTGACGCACCTTCTTTAGCTGTTGAGTTTTATCGTCTTCTCGGGTCAACTATCACGATCAGCAGCTTTTTGTGCCTAGCTAGGAGATGGTCATGGGCGGTCGTCTTTGATGATAAAAGTATTCAACTAGAGAAATACAAGCTGATTGCAAACGTCAACACTCTTCACTAAGCCATCATCTAACTACTTAAAAGTGATGATTATAGTCTAATTTCGCATTAGCATCACTTCAAATGTTTGAAAAATGTGAATCTTCTTCTTCTATGTGCCGTGTCTCTTTAGAACGTAGGCGGTCATGGCTCTCCACAATTTCCTATCCTGTTAATAATTTTTCTCTTTTTTGTTTTCTTGGTTCGCGATACATTTACTCAAGCTCGTTAGGTAGGTTATGCGTTTTTTTCCTCTGTCCCTCAATCTGTCCTGTGAATACCAAATTTTCTAAGCCCTCTTCCTCATTGTGTGCTCTAGAAATTTAATCTGTATTATCCTGATGTTAAGTATATGTTTCCGTTTTGTTTCCATTTTTCCTAAAACTTCGTCGTTGCTCACATGTTCGGTCCATGCTATCCTCAGCATCTTTCTGTAAAGCCATATTTCTGTTGCTTCAAGTCTCTTCTTCAGCTGTGAGGAAATTCCATTTTCTCTAAATCTTCTCTGTTGGTAAAACTTCGTCGTTGTGTAATTATATTCGGTCCATGATATTCTCAGCATCCAACTGTAGTGCCACATTTCTGTTGCTTCAAGTGTCTTCATCTGTGAGGAGATTGTCCAGCATTCACGGCCATATGGAGTGGGGACTGATATTACATAACACTTCAACTGTTTTGTCTTAATTTGGTATCTGAAAGTACTTTCAGTTATCGGGAAAGACATTTTATGTTTATACATTCTATGAAAAAGTATGTATAAAAAATTTAAATATCTTAAAATAATTGTCGGACTTTGTCCACTTCATAATGTGTGACGTCATTTGTTTACATTTGGATACGCATCGAGCAGGCATGAATGTATGTGAGAAAATCATGGAAAATTGTAGTTTAAAAAGTAAAATCGATCTTGCTAATCGGAACGCTCCACAGTGGCGAAATCGGTAAAAGCACGTCAGGCTATATGACGGTTCCGTATAGGATACAGGTTCGATTCCTGTCGGAAGACGCATATTTTCTATGACAATTTCTCGGACATTCAGGCCGGTAAATGTTTATACTGTTTATTGTAAACAGAGCATTTACTTAAATATTTGTATCTATATTAAAAAAAAGGAATGTATAAACATAAAAATGTCTTATATATATATATATTTGTGTGTGTGTGTGTGTGTGTGTGTAAATATTCTCAGAGGAAGTGTATCTGTAGAAGAAACAAAATGAATAAAAAGAGACAAGAGGAGGAAAAACTATATTTAGCCGACATGTTTCTTTCTCTCAGGGACATTATCAAGGCAATGTAGGATTTATAATGGTGCATGTATTTCTATACAACAAGGCGAGAATGTCATTGCTTTATCAAGGCTTGCAAATTACTTTTCACCAGACTTTGAATTATGACACTTTCTTTCCTCCACATGCTTTGACTGAACTTTCAACCAACTGATGAACATTGATGAACGTTCTCAAGTTTACAAGCCTTGATAAACCACTGACATCCTCGCCCCTATGTATATAAACATGTTTAGCATAATAAATCCTACATTGCCTTGATAAAGTCCCTCAGATGACGAAACGCATCGGGTGAGTATAGTTTTTCTTCTTGTCTCTGAGCATAATAATAATAATGGTAATTATAATTTTCAAGCACACCAGGTTGGCATATATATATATATATATATATAAAATATAATATATATGTGTGTGTGTGTGTGTGTGTGTAAACGGAAAACGAAGCCAGTTTCGGCTCCAAAGTTCCTCCTCACCGCGGTAGAAGACAGAAGGTGTGGTTGGGGTTGAAAGAGACAAAAGAGGACGAAAAGCATCGGTGAAAAGCGTAGAGCTGGGTAATTATGTGCCGCCGCTGATCAGCACTTTGCCGCCAAACAACAAGGGCGCCGAAGCAGGCGATGTGACGGAGGAAAAGAAAATAGGTAGATTTTGGAGAAAGACAAAAATAGTGTTGTGGGAATCTCGTCTCTTACTGTAGGGTAAGCATAAAAAGTGCCGCCATCTTGCCATAAGTAGTAGGCTGAGGAGAAGGCTGTTATCACCGGTGGTGGTAGTGAGGGAGGTGGTAGTATGTTTATCACGGGAGGCTGGTTGGTTAGGATGGGAGAAATTGTGGAAGAGCAATTTTCTCTTTTCTTTTTCGGGCTTTGTTCTTTTAGTTTCAACATCAAATAGCTTCCAAGTTAATTGTAAATGAACCATACACACATATACACATACAAACAAACTTAAATACACTCACTAATCTATCCTAGTCAATCTATCAATCTGTTCTTATCTATCGTTTTTCAAACATATTTGTTTAATCCTGTCCCTTCATCCAAGTCTTGATCAGGTCTGTCCCTGTTTGATCATGGCTACCGCAGATCAAGTTAATCTGATCTAGTCTCAGTTTGATCAAGTGTATTTCTCCCGGATCACCTGTATCTGACACGTCTATTTCCATCATTTGATCATGTCAATCCGAGTCTGATCAAAGCTGTCTATCAATCTGATCTCATCTATCTCAGTTTGATCATCTCAGTCTGAGTCATATCATATCTATGTGACTCTGATCACGACAATCTGATTCGGATCAAGTCTAGTTATACCATTCTGATCACCTTTTAGTTTGATTAGCGCAAGTCTGGTAGACATTCGTCTCAAGTTCATGATCCTTTCGGTTTACCTGAACCTGATCACGTCATTATGAGTCGGATCACATCTCTCTATATTAATCTGATCATCTTTATATCAACTTAATCACCTCAGTCTGACTTTGATCATGTCAATTTGTGTCTGATAAAGTCTATTTATCCAATTTTGATCACGTCTATATAGAACTGATCAAGTATTAATCTGACCAAGTCTCCACTTCATAAATTCTGATCACGTCTCAGTTTGATCACCTCAATCTGATCACGTCTGACATTAATTATATCTATCTTCTTATTTCTGATCATATTTCGATTTGATCATCTGCGTCTATCTGATCATTGTGAGTCTGATTACATCTATCGATATAAATCTGATCAGGTATATCTATCAGTCTGATGACGTCTATCTCACGTGTGGGCAAACTACAGCCCATAGGCTACGTTCTTTTCGCCTGAAAATTTTATGCGGTGCGCGGAGCAGAACAAACAATATTCTGTAAATGTCTATTAAAAATGTTTGGTTACACAAAATATCAATCTATTCAAAACAATGGAAAGAAAGAGAAGAAAGGCAAGAAAACTCACTCTCAACAAAATCGACATATCGTGTTATATACAACTACAGGCATCTGGATCGCTACGTCCCAAAATGTGCTTATGTCAATGACCAATCATCAGCTCAATGCAAACTGACATAGTGGTCTAGATACATTTGTGTATGTCAACTGGGTATAAATTTATAACATCATTTCTGTAATTAGTAAAAGGCTATAAACATCTCATGAGATTTATTGAGAGTTTCTTATTATTGTAAAAGATTTTTCTCAGTTGAACAAATTTCATTGATAGTAATAAATGAATTAACATGATAGTAATAAATGTATTAAATATTAAACTAATTTCTCATACATTTGTGCACTGTTCACAGTATGTGCCTAATAAGCAAATAAATGTACTAATAACATGTATATATAATATTTACACTATTCACATTATTCGAACTATTGTCCTCATCTTTGTCGCCATATTTATTACAACGTTTCGGCCGTTGTACACTCCGGCCTTCTTCAGGTGGTTGGAATGTCGAACTGATCCTTTATAAGTGGCATTCGAAATCTGACCGAATCACCTACTCGAACAACAACTAGAGAGATTAAAGAACACACTCCTGCTTTGTCCAAGTTCACCTTTTAAACAATTGTGCATTGTTTATATCCGTGGTTTCCAACGCGGGAATTTGATTTTTAAGAGTGAGGGGTAATTCGAGAATGAGTTATTAACAGTTAATTTTCCTAGTGAATCTGGCGTGCTGGGTAAGACGATAAACTACATCCGACAGTAAGGGCTCTGATCAGGAGGTTTTGAGGGGCGTGAAACCACCACTTAATTGCTGGTATTCCCAGGTCCACCCTGATCCCTGGTGGTAGCACTAATTATGGGCAAATAGTTGGCCCCCACCAAACTGGAGACAAAGCACTAGGAAGGTGTAGAAATAGGTTTTAATGTCAGCGATTAATTTTTGGAGGAAAAATTATTACCAGAAATACATTGTTACCAGCAATACATTTTTGAAGGAAAAATATTACCAGCAATACATTTTTGAAGGAAAAATATTACCAGCAATACCTTTTTGTAAATAATTATTACCACCAATACTTTATTACCAGCAATAAATCTTTGAAGAAAAAGATATTACTAGCAATACATTATTGGAGGAAAAATATTGCCAGCAATAAAAATCTTGTCGGCATTAAATAACCCATAGAGGTTGATATACCGTAAAACAAAACAAACGAAACCTAGTGAGTCTGTGAGAGTATGAAAGTGTGTGCGAGTTAATATACACGGTGCATATACATTGTGCAAACATAAAAATATTTGTTAGTATGTATGTGCATTGTTTTAAGCACTTCACCCCAAGCAAGGCGGGAGTGCCACTGGTTTGCAGGGGGGTTACATATGGTAAAGGTGAGAGAGAACATAAACTGTGTCGAGTTGGAATGAGGAAAGGATAAAAGATGAACGGGTTTCATGACATGAGAAGCTGGTGATTGACGTTGCATTTAAATTTTTGAAGATCGTAGTTATCAGAGAAGCAAGTAAACGGAAGGGAGTTCCAAAGGTGGGAAGTGTGAGAAAAGAATCTGTAGGAGTAGATGTGGCAATTACATTTAATGGTAAAAGGGTGGGACCGAGATGCTTGTCTAGTAGCACGCTTAAATTTATGTGGTCGGGGGACTAGGGAAAAAATCTCGATAGACAAGTTGTCATGAAAATATTTATAGAAAAGACAGTGATAAGCCACATCACGTCTGCGAGAAAGTGACTGGAGTCAAGATACCAAGTTAGGACTGATTACATTGCAAATCCTTTGTTTTTTTTTCAAGAACCTCGAGATGACCAGCTGGGGTAAAAGATCAGGTATGGCAACAGTACTCATTGCACGGATGAATGGTAGATTTGTAATTACGTATATATATATATATAAATTTTTTACAATTTCTTATTCATTTTTTCCTCAGTATTTCAACTGTCCTTTCGTTATTTTTCTCTTTCATGGATGCCATGTTCATTGGAAGTTTGTTTAGACCAAGGGAATATCCTTTTAGGTTTCATCCGCGTGAATGGGAGGTCACTATTTGAATAAGAATGATATGTCACAGTGTGGGGGAATCCAGATTGTAGAGATGCTTGTGGTAAAGGAATGGAAATCAGTTCGGATTGAGGAACCGGAGTCGAGTTCAAATTCTAGTCGAATCCATTACTAATACCCTTGGGAAAGGTATGAATCCTCTTCTCCAAAGCTATGGGTAAATAGCATGACAAATCGGGTTCTATAGCATTGCATGTTTTACCGCAGAAAGAAATGGCAACCTACTGCGGGAAAAAATCTGCCTCGTCAGTCACGTATCGAAAGATACATAATCGCCTAAGCGTGTACCACGCATGGCCCATGACAAGGTGGGACATGGCCAAAAGGTTGGGAACCTCTGGTTTATATTCACTAAAATAAGCTTTTGCCGTTTGAACTGGCTTGTAATCGTTTGGTGGGGGGGAATAGCAAATGATAAGAAAAAGAAAAAGATATGTTTTAAAGAATATTTAAATGAATGCCGGCATTACTTTTCATTTGTTAAGCGCCAACATTGACTCTTGTTCTGAATCGGCTTTTACTACTTTTTAAGAAGTTTGCTTATGGGAACAAAGAAAGCAATTTTATTTGAAATCACCTTGAAGAAAATCTAATTTGATATTTAGAGAATCGGACATAAAAAAGCAAAAGTTATTTCTAACCATAACGGGCAATCTAGTATTTGCATTAAGAACTGAACAAATGGAAAATATTACAAGTGAAACAGCATCTAACATTCTCCGAAATCAATTTTCTCATGAATACGAAACAATAATTCAATTTGGCAGAGTTCCAGCCCAAAATAGACTGGTTCATAACTGTCAATTTTGTTTTCAAGAACTTTAATAAGGAACGCTAAAAACTACATAAAGATAATATTTTATGTTTAAATATTTACGTTTCAGTGACACTCTAGAATTCCTGTGTGAATTTTTTTTATATTAAATTTCACACAATAGAAGGCTCGAGTGCCACTCAATGTAAAGGTTATCTGTTTAAACGGTTATGATGACTATTATGATATGAAAGTGAAGTTGGTAGGATATGAAAAATATTAGAAACTTCTTCCTGCGAACAAATTTCCTGTGGAAAAGACTCCCAAGAGGATGTTTCCCCTATCACTACAATCTTAATTTGTTTAAGCCTAAAGTTAACCGTTACCTTCCCCTCTTCTCAGTATATACTATCCCTTAACGTAACCCTCTATCTCGAGTGTCCCCCGGGTCTTATACAAGGTGAATCTTACTGTAAAAAAAGGAGGATTGATAACGATTGACCCTTGACTTGAAGACGTTAAAATTGCAGTGTTCATGGAAGCACTCACGCGGGAGTCTGTTTGGGGGTGGAAGCTGTGTTAGTGGAACTTTCTTTTGAACACAGAAGAAAGGAGGACGATTCAACTCCGTGCCAGTAGCATGGCGTGTTCTAGGAGTAAATGTCTGAATTGGTGGAACTAAAGAATTTTGAGCGCTCATCTGAACATTTGCCATGGAAATAGCGACAGGACATTTATTGGCTTGCAGCTTTGGGCGGGACAAAGAGGCTGCAGAGTAAAGAATAAGTCTTCCCCCACATCACCGCATAAACGAATTTGAGGCCTTTCAAGGCCAAATTTTGGCGAAAAAAAAAAAAAAAAAAAAAAATGATAGCAACACTTGTAGAAGAATCCATCTCTGTAAAAAGAAGTTTCAACTGAATTTTACGCGAATTTTTTATGTGTTTGGATATATCGTTGTCGTACACCCAAAAAAACATAATGCATTAATTTCAACTCTTCTTATTAATATTAAAAATAATGACGTAATAATGTCGTTTTTTGACGTTAAAAAAATACGTCAAAAAACGACATTACGTCATTATTTTTGCACCAACCTAATAACTATACTGTTTCTTTCCAGATACGAGGGTGGGCTGAAAAGTTAATAGGCTATGAAGGAGTGATGCTAGAGCTGGGAAATCTTGCAGGCATTAATTTCAATTCTTTTTTATTAATACCTGCATTGGTTTAGTCCAGGTAAACTGACATCTGACTGTTCAAAGAAGACTTCAAATGTAACTAGTAGTGACTTCTCTTGAAAATAGACATAGTTTGGCATCGTGGTTTTATAAAGTACCTGCAGAAAAAGGGTTTAACCTCCAAGTAAATTTATACTTACATGTTTGCTACATTAGGAGATGAAGCTCCAGCTTCATCAACAGTGCAAAAGTGGGCAGTTGAATTTAGGAAGGAAAGGGAGAACCTTGAAGAAGACCCAAGGTCCTGAAATTGCCACTATCGAGGAAAATAATGAAGGGGTTAACCACATGGTGATGGATGACAGGCAATTGACTATAAATCAAAGAGTCAATGCTATTAGCATTTTAAAGTTGAGGATATTCTGTCCAATCAACTTGGCCTCAGGCTGATCACATCACAGGAAAATCTGAGATTGTTTGATGCAGATCCAGCTGGTTTCTTTGAACGTTTCTTAACCTAGAATGAGTGTTGGGTTCATCACTTTGAACCAGAGACAAAGAAACAATCCATGCTGTGAAAACACCTCTCCTCACCTGCTCCAATGAAGGCCAATGTCATTTCATCTGCAGGGAAGTTGAGGGGGGTGCAAAGAACATTGTGTTTAATTGCCTATCTTCAAAAGGGCCATACCATCCATGGAGAGTACTATGCCAACTTACTGAGGCAGTTACAAAAGGTTATCGAGATCAAACGCCAAGGGAAAATAGTGAAAGTGGTCTTGTTTCAACAGAATAATGCTCTAGTACATGTCCTATGTTTCAATGACTGATGTGAGTGACAGTGATTTGAACTAACTGATCACCCTCCCTAGTCTCATGATTTGAACCCATATGACTATCATTTATTCCCTAACAGGAAAAAAAACCCTTGGCTGGGAACCAGTATCACAGTGATGATGACGTCATATTTGCTGTCGATTTTTGATCAACAGGATGGAAACTTCACCAATGGGATCTAAGCACTTTAACATTGATGGAAGAAACTTGTGGACCGCAAGGCAGGGCTATGTTGAAAAATAAACCTCATTTGGTCATATTCTATGAGAGTATCTACGAACTTTTCAGCTGGGTCTCGTAAGTCTTATATGTGGGAAAAACTATTGGTTTTATTTCAGAAAGAAGTACAAGCGAAAAAACAAAATGTGCATTTAACAATGAAAAACTTTTTGCGAATAAACATTTATAAATATAGGCGATATATATATATATATATATATATGGTGGGATAGATCTAAAAATATACCTTCTATGAGAGGATCAGATAAAACATATAGAATCAGGAATCTTTAAAATTTCAACTGTTTTTTATTTATTTATCAAAATAAATAAATTTTTTTTTACAGTAAGCTTCGTCGTGTACAAGGCCCGGTGGCCACTTGAGGTAAACGATTAGTTTAAGAGGCAGTTTGTACGGATATGATGGGGAGATAACGGCTAATCCTAGACTTGAATAGGTTAAGATTCTAGTGATCGGGGAAACATCCTCTTGGGAGTCAGTTTCACAGAGATGTAGTTCGTGGGAAGAAGCTGCTGGAATGGAATTTACTTCTAACCGATGGAATACGAAGGATATTTGGGTGGTTAACTACAATGTTGGTGGTATGGCGGGTCCTTGCCGTGAAGGTTAGTTTTGATAGAGCAGCGAGGGGTTTGCCACATCCTGCCCGTGAGAAAGCGGTTGGAGGGCGGACAATAATTCGTCACTCACAAGGGATCGGAGACGCTTTTGAACTATCATGACTGACAAGGGAAGACTGGGCAGCTTACGCTCAAATATAACAGCAGTAGTCCATTTTTGGTCTCTGATCTGACTCTTGTAAAGGTAGAGGATAGTAGCGATTTTCCAAGCGTAGCTTAGATGTGGCACAAGGCCGAAAGTATGGGGCACCCAGTGAGGATCCAACTCACTACTCATTCGTAATTGTGCTAGCGAGACAAGCTCATTAACCATTACGCCGCCTCGGAGTGTCCAGGTAGAGGATAGTATGAAGAGTCAAATAATTACTGGAGGGGTAAAGGGACCATTTTTCCAGCATCTTTAGCGATGGATCATATGTAAGAGTTCCACTTGAGGTCAGGTGTGAGCTTAAGGCCCAATAATCTCTCAATGCACGGCGC
This sequence comes from Acanthosepion lycidas, assembly GCA_963932145.1. Classification (NCBI taxonomy): domain Eukaryota; kingdom Metazoa; phylum Mollusca; class Cephalopoda; order Sepiida; family Sepiidae; genus Acanthosepion; species Acanthosepion lycidas. The sequence goes on along the minus strand of OZ010581.1, from coordinate 117,956,293 downwards.
CTCTCGGAAGGGACACCTGTTCATCGTGATTGGCGGTAGTTCGGGGTCCGATCAGCGATGAAGTAATGTAACTAGTTTTCTTTTCGAGGCATTGAATGAATCAGCCAGTTTTCCCCAGTTGGGTAGTTCGTGCTAGATTGGAAGGGAGATCAGCTGTCAATATCTGGTCATGAAGCGTTGTAGAGGTTCACCCGTATATAGTTGTCATATTTGGCGCACTAAAAAGGGAGTTGATATTTGTCAAAATTTAATTTAAAAAAATGATACAGTTCAAGTAAAATCAAACGTTCAACTGCTTGGCGAGAAACATCTTTAGTTTCGCTGATACTTAGCCAAACAAAGGTGTAATGGGTTAGCGAAAGATGTTTTCCAAAAGCTAATCAAAGTATCCTCTCAAGAAAAGGAGCTTCATCGAGGAGACCTCTTCATCGTGACTGGTTGTAGTTCGGGGTTCGATCGGCGATGACTGCATGTAATTAGTTTTCTTTTCGAGGCATTGAATGTCACCAGCCAGTTTTTCGCCATGGGGTAGTTCGTGCTAGATCGGAAGGGAGATCAGCTGTCAATATCTGATCACAAAGAGTAGTAGAAGTTCAGCCGTATATAATTGTATATTCGGCGTACTAAAAAGGGAGTTGATATTTGTCAAAATTTAATTTAAAAAAATGATAAATTTCATGTAAAATCACACGTTCAACTGCTTTGCGAGAATCATCTTTACTCTCGCTGATACTTAGGCGATCAAAGGCGCATTGGGATAGCGGTTCATTAGATAAAGCATAATATTAGAAAATAAAACAAACCAGTTATTTTAAATACTACAAATAACCGAATACAAAACTCAAGTGTCACAAGTTAGACGGTTAATATGAAAATGGTAATGATGAAGGAGATGCGAGATATGAATGAAAGGAAGTGAAGATAAGGAGGATAGACAAAGATTGACTCTTCACTCGAAGTGATATGGAAGATATCGAGATTGTAGGTTTGCAAATTTAGTTAAAGTGTCGTTAAAGTGTTCTGTAGATAAGCAGAGTGGATTTCTTATCAAGCATTCCAATGAAACGAAAGATTAAAAAACCCTGAAATTTTCTAATGAATCAAAATAACTTTGTTTCTTAACCTGTAAACTGTGACAGAAAATTCACTCACTCACAATAAAAGTATAGAACTGCATTCATGAAAATTCCCGTCAATCGCAGTTGAAATCTCGAACTGGACGGAAATTTCCGTCATTTGCTGTTAATGAATTAATAAGTTGTGACAATCACTGATGGCCTTTTTGGTTATTTGCTAAGCGTAATTTAATTTTGACACAAAGCCACAAGTTTGATGCCCCTAGTGAGGATCGAACTCACTACGAATTATTTAGAAATCTAGCTTGTTGGCCATTATCTCCCTTCTGATTCTTTTAAACAGAGAAAACATTTTATATGCAAATTACGAACCGAAAAGTAGAAGCCGATTGATTATAATACATAAAATCTTTCATTCAATCAATATATTAATCTTGTTTAGGCACCTCGGTGGGGTGTAATGCTTAGCAAGCTTGTCTGGTTCGAACAATTACAACAGAGTAGCGAGTTCGATCCTCACTCGGTGTACCATTCTTTCGGCCTTGTTTTACATCTAAGCTACGTTTAGGAACTTGGGCATTTGGACGTGCCGTAATGGCTAACCAGCTTGTCTCGCTAGATCATTTACGACTAAGTAGCGAGTTCAATCCTCCCTCAGCGCCCTATGCAACATCTAATCTAGACTTAGCAAATCGGCCTAATTTAATTTTTTCTTTAAAAAAATCATTTAGAAGATTTTGCGCTTACTGAAATTTTAAAAAGAGCATTATTTTTTTTTATTTATAATATGTACATATCCAAATGATGATTTTTTTAGATGTGGCACAACGTCGAACGTATGGGGCACCCAGTGAAGATTAAACTCACTACTCAGCGGTAATTGATCTAGCGAGACCAGCATGCCGGCCATTATAACACGCCGGTGTGCTCTTGTATACATATCCAACGAAAAAAAAAAAAAAAAAAAAAGAATACGGAAAAAAATAAACTCTCCTAAACCATACTTTTACCAATTACCAAGGTTCCGGGATAAATGTTATACATAGTGTAGGTAATACCGATACAAACGTGACAACTGAAGTGGTATGATAATATAAAGAAGAAATAAGAATGAAAAAATTAGGGTTTCGAAATAATATTTTCTTGTTTCTTAACCCCCCCCCGAATAAATTACAAAAGAAATAATTTTGATTGACTTAAATTTTTGTGCTATAGAATTGTAAGAAAAAATGCGTATCAAAATTAACAGTTGAAAGTCGGCTACACTGAATACATAAAGGGGCATAATCCTATAAAAACAAAGGGACATAATCCTATAAAAGCTGTCCTAAGACTGCAGCATGCTGTACAATTGACGATTGTCTCGGCAATCAAATCTCTGGGTAGGTTTTCCATATTAACGCTTTTTAAAAAATACTTCATCTAATGCTTCCGCCATTCAAGAATTTATATTCCATGTTTTCTATGAAGCAAACAGGGAGATAATAGGCGTAGTTTGGTGTACGTAAATTAATTAGTTTAATATAAAAAATAAAGTAATTACCTTGTTCCGCATCTGTTTCGGAAAAGTAGCGTTTATAAATCTCTTCTTTGTAAAAGCTATTGTCTCCATCTGAGGCGTGCCATAACAATTTTGTCTTTGGGTTCATTGATCTCAGAAGTTTCCAACAACGGTGACCTCATCACAGAGATCAACAGAAGTCGTAGGCTGGCTACAGGTGTCATGAGAGACCACTATTGTGGCATCGTGACATATTCCGATGCATCAAGCTTGAAACGTCAGCATCCTCTTGGCATGACCCTCGCCTCCCGCGTCCGTAGCTTCGAGTGCCGACTATCGAGGAGGGGTACTAGTCCGATTCTTTGTCAATTGAGAAGCTCCGTTGAAGACAAGCTAGTCGAGCATCCTCCGGAGTATCGCTCAGCGCCGTGTTCGATGGCTCGGTCACGTTCTCCGACGACTTGATGACTGTCCTACCAGAGTCATCAACTAGTTCGACCGGTCATCTGAAAATTGGAGACGATCTCCCGGCAGAACATATAGCAGATTAATCTGGTGATTTAGAAGGTTTTGATGCTCTGCCAAGACCGAGGGACAATTTGACTCTCGTAGTCTCAACGCCTTTATAACGCGTGATTTGGCAGCAGCAGTAGCAGCAGCAGCAGCAGCTTTGTTTGGATCTAAAAAAATATAAGAGATTTGCATAAGAATGACTGAGAAAGCGATGCAGATTTGTGAACTCTAGTGAACTGATTTTTTAAAACCATTTCGCCTAAACAAGGCAGTAAAGCCACTAAGACGTAAGGGGGGGGTCACTGAGCGTGATTGATTCGTTTTCTACTGCTTAAAAACGCTTTACAGATTATTTAAAGCCAGAAGATATTTTAGATTGTAAGAATTTTTTGCGCGAGGGCGGGGGTGATAATGTTTTAGGGATAAAGTCTTACTAATTAACCCATAGCTGAGGGAAGAAGAGATGGATTCATACTTTTCCCAAGGATATTTGCGTGTAAGTGAATATAACGGACATAACTAAAATTGGAACTCTGCTCTCCGATTAACAATTCCCAGCCATTATCCATTACACCACCCGCACATCCAAGCTTACAGTATCCCAAAGTGATCACTCATCTATGCACTGAACAGGCTCGACGTTGCTTAACTTCGGTGATAGTACGGGAGCCGGTGATTCAACGTTATGTGGCTGAATGTGAGAGAATGTGAAAAGAAAAAAATTGTGAGAGAACAATAAAAGAACAAAAATTAAGAATACAGAAGATAACGATTGGCATTGCATTTAAATTTCTGAGGATCGAAGTTCACTGGGAAGCAAGAAGCCTGAAGAGTGTTCGACAAGAGAGAAGTGTGACAGAAGAAACTGTTAGCATAGAACTTACGGTTACATCTAGAAATTTGAACTACAAAATTATGAGATCTTGTCGCTAATCTAGTACTGCGTCCAAAGAGGAAGGTTCATCAGAAAGATTACTATGAAAATATTTATAGAAAAGTCACAGGGAAGCTATGTTACGACAGTGTGAAAAGGATTGGAGCCTAGATGCCAGGTCATGACCATTACGACTGCAGATTCTTATTTATATTTTATCAAGAATCTCTGAATACATAGCAGAAGCACCAGAAGGTGCGGGGAATTGTTGAACGTGTTTAAAAAGGAAATCGAGATCGGGCGTTCTTCTATGTTTATTGTGCCGTGTTCCTTCAGAATGTAGGCAATTATTTCTCTCCACGACTTCTATTCACTTGTAGTTCTAAGCAATGTTTGTCTCTTTACTATCCTTCCCACTCATATGCAATGACACGGCACACAGAAAATATCCTCGCGTCGGCATCGAATTTAAGCGAGACAGTTTCACCAGTTATTAGCCTAAAAAGATTAAAAAAATAATTTCCTGGCGGGTTTCCAATGAAGAAATAGGAAATATATTTTGGAAGAAAAACATTCAGTTATAAATAAGTACCTCCCGAGATTAGCTAAAAAATGAGCGTACCATGATGATAAAATGTCCTAAACTTGATAAAAATAAAGCTTTATCGCTAGAATCTTTATGTTGTTATTAAAAGCAAATTCTTGCAAAAATCAAATAATTTTCGGCTTTCAACGAAACTTTCGGGAGTTATTTACAAATGAATGAAATTATTTTAGACACAGGCAAAAATGGATGTTTAGAATGTCAAAAATATGGAGTGTTCCAAATAAAGTAGTTTTTAAGCGAACAGGAAACAACAAGAAACTGTTGATAACCTGAAGGAGACAGCTGAAATATTTGGGGTAAATAATGCGGAAAGAAGGTTCAGAGAATTTAACACCCCCAGGATACATCGAAGGCAAGAGAAGCAGAGGAAATCAGCGAGATTTGACAAATTTAAATGGATGCAGGAAAAATTACGACAAAGAGGGGTCATAAAGGAGAAAGTGTTAATGAAAGTACAAAAAAGTCAAGAAGCAGAGCACACACACGCATAATTTAAAATTTGCTATATTTACGCGGAAAGAGTGGTCAATGATCTGATGATCATTTAAGGCGTGAAATGACCATGCAGTGCTGATTTCTATGTTCACACACACACACACACACACACACACACACACACACACATATATTATTTTATATGCGCAGTACTTAGTGGAAAGTGCTCAATATCACTTATAGTGCTAACATATTCAGTTGTATGGATATGAGTTTTGACTCTGGGTTTCACGCTTTTGCGATCATCAGACAAACTGGTTTACTTTTTAAAATTGGATTTATTTATCCTTGTTTGACTATGTTTGTGGCGAGGGGGAATTTACTTCTGTGTTTGTTTGGGGTGACACTCTCATACGCATAGACACACATACATACAGATGTACGCATTTTAGTTCACGCAAACACATCCATATAAGCAATCCGAGGCTAGGCGCAGATACACATCCATCTGTTCGGCATAACAGTATTAAATGATGAGACCTAGCCGCCAATCTAGTAATGCCTTTAAATTCATAAAGTCTAGGTACTACAGAGGAAAGTTCATCAGAACAATTTTTACTTTTTCTTTTTATGTGACATGTACTTTCAGGACGTAAGCGATCATGGCTCTCCACCTACGTCTATCCCCTGTAGCTCTCAACAAGTTCATTCCCTCTGCTTCCTCCCCCAGACCACGTTCTATCATCCACTTGCTTAAGTCCGTCAGGTATGTCACGCATTGTTTTCCCTTGTCTCTCTTTCCCGCTATTCGAACCGTGAGTATCAGATTCTCTCGGCTCTCCTTTCTCATTATGTGTCCCAGGAACTTCAGCTGCCTCTTCCTGATATTAACATAGAAAAGGCAGAGGGAAGCTACCTTATGGTGGTAGGAAAGTGACTGAAGCTGAGATGCCTGGTTAGGATCAATGTAATTGTATTATAAATATTCCTAAGTAGTGGCGAATGTATTGCTCGAATACATATAAACTTAGCCTGACAATTTTGTCAACATCAATTGATTAATACTAAATTTTTATGTAAGCAGTGGCTTATAAAATAAATATAAAATCTGCCATCATCTACCTTTTGACATCGATGTATTTGTGTGTTTGCTTAAATAAGAAAAATTTAAAACGCCAGCCTAGTGGAAAAGTATTATCGATTTATTATCTGTGCATACACACATACACACACCTATTTATTTATTTCATTTTTGATCTGATGAAGCCTAGTAAGAGCGAAAAATGTAATCTAGTTTCAATGAAATGTTTTTCCATTTGACATATATATAAATATACATATGTGTGTATGTATATACGTGTGTGTATGCGTGTGTATGTGTGTGTGTGTGTGTGTGTATTTTGAACATAATGGAGGCCACTGAATGTGGAGGGTTACAGTCGAAATATATTTATCCAACGTTTATTTTTACACGGCGAAAATATTGGAGAAAACAATGTTGAGAAGGAAAATGGAAAGAAAGTATTAATGAGGAAAGATTCAGTGAAAGAAAGTAATTATTTATTATTATTCTGTCGAGCTAGTTCTGACATTCATGAGTCTATCACGGCGGCCATCACGGTCCTGCATCAAGGTCAGAAGGTCATTTGGGTGGCATTCTGTGTCATAACAGTTGGTCAATTTCAATGGTTGCTGGACGACCAATCTGTTTTACGCCATGGCTAGGTACCCAGAGCAGTAGGTCACTCGCAAATTCTTGTTTTGCTTACCAGCAGTCTCCTGCAAAGCGCATCCTACGTTTATGTAAGATTGTAGAAATATCAGGGATTGGTTGATTGAGCTGTGATTTTTTTTTTAAGTATTTCACCCCAAGCAAGGCGGAAGCCACTAGCACGCGAGGGGTTACAGTGGATTTGGAGCGAGAGCAGATAGGAGTGATAGAGGAAAGGATGGGAAAAGGATACTGGATAGATCAAAGAAACTGGAGATGTCGATTGACATAACATTTGAATAGTTGGAGATTATTGCTATTAGGGAAACAGGAAAATGGGGAGGGAGTTCCACATGCGAGAGGTGCGAGATATGAAGCTATTGGAGTAGAAGAGGCGGCTACATTTAACAGTTTCAACAGTGAAAGGGTGACAGCGGGATGCCAGCCACGTATGACGCTTGAATTCATGAAGTTTGGGAACCAGCGAAAGCAGCTCATCGGAACAATTACCATGAAAGTATTTGTAAAAAAGACAGAGAGAGGCGACCGTACGTCTGTGAGATTTAGTTGGATGTTGTCTCCAAGAGATGTTAAGTATAGCTCTCAGCATCTAAGTGTAGGTTCTGTTAAGCTTAGACTCTAGAGTGTTAGTTAACCTCCAAGCAATGACACTATAAATAAACACTGCCTCTACAGTGGCTCGAAAGAATCTTCGTTTGAGGTTGTCTGGTAGATCAGATTTCCAGCTTGCATTATTTTATTTAAGGCGACGCAGGCTTTAGCTATCCGAATGCTTTTCAGTACATTTTATTACGCCTTCTAGGTATGTAAAAGATTCGACAGATTTTATTGATTCACCTGAGATATTTTGTATATGCTGTTTGAAGCATATGAATTCAGTTTTAGAGCCCAACGGTGTTAGCAGCATATTCTCGATGTAGGAGAACAGTGACATTGGTAATGGTGTCTGCACTGATAGCTAGGTCATCTGCAGAGTCAGTATCTGCCAACTGTTTTGCAGGATATCGACTTCGGAAACCCATTTCACATCGTCCGTCACGTGGGTTACAAACGGACGCGTTCCACTGTTGTCCCGACCTGCGTTCGAAAAATCAGTTACGGGATCACCAAACCAGTAAAAAAGCTAGCGAAAAGCGAAGTAAAGTGAGAAGTGCAGGCAGGCAGGCGAAAGAAAGACGGGTTTGTCGGCTCGAGTTTTAATACTCCTTTGATGTTTTAAAGCTTTTTTTTAATAAGTTTTATCTTTTGGAGTGTGACGGGAACGTGATGTAGGTAGGTAGGTGGGTAGGTATTTATCCACACGCCCCCACCCCTGTCGTTGAAGAACGTGACAAAAGGACGATGTTTAGTGTAGGAAGTTGTAAAAATACAGGGTGCCCCCACAAAAATTTGACATCATTTCGCAGGCCAATTATTTTGGCAATTCTTGTTGAATTAACCTCAAATTTTCACAGAATGTATAGAAGCAGATCAAGATTTTATATTTAATATTTTATTTTTCTTATCTCAGTAAGAGTCTGCCAGAGAGATGAATCGGGCGTTTTGGAGATAAAGGACATTTTCTGAAGAAATGGCCGCCGCGGTCACCGGACATGACCCCGTATGATTTCTTTTTATGGGGATATGTAAAGGGACTGGTCTATGCCCCCTCTTCGTGCTAGCATTGATGAACTCAAGTAGAGAATCACTTCCGCATTGGGTAATGTTACCGGAGACATGCTACAGCGTGTTTGGCAAGAGCTTAACTATCGACTTGACTTGTGCTGTGTCACAAGCCATGCATATATTGAACACTTATGAAATCAGTCCCATAATAAACTTAAGATGTTCAACACCTAAACTGTTCAATTTCATTGAGCTAGACTTAGTAGTTTTCAAGATAATTGCTTTTAAAATGATGTCAAAATTTTTGGGACACCCTGTATTTTTCATGTTCTCTCGGCACTTTGCATTTTGAAGACGCTTCATGCGTATTCAGAATGGAAATACCAAGTCCTCTCCAGAAGCAGAGGGAGAAAAATAAATAGTATTGTTTGATAAGTACATGCAACACTTTGTAGACCTCTTATTTTGACATATTTCGCTAATGAAACAGGATCATCAGAAAAATGAATTTTACTTCATACAAATCTACTTTGGCGAGACAGAAAGGGATTACGTTAGTCATATGAACGCTGATTTTTTACTTTGCTTTAACTTTATAATTTTTAAAAATTAGATTGCACTAATTTCAATTTAGTTTTTATTTATATATTTATTTCTTTGAAAATTTTTCGTATCCGACATTGCTTAAAAAACATTAAGTGATCAACTTTATCACAAGTTGATCACTTGACTGAAGAAACCCGGTCGTATATTAACTGAAGGGGGTTCGGCTGGGCGTCTTCGACCTATCACCTGTCCTTACTAGATTTCCCGTCTCGCTGGGAGTAATGGATAGCTGTGTGACGTCCCCCCGGTGTGGCTGCGCCAAATGTGACGTCTGACTAGCCGCGTCCGTCGTGCTATCCTGTCCTGTGACGACCAACTGGCTTGGTATTGGTCGCGGCACCAAATGTGACGTTCTAACCTTTTGGTGATTCGGATAGGAATCTGGTTGATTCGGTATCAGCCTTGTCGTTCCCAGCTCGCCTCCAACGTCTGGTTACCGAAGTAACTGTTTTGATTTCCAGTCTAACCTACCCACGTTGTGAATTGATTTTAGACAGACGAAATCAATCAGTCGCCGAGCCGTAATGCAAGCCGAGTTCGATCAAGGGCAACACCGCACAAGTATATGTAAAATAAAATAAAATAATAACTCGAAAAGTTCAAATGTGTTAAAAAAGGATAACAATATTTTATATATGGTTGCTGAATACAGGACTGCGTCTTCTTCCCAACCCGCTATATGGATTCGTGACACTTTGTGTTTGTTAGGCGAGTCTTAACATCTTAAGTTGTTTGTTCTTTAAGAAACTAGTTCTTTGTGTATCTTCAGGCGATATTCGTAAAACTTGTTTTGGTGGTGTGAGTCTAAGGCGTTCTTCAAAAATAAATTGTTCTTGGCTAGAAGTTGAGTTCGGAATTGCGTGAATCTTAGTCAGCTTCTGCGAGGCGGGTCTTCAGAGCTCTCAGTTCACTGCAACTGCCTGCCTGTCTGTCTCCAACCCCAACTGCGAACTTCACTCAACTTAACTGGAACTCGAACTGGACTTAACTCGCTGCGACTCTGCTTATATGGACGCCGACCAAAACCGGGGTGGGCTTGTCGGGGTTTGAGGTTCCTTGATAATTCTAAACCCACAATCCACTTCTTTGTTTTCGGTCAGGAAAATTTTATTATTTTCCATTTTTGGAAGTCTTTCGTCTTCCCACCTTCTTCTGTTCTCATATTGGTATCTCACCATGCCCTCAGAGGGTGTCAACGGGTTTCCCCTCTCTCTCACAGTGGCATCTCACACCTATCCCTTCAGGGGGGCGCAACAAGCCTCCCCTCCTTCTTCACATGATTACCTCCGCCTAACGCTCATGCCACCATTCAGCCAATAGGCGCTCAGCAGCGTGGGTGTGGCCAGACTATCCTCGGTTTAAAAAATCTTGCTCAAAGAAAAAAAAATATCTTCCCTTTTTTTTTTCTTTTCTTTCTTTTCTTCGAGGAGACCTCACACCCTAGACTCTTATCTTAACCGAATCACCTGGAATTCGTCAATCAGATTTTCGCCATTTGGACGTATTTGCATTCTTGGTGCCAATTACTAATCCGATAAAATAGTTCCGCTATCATAGCCAGCCCTGACGATAAACAGATGCTCCTCTCAATGATATTCTGCATATAGACAAAGGCTTAACCTTTTCTTCGTGGTGGTCAGCGGACACTTTTGTTTTTCTCGGACAGTTCGTGCTTAATTAATTTTTATTTTTATCTCTAGAATTCTGCGGGAGGTAACTTGTCCAACTTGAAAATTCCCTTTACCATTGCCATGGGCAGATTGGACATATCTTACTCTCCGCCCCGTAAGATAAATCAGATTAAATTCTGTTTTACTTTCTCGACAATGGAAATAAAAATCTTACCACTTTTCCTTGTCAGAAAAATAACACCGCTTAGTGTCCTTTTCGTGATGGCTTCTTATCACCTAAATTTAATTCTCGTCTTTCTTTTTTTTCTTCTTTCTTTCTAGCGACGTAAATAGTGTCACAGCTGTTCAGGTTGAGGAATCGGAGTTCTGAGTTCGAATTCTAGTCGAGCTCGTTACATTCACACTTTTCTTGCAAATATAATCGGGAAAGGCATGAATCCATCTCTTCTCCCTTCAGCTATGGGTTGAACAGCAAGTTCTATAACCTTGGATGGCAACCGATTTTGAAGAAAAACTCTAAATTCATGACCTACAAGTATCGGTTAAATAGCCTCACCAACCCGGTGACTTTTCCTGCTTTTCGATTATTCCTTAATTTATTTCATAGGTTATAAAAATTGTTATCTTACAAAAAATTTCACAATTCAAATCACGTAAAAAATCGCTGAAAACAATCGTAGTAATGAAAACTTGGGAATCCAAATTTTCAGCATTGCGGGCCCGGGTCCAACCTGGAATGTTTTTAATTTGATTATGGAGTCGGCTTGATTCCAAAATGGTATGATATGTTGGCCTACAACCTTTAATAGTAAATTTGAAAAAAAAAACAAAACAAAACAAATAAACAAAAAACGGACAATTTTATTTAGAAACTGTAATTTGAGAACAGTAATTTTTCATTTGAACATGAGTTATTGAAAGTTAAAGAGTTGTATTCCTTTAATTGTTTTTATCGATAGAAGCCAACATGGCGGAATCCGAAAAACAATTGTAGTAATGAAAACTTTGGAATCCAAAATTTCAGGATTGCGGGTTCGGATCGGACCGGACCGGGAATGTTTTTAATTTGCTCACGGAGTCAGTCTGATTTCAAAATGGTATAATATGTTTTGTTTACGGCCTCTAGTTGTAAAGTTGCAAAAGTGTGACAGAGTGACACATTGACATTCGCATTTATTATATAGATTGCGTCGGATTCTCATTCAAATTTAAATATGGTTTGTAATTTCATATTAAAATTTTAAAGTAAAAGGACTTTAACATGAACTACGTTGGAGATTGACGTTTTTCTGTAATATTTTTTCCATTTTAGAATTCTCACAATTCCAAAAATTCAGAGGTTCTGTAAGTTACACTAAAATTAAAGAATATGATAATTAATTTAGAAGAGGCAAACTTTAGTTTTCATTTATTTGTTTCAAAAGTAATTGTCTATTTTTTGCAAGTCGTAAACTTGTACATCACTGAATTGTCGAAACGCTTATAAGAGTAAGTTAACTGGTCGTGCGATAAATTAAGAAACATGGCGCTGTTGTAAAAAGAACAAACCCGAAAAAAAAAAAAAGCCGAGAGAAAGACACGAGAGAAAAGAATGAAAGAAGGAAACAAAAGAAGAGACAGAAAGGGAAAGAAAGAATGATAAAGACAGAAATAGAAAGAGGTCGAGAGAAAGAGAGAGAGAAATAGAAAGGTATGGAAAGAGAAAGAGAAAAGAAAAGAGAGAAAGCCCAAAGCCAGCGTCTGAGGAAGGAAAGAGGAGAGAAATGTGGGTGGGGGTGAAGGCTTGAGTGGGTGGAAGTAGTTGGAACTATTTGTTTTAGGAAATGCGGTGGCTCCACACTCAATTACTGCTGTCGCTCAAACAAAGTTGAGTGTCTAAGTCAGTTGGTGAGCATTAGACTGTAGTCTATGAAAACTAAGGTTCCATTCTCATAAACATAAATTTATCTATGAGGTTCTATTATCTCTAAATTTAATCTCGTAAATTTATCAGGAAGTAGGAAAGCAAATTTAAAACCGGGAGGGAAAAGTTTCTTTTTTTTTTCAGTCAATTATGTGCCATGCGTGATATACGCGTAGGCGATCATGTATCTTTCAATACATGACTGACGAGGCAGATTTTTTGTTGCCATTTCTTTCTGCGGTAGACCAGTTACAATCCAAGGCTACAGAACCCGGTCTATCCTGCTATTTGCCCATAGATGTGGAGAGAAGAAGAGGATTCATACCTTTCCCAAGGCTATTAGCACGTAAGTGAATGTAATGGATTTGACTGGAATTCGAACTCGGCTCTCCGATTTCTCAATCCGAGCCGCTATCCATTTTTTCCTTTACTTGCATTAACAAACCTTCAGGACGTAGTGCGATCATAACTTTTTCTTTATTATCCTTGAATTGTCATGCATTTCTGAGAAATGTAATAGTGTTTCACATTGTTATCTCCACTGTTTGGAATACAGAGTTTTCATTATTTACATGAGTACTATTGTCCTCATCTTTGTTGGTATTATCACAACGTTTCATTGTAGTCTACTGTCTTCACCAGGAAATCAGTGAAAACGAGACGAGCAATAACCGAGCTGTACTAAATAAGAACTAGATGAGATATCTTTTGAAATGGTCCGCGGAACGAGGACAATCTATACCGTAGATTAAAGAAAGCGTTCAGTTCAAAATTCCTTGAAGGTTACATGGATCGACAAGCATCTGATGAAGGCCGAAGGGCATAACCGCTGAAGCTTTGTGATAATGATAACAAAGATGAGGACAATAGATGAGAACAAACGTATTAATGTCTTTCTGGAGGGCATCAGTGCGAAAATAAATACGACAGACAATCCTGGAGTTAAACATTGTTATTATTTTTCCTCTATGAGTCTTTCATGGCGTGGGTAATCATGGCTCTCCACAACTTCCTGTCTTTTGTAGCTCTTAACAATGTTTGTCTTTTTATTATCTCCCTTAATTGGGTATTATTAACTTTGAACATAGGTATTATTTCTTCTTTTATGTGCCGTATCCCTTCAGGATCGTGGCCCTCCACATCTTTCTGCCCCTTGTAGCTCTTAATAAGTTTTTTCTTTTTTTGTTATTTCTCTCAAACTCTATTCTCGCATCCATTTACTCAAGCTCGTCAATACGCTGCTTTCCTCTATCCCTCAATCTGTCATGTGAGTATAAGATTTTCCAAGCCCTCCTTCCTCGGGTAGGTAGGTTATGCGTTGTTTTTCTCTGTCCCTCTTCCCCTCAATCTGTCCTGTGAGTATCAAATTTTTTTTCATTGTGTACCCCAGAAATTTCAACTGTCTTTTCTGAAGTATAAGTTACTTTTTTGTTTCCTTTTTTGCCAAAACCTTTTCACATGTTCGGTCTATGGTATCCTCAGCATTTTTCTGTAGAACCACATTTCTGTTACTTCAAGTCTCTTCTTCTGTGAGGAGATTTTCCAGTATTAGCAGTTTTAAATAGGGGGAACGAAAGCTTGCATTACTTTATTATTATTATTATTATTATTATTATTATTATTATTATTATTATTATTATTATTATTTTGTATAAATGTTTACCTAATACAAAGTCACTGAAGGTCGAGGTCGAGGATTACTTTGTGGTATTTGAGCGTAAGAGAGAAGGTAAGAGGTATAGTTTATGAGTTTATGCTGGAAAGATGACTATTAACTGTAGATTTGAAAAAGTCCGGATTGTTGTGATTGGGAAAACATCCGGCCAGAAGACTGACCTACAGAGCAGCAGTTCTTGTGAAGAAGCTGTCCGAGTCGAACTTTCTCCTTACTAATGGAATACGAAGGGTATGTAGATGATTCACCATTGTGTACGTGGTATGGTATGTCCTCGTTACAAAGGTTAGGACGAAACCAAGGAATGTAGCTCGTCAGAACACATGCCATGGAAATAGCGATAGACGGAAAGAGGTTGTAGAGTGGAAAATAATTCATCACCCACAAGACCGCATAGACACATTTGAACTTTATCGAGATAGGCAAACGATGATTGGGCAGCTCTAGCCTAGATTTGGCGGGAATATTCCATTTTCGGTCTAAGGGGGATCTTAACCGAGTATAGCAGGGAGGGAGTCATATAGTTTCTGGAGCGGGACAGTGAGCACCCGACCATTTTATCAGCATCTTTAACAATATATCATCCCAATAGGAGTAGATAGGTTCGCCTATCCTCCATTTCGCACCTTTTCCCATGTCTCTTGAACAGGAATAGAAGTTTATCCAGTGTTTCTTGTTTAGGATTGGGTTTCTGGTTCCTTCTAAATTCTGCTTTACCTCTATATTCCTAACGCTTGTCCTTTCCTATGCTAATATAACTTCACACAAGAACCCTCTACCTTGAATGCCTCTTGGGTCTTGGTCTTATAATCGGAGAATATATCTATCTATCTATCTCTCTCTCTCTCTCTCTATATATATATATATATATATATATATATATATATATAAGCCATGTCTCATTAAACAATTTAGACAAGTTTAGGCTACTTATTTTTTAATACGATCCTCTCATAATTACTTGTTCGTAATTTCTTAGTATCCTTATTAAAGGAAGAAAGAAAATTACCATCTTGATGCATATTTATTTTATTTCGAGTACTTTCGACATTAGCACAATGCCAACATCAGGATTTTTTTTTCTAAAACAAAAAATTGTTGTGTTTATCATTTTTCTAAGACAAAATTGTTCATCTGAAAGTTAAATTTTTACTTGTGAAGTGAAAAACACTGTACGATTTTAAATTATATGATGTAAAACACGCGTCCAAGTAACTAAGTTATTTTGAATGAAGTCATAAAATTATGTTCAAAATATTTAAATTTCGACCCCATAGAGGTTAATATGCCGCTCAACAAAATCAACATTTGTATTCAAAGTTTGCAAGAAAATTTAATTTTGGCATTAAATGACCCATAAGGAGTTGATATACAGCTAAACAGACAAATCAATTAAAAAGCAGGGTTAGTCCAGTTGAGAGATGAGCTACCAGGTTCTGGTTTATTCAGCTTTCAACAGGTGTTCAAAATAAGAGTTGTGAATTTACCTATAAGTTAATCAGTGTCGAACCAGAACAGTACAATAGATGCCCCGGTTTGTTTGAGGCCATCGAATACTGTAAACGGTAAAAATACGAATAGACATGGGACTAGCAACTTCATTTCGTAAAATATTAGTTGCTATTGAAACCACAGCAGCAACACCGACTGTTGTTGTGAGCGGTTGTTCCATAATCCCCAGTGGAGTCTGAGGAAAAGAGGAAGACGAATTTAACTAATTTCTCTTGTTCAATTTTCGGTTATAAGCTTCCTGTTCCGGATTATGGCATTACTTTGGGTTTCTTTAGCGAATATCTCCAGAAGCTTTATTTCATAAAACCTGTTGACGACATCATTTTGTGTTTCTCGCTAGATTTATTTAACCAGTACAACAAAACGATCCTAATACAGAAAACTGTTTTCTTCTATGTGTCATGTCTTACATAAGCGATCATGGCACTCCACAACTTCCTGTCCTTAGTAAGATTTATTTTTGTTATTCTCTCCCAATCCCTGCACTGCCACACATTTAAACATGCACGATATGTAGATTACTCACTTCTTTCCTCTTCCCCTCATGTCTTCAATATGTCCTGTGAGCGTCAAATTCTCCAAGCCATCTTTTCTTATAACGAGTCCTAGAAATTTCAATTCTCTTTTTCGGATTCTATGTATAGGTGTCCTTTTTGTTTCCATTTTCTTGTTACTCACATGTTCAGTCTATGGCATTCTCAGCATCCTTCTGTAGAACGCCATTTCTGTTGCCTCAAGTTATTTTATCTGTGAGGAGATCGTTCAGCATACACTGTTATAGAGGAGGATTAATATTTCTTTATAAGGAAAAGGTTACGATTACCATATTACGTGACAGTTTAGTACTCGTCGAACAAAATCTTAAGAACGTAAGATACACAGATGGCAGTGTACCGAAGGAAGATTCAGAACCTACCCCCTCAAAAAAACAAAAAAAACAGAGAAAGAACTTTTCAACAAAGCAATAAAGTAAAAAAAAATAAACAACTGTAAGATAGACTGCATACCGTAAATTGCAGCGTACAAGTCGATCTGGCGTACAGGTCGATCTCAAGAATTTTAGCTCAAAATTATGATTTAGGTCGATCCCCAAGCATACGGTAGCCTACCAGTGGCCCAAGCTTAGGTCTATCGATAAATGACGTTAGGCTACAGTGCACGATAACCTGTGCCAAAAATTAAACAAGGTCGCATGACTCTACTGCATACTGATACACTGTAATATTTTTCTATATGTGTTGTATATTAATCAACACACAACGGTTGGTACTGTATATTGCAGGGGTGGCCTAACTTGCTTAATGTAAGCGCCACATACAATAAAATTCCGACCTGGGTATGACGATAAACTACATCCGCGTCCTGGGTAAGACGATAAACTGCGTCCGGCGGCGGGGCCTCTGATCGGGAGGTTTTGAGGAGTGTGAAGCCACCTCTTGGTTGCTGGTGTTCCCGGGTCCGCCCTGGCCTGGGGTGGTGGCATCTGTTGAGGTCCCGACTATGGGTAAATGGTTAGCCCCAGGACTGGGGTGAAAGCACTGTGTAGGTGTAAAAATAGGTTTTAATACCAGAAATACTCTGTAAAAAAAAATAAAAAAATAAAAAAATCCAGCAATACATTTTTGAAAAAAGTAAAGGATATTACCAGCTATACATTTTTGAAGAAAAAATATTACCAGAAATAAAAATTTTGTCGGCATTAAATAACCCATTGAGGTTGATATGCCGTAAAACAAACCAAAGAATAAAATTCAGATGTTTGAGAGTTGCAAGGCATCAATAAAATTTACACATGTGATACATGGCACAAAGGTTTAGCTCTTTTAATGTTGAATGCAAAATATTTTACTCCCACTCTGGATTAAAATTTGTTTTCATGTTCATATTTTCGTTTCTTACAATTTAAGGAGGCCATCTTCCTTCACAAAATTTTCTCAGACACTTTTAAACAAAACTTGTATTCGATGTGTACCAACAGGGTCTGCACAGTTCAACGTATTGTGCTATCCAGCATTAATGTATATGACATGAGTGCGGTCCCCTGAATCAATTACCCATGATCTCAATCTTCTGACATTTCTTTTTGACCCTTGCTGACCGGAAATTTCCTGAATCTCTCTGCTTCCCACCATTGCTTACCTAAAGAACAATACCACACACGAACCGAGCATTAAAATTAGGATTTAAATTCTTAAATATTTTTTACTGACCACGAACATTAAATTTACGTTTTAATCCAGAGGGGTCACAATTTATACCTAGTAAATAATTATAAAGCTTGAAATTTTTTTTCTTATTTACCTTTTATATTAACTGTGGTGAAAAAAAAAGGAGCTCAGGCAACATATTTCCACCGGTCGCATACTAAAAGGTCAAAGAGCCGCATGTGGTTCGCGAGTCGCGGTTTGGCCACCCCTGATATAATGTATCGGTATGGACACCTCGAGGTGGTGTAATGATTAGCAAGCTTGTCTCGTTAGAACAGTTACGACTGAGTAGTGAGTTCAATCCTCACTGAGTGCCCCTTACTTTTGGCCTTGTGCCACATTCAAGCTACGCTTGGAAAATCATTTGGGCACCTCGAAGTGGTGTAATGGTTAGCAAGCTTGTCTCGCTAGAACAATTGCGACTGGGTAGTGAGTTCGATCCTCTCTGTGTGCCCCATACTTTCGGCCTTGTGCTACATCTGAGGTACGCTTGGAATTTCACTGTATTGTATCGGTATAATTTAGCGAACATTTAAAATTCGTCAGGTCTCATGATAAACATATTAAAGTCAGCATCAAGTGTTATAAAATATTACTGTCATTTCTGTCATGAAATTGCGCAGATGAGACGCACACTAGGACTAGTCAGTGTTTACACTTAGTATATCAGCGGTTGGACGCGATGTGTGATGTAGTGTTAACAGAATATTTAATTTGGGTTACTATTTTATCATTTTATATTAATTTATGTATTAATATGTCAAACGGTGGAGTAATGGACAGCTGCTCGGATTGAGGAATCGGAGAGCCGAGTTCAAATTCCAGTCGAACCCATTACATTCACTTACGAGCTAATACATTTGGGAAAGGTATGAATCCTCTTCTCCTCCTCCTCCAGCTAGTAGTAGGACAGACCGGGTTCTATAGCCTTGGATAGCAACTGTTCTGCCACAGAAAGAAATGGCAACCTATTGCGGGGAAAAAATTCTGTCTCATCAGTCATGTATCGAAAGATTCATGATCGCCTAAGCATGTATCACGCATGGCATATAACTGACTGATGTCAAATGCTATGAGTGCTGTCCCACTTCTTTTCCAACTCCGTGGTAAAGGTTTGAATTTTATATTCGCGATATAAGTCGACCCCTATTTTTGGAAATATCATTTTAGGCTTGAAAACTCGACTAGTACGCCGCATTTTACGGTAATTTTCAGCAAACGGAGGCAGCACTAGATATGCGCTGCACATTGGGAACGTCAAAATCAAGCAGGTTCAGAAATTCAACTATTTAAGTAATGTAGTAACCGGCAACTAATATGACGCAGAATTTAGGCAGAACTGGTGTAAGGGCCTTATGCCCCACCCCACGAATCTATTACACGCCCCCTGAATCTACGATACGGAGCCTCCACACTACTACATCTCAATTTCCATAAGGTAGTATTCAGATAAAATACAAATAATCTTATTGTACAATAATGGATCATTCGCAATATGAGTGAACATTTCAACGAGAAAAAATTGATAAAAATAAATACAATGTATCTCAATACAAATTAAAGACACTTCATAATAGATCATTGCATTTTAAATAAATCAACAATGATTTGCAGCAATTTTTAACGTCAACTTGAGATTTTTCTTGTTAAAAAGTTGGTTAATTTTAATACATTCAACATTATGGATGAAAAATAGTGAATTTCATATAATGTTTTTTCGACACTTAGCATGAGCAAAACGAATTCACGGATTTGGACGAAAACAAAAAACAAACGCCCAGAATGGGATCAAAATCCGTAAAAATATTTCATCCTATATTTTGTAATGGTGTCCGGAATTTTTATTGAAAATAATAACAAGAACGGCAACTTACAAAGTATAAGGGTTTATTTTAAAGAAGAAAAATGCAACTAGATATTTACAAGTTCGTCTGATGTTGGAAAGCAAGGTTATTTACCTTATCACCCCGCGAGGAAGGATGTGGCACAAGGCCTTTTTTAATGCGGGGTCGAACCTAGCTAGTAGGCTCGGGCAAAAATTCCCCATAGACTCCGTAAAAAACGGGATCGAGTTGCCGTCTACCACCCCAGACCAAACTCTGCCCTTCGGCATAGCCTGGTCTGGGTTCCTCTTTGCCCGAAAGCAGAGAGTTCGACGTCTTCATGCTTGCTTGCTCAAGCCGAAGCTGGAAAGCAGGGATATTTGCCAACCTCCCTACGCGTTCAGATGTGGCACAAGACCGAATTTAACGTGGGGTATCCGAGCCCGTAGGTTCGGGCAAAAATTCCCCGCAGATCCTGTAAAAAACGGGGTCGGGTTGCTGTCTAACACCCCGGACGGGTCCCTACCCTTCGACATAACCTCGTCTGGGTTCCTCTTTGCCCGAAAGCAGTGGGTTCGACGTCTTGATGCTTGCTTGCTCAAGCCGAAGCTGGAAAGCAAGCTCGTGAGACAAACAACATAAATTCTTTTATTACTTCTGGAACAGTCCATTTAATAGAGGTGTATCAGTTCTTTGTATATTGAGGGTTATCAGTTCGTTCCCTACAAAATTTTAATAGTCAGTTGCGCTTAGTTTTATTTGTCACGTAATATAAATGTATGTAGAAAAAAGCAAATATTGATAAAATAATGAGAGTTACAAATCACTACTCGGGCCACAATCAGGTCTAACAGGTCGGGGTTTTTTAGTACGCACCGACACTGTGCTAAGGAATAGTAAAATATGCCTTTCAGAAGTTCAGCGAAGTACTAAGAGATAGGAAATGCAAAAAAATATAGAACGCACTGCTGAACTTTTATTTAATATCTAATCGCCTGATATATCCCGGAAAGGGATATATTTGTTCGAAGTAGCAAAGTGGTTGTTGATTACTGTAACCGGGTAGGACAATCTAGCAGGTAACCGTAATGGACTGGTCCTCGTCGTAGTGGTAGGTAATAGGCGTAGGCAACAGGCGAAGACCATAGGTGTAGTCAATAGGCGTCTTCCACGTACCTCAACATCAGTCTGTATTTATGGCTGACACCAGCTAATCATATTACTGTGAGGGGGAACCAAGGTGTATGCATATTCATTACATCATCACCTATAAGGCAGTAAATGCTGGATAATTTTCTCACAGATGAGGAAAAGACTCATAAAAAGTTATTGAAATGTTATATACCAACAACTGTTCCAATTACCATGGAAAGACCATATGTGCAGCGTGGAACTACGAGGAAAATTTTACTTACAGCTTAGCTTAAACGGCCGAAATTTTAGAGATATATAATAAAGAACAATAACTGGTTAGATAATGTCAAACAAGGGACAAGTATAACTATACCAGAATTGCTAATGGCTGCCGTTGATAGACCATTGTGGAGGAGATTCAATATGGCTTCTGCATTCGGATCCCACCACTGCGATTACAAAAGTCAGGGAGATGATGATGATGATGATGATGATGATGATGATGAAAAAGAAGAAGATTTGGAAAATTTAACACTCACGGGGAATATTAAAGGCACGGGAAAGCAGGAGATAACAGCGAGTAAGCTAATGTTTAGAGTTTGAGTAAATGGATAGAAAAATGGAGAAAGAAATGACAGGAAGTTGTGGAGAGCCTGATCGTGATGTGGCAAATAGAAGAAGACTAGTACTAATAAGATACATGATTTAAAAGGAGTCTATTGATGACGACCCAACCTAGCGACTCTAGTACCGTCTGCAGGTTGGTATGGCTGCAATATTTTGCGCTACGCCACAGCAACCCTCTCTTCCTTACTCCTCTAACCCCAGGGCACACATATGTGTGACGCCTGTGGAGCGAAAGCAGGCTGCAGTGGATGCCAGATAATACCAGATAGTACTCTGAGTTATTAACTGCCTTCGGGTCTCTTCCTCCCTCAGGATTTTCCAGACGGGTTTAACTTCAGAGTTTACCTTTTACCAAACCGGTTGCCACCTTAGGCTATATGACCCATTCTGTTCTGCTATTTACCAATAGCTGGTGTGTGTGTGGGGGGGGAGTAGTGATAGATTTATAACTTTCCCAAGGTTATTGACACGTTAGTGAATGTAATGCACTCGACTGGAATCCGAAGTCGGCTCTCCGGTTCCTCAATCCGAGCCGCAATCCACCAAGCCTCTAGGATAAGAGATACCTATTTGATAATTCACCTAATTTGTTTAAGTTTTGGCAACAGGAAGCCTATTAAAAAAAAAACAAAAAACAAAAAAAAACGGATTCAATTGCAACAATCTAAGGTTCGAGTTTCCATCACTCTACTGGAACTACTTAAGTAGATTGGTAATTCGTAAAAAATAGGGAGATATATATTTAAAATAATTTTTTTTTCAGATTATCGTTCTTTATACCTTCCTTAAGCTGCGAGACCGCGAATTAAAAAGGATTAAATTGTTATAACTTCAGAAGAGGAGATCTGTTCATCATATCGATACAGTATAAAATCGATTCCTGTCTTAAAACTGTGCTTACATCATTGATATCTGCGTACGAAAACAAACTTTTTTATTTCGCAAAAAGATTTCTTTTAAATAAAGATCAAATGAATATATATATTTAGTGTTTTATTTTAAATATTTTAAACAAGCAACTATTTGGCGAAATAGATTTTTTCAATTTTTTTTACAAAAAGAGTTTTTTCTAATTAGACAGCAAAGAGATTTATACATTTTAAAAGCCGTATCACATTTAGAAAAATAATTTACATGAATTAAGAAAAGCATACAAAATATGCAGATATAAATGAAGTAGACCCATATATAAATAGAAAGTGCAGATAACTATGTAAAAATCAGGGATAGATTTTACACTGTATCGATATTAAGAACAGGGCCCCCTCTTCTAAATAAATAAAAATCAATATCTTTCGATATTGAAGATATACTCAAAGCTAATCTACCAATGTTATTTGCCGGAAATTTTCCCCTTAGTTTTTACGAATGGGACCGGTTTATTTAAGTAGTGCCAACTATATGTTTATAAAATCTCTGATACCGACATTGTATAATTATTTACTGCCGTCGTTCAAGCGTTCTTTTTTTTCCACTGAAACGTTGTTAACGGATTGCAAATGATAGATGAGAGGTGAATAATCTTGTGAGCAAAGCAGAACCCCCACCCCTTGCTTATAGGTCTTCATACACTGTTCCCGTCACCCGACATGGCCCCACTTTGCCTCTTCGCCAGCTTTATACTCTAACATACCCATGACCGGCTTCACCTACTCATCTCGCCTAAGTGCTCCCCGACCCAACGCATTCCATCGCTTTCCCGCCAGATTTCGGGGAACGAACAAAGCGAAACAAAAACATAAAAGGAAGAGCAGCAGACAACAAACATAAAAACGCGGGAAGAATAACAAACTTAACGACCGTTACGGGGAGGAGGAAGAGAAGTGGTAAGAGTATTATAGAGAGGATAGATGTTGTGAAGGAGTAGGTAGAGTCGTAGTAAGAATGAATAGAGAGAGAAAGAAGTGAGAGTAATAGTTAAAGTAGAAGGGGAGGGCACAGCGTTAGAAGAAAGAAATGAAAAAGAAGAGAAATAAAAAAGAAGAAAAAATGAGAGAAAAACTAAAGAAGAAAATGAGGAGGAACTGAAAACCTAAAGAAAAAACTAAAAAGAAAAAAAAGGAAGGAGCAAAAAAGAACGTAAAGGACACGAAAGTGACAAAGAAGAAAGACATGGCGGAAAGAAAAAAGCTGGAAAAATTCAGGAGTAGAAAAAAATTCAAAATGGTGAAAAGAAGAAAATTGGAAAATATAATTTCGTTTGCTTGAAGTCAGACTAACTCCGTGCATATGTGTATGAAGATATAAAATTTAATATTTATCTTGGAAAAACAGCAACAAAAAGACATAACAGGACCGCATACGAAGCTGAATGTCATGTGAATCTTGTCTTTTGAGCATGGTCGTGCTACGGACACGTACACAAAGAGGAATTTCCAATATTCGTAGAGACAAAACAAATATGAATTTAAAAACAGATAAAACCAATAATAATAATAATCGTTAAAATGATAATTCCACTTCACATATAAGTCTCATTTATTTATCAGATTGGAAATTATCGATTATCGTCTATATTACAACTGAAGACGCTAATGCTTATAGAAATATTTAATCCTCAATATAACCTCCATTTGGGGGCTCTGGATAGAGGTAGTACTTTTGATATCTGGCACGCTGCACCTACGGGTGGACGGGCATCATTGGTCCTCAACTATCTCCTAAAGCTTTCACTTGATGGCTCCAACTTACCATGCTACGGCAAATCGTTTCAACTGGTGGGCTAAACTCAGTGAGAGGGTGGTGTTAACACGACACTACAGGGCGAGGGCCATCCTCGACGTAGGAACCGGCCATGACGGAAGAGTTCGTCAGATGAACTACAACGACTGCGTATTCGCGACCAAGGCGAGCTACCTATTTGGAGGACATGTGGCCTAACGTGGAGAGGGATGGGCCCTGCTAGGTTAAAAGAAGATAACATCCATTGTTGCTTAGAACCTCATTTCACATGTCAAAAAATTTATAAATGCCACGTTTGTAAATTTATTTAGGTTTTGATGTAAAATATGAAACCAATTCATGTTCAATCATATCACTAGAAACGAAGAATAGAGTTATGAACAGCGATGCTATGGCAAATTGTCCAGTACTTTCTGCCATATAGTCAGAGAATGTTGGAAAATCTCATCACAGATGAAGAAGGAATTTAGACAACAGAAATGTGGTTCTACAGAAGGATGATGCGAATACCAAGGGCGGAGAGTGCAAGCAAGGAAAATAGAAACAAAAAAAGACACTTAAAATAAGAAAGAGGCAGTTGCTATTTTAAGGAAACATAATAAGAAAAATGGTTAGAAAATTTAACACTAACAGAACATATTCAAGGCAAGAGGGGCAGAGGGAAATTGCGAGTAACCCACTTAAGATAGATGAACAGGGAAATGGTGGGGGGGTTGCTAGTAAAACCTCAAATATTTCTCAAAACTAAAAATGGTTAGGAAGTTATAGAGAGCCACAATCGCATACGTCCTGAAAGCTTACGACACAAATATGGTTTGGTTTGGTTTGTTTTACGGCATATCAACCTCAATAGGTTATTTAATGTCGACAAGATTTTTATTGCTGGCAATATTTTTTTTCCAAAAATATATTGCTGGCAATATTATTTTTCAAAAATGTATTGCATGTAACAATGAATTGAGGGTAATAATTTTTCTTCAAAAATGCATTGCTAGTAATAATTTATTTTATAAAAATGTATTGCTGGTATTAAAACCTATTTTTACACTTTCATAGTTTATTTTTTTTTTTGTGGGGGGGGTTAACTATTTGCCCATAGCTGGGACGTTAACAGATGCTACAACCCCCGGTCAAGGTGGACCTAGGAGCACCAGCAATTAAGAGGTGGTTCCACACTCCTCAAAACCTCCTGATGAGAGGCCTTACTGTTGGATGTAGTTTATCGCATTACCCGGATATATTTTATTGTCTTACCCAGGACGGGACACTAATATGCATGACACCCCAGATTAAACCGACGTTGTGCCACATTCTACCGTGGTAGTGAGGTAGTGTTTGTCTATATTTCTATGGTAACTATATAACACGATTTACATTGTTCGGTCTATCATCTTTATTGCCATCTTTATTGCCATATTCACGACGTTTCGGCCGTTATACGCTCCGGCCTTCTTCAGGTATTATTTATTGATCAAAATGTTAGACACCATGCATGGCGTCCATATAAGAATATAGATCTGACGAGGCTATTTAGGAACGGGACTAGATTCAAGCAAATATATCATCTGAGTTCTGAAAAATATTATTTATATTTTCTATATATTTTAAGTATTTATTACGTTGATGGTGATATTAGTTAAAAATGCATAATGACATTGAAAATATTTTTAAACAAAGAAAACATTACACACTTCGTAATTTGCCCTGACTATTTAATTTTTTTTTGCTAACCTCATATACAGTGTAGGTCTTTGCAAACTATGTGTGAATGTTTTTATATCGACATAGTTTTTCACGGAAAGAAGGACACCTAACATTTTTGATAATGTTAATGGTAAGAATATCCGTTTCCATACAGGAAACATCCAGCATGCATTGACCGAACAATTAGCGTTAGTCTCGGTTGAACATCTTTCTCTTAAAACCAGAAAAATAAGGCTTCTCAAGTCCCCTGTTATCCCCGTTTCTAGTATTAATGGGAGTTTCCTTCCTAGTCTTTTATTTACGGTAGTGTGGAACGTCAATAATTTGATTATATAATTATTTTCTTTTTGATATCCATTTTAATTGTTGCTGCTTTTGGAAGTCTTCAAGTGATATGGTTTGTTATTTAGCAAACTTTATGCTTGTGATTCTGGAGCACCAGCCTACAAGGATCTGACCAAGAACAGTAATCTTCGACCCAGACGGTTCATTTTCTTGAACCCAACCCTCCTCTTAAATAGCCTTGTCAAATCTAGACATTCATATGGATGTAATACATCGCGTCTAAGTCGTTCAGAAATGCCTAAACTATCAGCTATATGCAACCGTTTTCTCAGATCAATGATTCAAAATAGCCTCAAGCGAATTAATCCTTTAGGTCTTCAAGAAGAAAATATTTTATCACAAAGAGCTCTAACAAATAACATCTTTATCTTAAAACAGTTTTCCAGAAAAAAAAATAGCCTTCTCAAGTCATCTGTTATCGCTCTTTCTAGTATTGATGGGAGTTTCCTTCGTAAACTTTTGTTTACAGTAGTGTGGAACGTCAACAACGGTTTTCTCAAATTAATGATTCAAAATGGCCTCAAGCGAATTAATCCTTTAGGCCTTAAAGAAGATAATCTTTCAGAAGATCTGGCTCTACAGAATCACAGAAAGCTCTAAAAAAATAACAAAAATCATTGCAGTTTTCAAGAATCATTCTTATTCTCATGAGAATCAAAAGCATTGATCAGACATGTCAGTGATGGTCATACACTCTGAACGAGTCGACACCAATCGTGTATGTATGCATACAGAGCTGGTGCGCAATAACCTCGAATTCCCTGAGCCTTTGGAGCGTAATTGGGGACTCCCGGGCAGTGCTTTGTGACCCTCGCTATCTTATCAAAACTTATTTTTTCCTTCCTACATTTATATTCGCTACAGATTAAACTAAACACAACAGACTGTTAAAGAATGAAATATTTTCGCGCATTTTGATGCCATTCTAGAGCAATGATTCCCAACGTGGGGCATGGTAATATTTTGGTGCGGTAATGCGTAGGATGTGCACCCTTTGGCTTACCAACAGAATAAAGGGGGGGGCAATTCTAGAATGAGTTATTAACAGTGAATTGTTTTCTAGTGAATCTGAATGAGAGTGATAATGTCAGTGTGTGTTAATACATACGCTGCATATACAGTTATGCATACATAAAAATATTTTGTGTGTATATACGTACACGTGTAATTTTTTTTTTTAGCATTCAACCCCAAGCAAGGCGGGAAGCCACTAGCACGCAAGGAGTTACAGAATTGGAGCGAGAACAAAGAGGAGTGATAGAAGAAAGGATGAAAAGAAGAACAGGGCATCTGGAGACGTCGATTGACGTTACATTTGAATAGTTGGAGATTGTAGCTATCAGGGAAACAAGAAATGGCGAAGGAGTTCCACAGACAAGAAGTGCGAGACATGAAGCTATTGGAGTAAAAGAGACGACTACATTTTACAGTTTCGCAGTGAAAGGGTGAGAGCGAGATGCCAGCCTAGCTGAACGCTTAAATTCATGAAGTCTGGGAACCAGCGAAAGCAGCTCATCGGAGCAGTTACAGTGGAAGTATTTGTAAAAAAGACAGAGGGAGGCAACGGCACATCTGTGAGAGAGCGGCCGCAGACGAGATGCCAGATCAGGGTCAATTACTTTGCATATCCGTCTCTGGATTTTATCAAGGACCTTGAGACAATTAGAAGGGGCTCCAGACATATGGCAGCAATTGTCCATGCAAGGGCGAATGGTTGATTTGTAAATTTGAAGGATCGACTCCGGCGAGAAAAATTTCCTGGTGCGGCACAGGGAGCCAACTTTCCTAGCGGTGGACGAAGCTATTGACTCGTTCCATCTCAGGTCAGCGGACGGTGTGAGACCGAGCAGTCGCAAAGAGGTGCTCTGGTGGAGTTGAGCATCAGACATTCTAATGGAAGGCAGGGATGGTTCTCTCTGGTGAGTAATAGAGAACAGTAACCAGCCAGTTTCTGCCGCAGTCCACAATCGATTGGAGGTCCTTTTCAAGACAAACGGGCAGGTTAGTTTTGTCGACGACAGTAGATTTGTTTTTGAGGCAGGAGTAAATGGTAGTGTCGTCCACACAGATGCCTACTTGGGATCCTATGACATCAGGAAGATCGTTAATGAAGATAAAGAACAGAGTAGAGCCTAGGATAGAGCCTTTGGGAACACCTGAGTTCGTGAGATAGGAGCTGGAGGAGAATCCATTGAGAACGACCTTCACTGTACGGTTCAACAGGAATGATTATATTAAGTCGAATAATCGACCTGTAATACCATAACCCTGAAGCTTGCGAAGAAGGCCAGCATGCCAAACCCTATCAAACCCTATGGAGATATCAAGAACCACGACACGAGCTTCTCCGTTATTATGAAGTGCTTGGTAAACAATTTCAGTTATGACCGTAAGCACATCAGCTGTAGAACGGGCAAAGCGGAAACCATATTGCTTGTCGGAGAGCAGATTATGGGATGTAAGGAGCATAACCACTTCGGCGTTGATTAAAGCTTCAAAGACTTTACCGAAGAGTAGTAGGAGACTGATAGGACGGTAATTAGAAGGGTCAGAAGGGCCTCCAGATTTGTTAAAGACAGGAACAACGGAGGAGGACTTCCAACAGGGTTGAAAACAAGATTCATTGAGGCAGTAGTTATATAATTTGGAGAGGGCAGGGGCCAGTCCAGGCGCACATTTCTTCAGGACAATGGCTGGGATCCCATCTCTACCACTAGCCTTGTCGGGTCTAATTTAGAGATGATTCCCAGAACCTATGACAGGGTTACGTGCAAATCTCTCAATTGAGCCTCAGTTCGAAGGGGGAAATCGGGTGTGGGTACACCGGAAGAGTCGAGCGTTGAATTGAATGAGAATATCCGAGCAAAGCATTCAACCTTGTCGGCAGAAGAGGTCAGAACCTCAAACTGGTTGAACAAAGGAGGTATAGAGGGTTTGCTATTGTTAAGTACGCTCTTGCAGAGACGCCAATAATCCTTGGAGCCGAATTTGTGAGATGCAATACGTTCTTTCATTCGAGCAGCAAATAGTGACTTTGCTTGATTGAGGACACGCTTACACTCGTTACGGGTAGAGACAAAGAGACGTCTATTGCAATCAGACATGTCGCTACGATAAAGGTGGAAAAAGTGATTCCTATGGGCAATGGCAGCTGAGCAATTGGCATACATGTAAGAATTAAGTATTAAAAGGGTGGGGTCACCAGAATTTTAGAAATACCAAAGTGGGGCATGGTCCCAAATCGCTTGGGAACCACTGTTCTGGGGTATTTTTTTTGTCCAAATCCGTGAGTTTGTTTTGTCTCGAAAAAAAAAAAAACTACATAAAATTCACAATTTCTTTTTAACTCATGATGTTGAGTGTATTAAATATATCAACTTTTAACAAGGAAAATCTCAAGTTTCCGCAAAACATTGTTGATGTATTTAAGATGGGATGATATCTCTAATTTATAGTTAGATACATTGTATTTATTTTCAAATTTAATGGTTGACTTGTTCACCTTTATTGCATATGATCCATTATTGTACATAATTAGGTTAAAGTTGTATCTTATATGAATACTACCTTATGAAAATTGAGATGTAGGAGAATGGGAGTGCGTATCGTAGATTCGGTAGCCACGAAACCCTTGCACCGGCCCTGTATATATGTATTTCATTTGTTTTATTTAACATTGTTTCAGGAACAATGCAGCGTTCAAGGACAACTGTATTCCCGGATTTGTCACCGCAACGTATATCCTCTCCAACCTGCGAAGAATTGGGCATTCCACAAAACAGTCTCGACCCCACGATTGGTGCCATTAATCAATGTTACCATAATCGCAGACAAGTTGACAGTCCTTTCCAGCAAGATCCATCGCTGTCTTCTTGTCAAGTGTTTAATGACTTCTCTAATGATTCCAGGTGCGATTAAAAAATCTTTTGTAAAGCTTTCATTACTTGAGAATCTACATGTGTTACCGCTGCATTTTTCTTCTTTTTCACTGTTTTACGCAAAGAACTGTTTTTCTCGCTGTTAGCTTATGATTAGACATCCGTCGGTCTGTGCACAAAGAGTTATGCCCTTTCCAGCGTGCTGACCTGGGCAGCGTTTTTTTTTTTTTTTTTTTTTTTTTAATGAGAGATCGACAGTTGCTCATGCAGCGTATCTCCCCTCTTCACTTCATTGATGCTGTACAAGAGAAAGGCAGAGGTTAACAGAGCTTGGCCAGAACAAAATTGAACATTACATTGGACTGCCTTAGGAACAATGGCCCCTGATTTGAATTCAAAGTTTTTCTTCTTCTAGTTTGGTTGACGACCCTGGCTACAGAGCTCCGACTATCCTACCTAAAGTTGTTTTTTCCTTCTGCTAGACAGGTTGTCACTCAAGGTCTTAGAACCCAGTTTGTTCTGCTATTTACTCATAGCCAGCGGGAAGAGAGGTGGATTATATACCTTTTCTAAAGGTATTAGCATGTAAGTGAATGTAATGAAGTTGACCGGAATTCGAACACTGCTCTCCGATTCCTTAATCGGAGTCTCAATCCATTACTTCAACGTGCCTCCTGGTTCAAACAAGAGCATATGATAAAAAGCTTTTAAATATGAATTATTTCATTTTCATGTAAAATGTGTTAACGGAAAAAATGAATTCACCGATTAAATGTCTTAAATAATAAATTTGACAAGAATTCTGTAATGGGGTTACAACTTGTCATTTCCGTATGGTCATTTGCTAATGTCCCTACTTTCTGAAGTTGAATTTTGTTTCGAAAACTGTTCAGAAACTCTAAGAACAAAATGAGATTTATTTTATGAGCGTATTTTATTCTATGATACATCGAATCAAAATAACGTTTTTTATTCTTTTAAAAACACCCATCTTGTTTGTCAGGAAGATTCATCACTGATATTTATTTCTGGTGCCATTGACATGTCGAGCCTTTGAAAACATCTGACCTCCTATCAGGCGAGCTAACCGGGAGCGATCTCCTGGTTAGCTTACCGACCTCTTTCGGTTGAATCCGCGGGTTCGAATCTGACCTCAGTCGATTTTTTTGAAGAAGCTGACTTCTTGATAATATCGGCCTAGGGAGACGATCATAGCGCTCGAAATCATTGGGAGGAGACTGAAAGCCATACCTCAGTATGAGACAAACTTTCAGCGTGAAATTGGATAGACGAAACTATTTGGAATTTGTTGATGTGTGTGCTGGTACGGAAACCATTGTGGCCGAGGTTTTGAGCGTACTGGTCTTGTTCAACTACTGATCAAGTTAGATATCCCAGAAACTGTAAGCAAGTTCCGCTCGGACTAATTTTTTTTATAAACCTCGGACACTACAATCTAAACTCTTCAAATCTATCTCCATAATCTTCATTTTCTACTTCTTCCTCTTACATTCACATAACACACCTAATTATGTAAACCTCTACATTGAGGGGCTCTTGAGCCTTGTATTAAGTGAAACAAAAATATAAAAGTTGAATCTGTGGGTGTCAATGTAGATTTGCCTGAGTAGACGTCTGCAATAGGGATTAGCCTGTCACTCTAGTACATGAGCATACTCGAAAACTAGTATTCAGCCATTACACCAGTGTTTCTCAACCTTTTTTTTTTTTTTAATTTAGAATACACTTTTCGAATAGCTAAAATTCTGGGGCGTATTTTAAATTTTAATAAGGAAATATAAGTACTGAAATTTGAAACTAGGAACTAGAAATAAGCAATTATTTAAAAAAAAAATACATTGCTTAGTGGCTCGAGGTTTTTAAAAATAATTTTTTTTTTAAATATAAAAATAATTAATAAATGACTCTTCTGTTAAGTTGGGGCGTACCTGGGTACCTTTCAGGGTGCATTATTACGCCTGGACGCACCAATTGAGAAACTCTGCATTATATTATCTTGCGAATTATGAGACGTTTCTGCTTTATTTTTTCGTTCGGGAAACAACTAAAATACAGCGGTTGATATAAAAAAGATAAGCACTTAAAAAAAGAAATATATTTCGGAAAAAGAAATCATTAAGCATGCTGAAATAAGCCACAAATAAAAAAACACAACGTACAGTTAACAGCTTCATGGGAAACATATCGACTCAAATGGCAGTCGTAGCTTGTAGTGATTTGAAAAATGCCAAAACATGTAGTTGTTTCACATACCGTAAAAGATGTAGAAGTTAAAAAAAAAAGCACTTACAATGATTAGGTACGTTGGGGTGCATCAAGAAATAGCATAGGCAATACCACCATTTTTTTTTTTTAGGTAAAAACACTAAGAAAAAAGGATGAAAACTATTTCTTTTAAAGGCGTCTGATAAGCAGGATGACTACATTCGCTATAACAGATATCATGAGTGAGCTTAGAGAGAGGTATGTAAGATTTTAGATACCTCTGATACTGTTGGTAGGCGTCACTCGGCTGTAGGCCGATGTGAGCCCTTAACGCAGCGTGGCGTCACTTCAACATATCGGACGTAAAGTGAGCTTGTCGGAGTTAAAAAAAATGAAATGACTGAAGTTATCTTCTCTTGCCACCAGGTGGTTAAGACTGAGGTTATCTACTCTTGCCAAAAAAACTAGGCGGCGTAAAACCCATGTGATTTTTTGAAATAAAAAGCCTTGGCGCCAGACAGGTCGGTTGGAGGGAGTTTTTTCCCCTCTACTCTCTCTCGTGAACTCTTTTATCTTGTCTCTGTGGTTGTGTTTACAAAGAGTCAAACCTTCATTGCCACAACATCAGAGAATGTTTTTTTATACAGTGGGTGAATTTTATTGCTTGATGCGTAATAGTCATTGAACAAGAGGCATATCGCTAAAAATACGCGGACTTAAGCTGAGATTGTTACATTAAAGATATAAACTTTAGTAGTGAGGGTTTTTATTTATTTTTTACTAACGCCCTAAGAATATTTATTTAGTTTAAAATGACGCCTTCTTTTCTCTATATATTTAAACTATAATAATAAAGTATAAATTTGGAAGATGAAAATTTAACTGAAATATGTTGAAAGATTTCCAAATTTTCATTTGAAATCAAGAAAATTCGAATATCGCACCTCCAATAAAACTTAAACAAAATTCCCCGCGCACATTTAGACATCGTAACGCAAACAACTCGCCGTCGTAGTTTCAGTAAAATAATAAAATCATCAAATCAGAATTAAGAATTCAACGTTGTATAATCAAACGGAAAATCGAGAATCTAAAATTACTTTCAAGTTAAGCCTATCTCTACCGATATAAGCAGAGGAGAATCAGCCTTTAAACAGCGGTAGAACGACAGAGTAGAAGCAACCACGGACCAGGAACGACACATTCGACTCACTACTCCCGACCTAGAAATTGGACACGAAAACTAATGTCCCACCGATAGCTAATTGGATTCATTTGTAAGTACAAGCTTCGCATGCTAAAAACAAATACGGCCCGAAAAGCTTACACATGTCATTTATGGCCGGTGCTTAACGTTTCCACAGTGTACTACCTAATAAATAGTTGTTACTGTTTGTTCTATAAATCCATGTTTGTATTTATTTCTATTTCTGTAGTTAAAGGTGTGCTGCCTTAGGACCGACGAAACAAATCGTTTTTATCACATCCTCTATGCGAACTTCAAGAAAATATCCATAATATACAGGAAAAAGAAGTCGTCCGTTTTAAATGATGCCAGGGAGTATGGGTTCATGGAAATATGCAGCTATTTCATCGTTGTATGTACATGAGACTTCATAAAAAGAAAAACGTGATTATAATATTGTTGTTGCATGCCTACGGACGATAATGGGCGTGTCCCCATTCACATAAATACAGTAATAAATACTGTATGTTGGTCTGCAGTTGGAGATTCATTGCGGAATTAACTTGGCTCACTTTTGGCAGTTGAATACTTCTACGCGCTGCTGGCGAATCTTATACGTGTTATTCTTGTCCTAAGTATCATCGTTCATTACCAACCTTCGTTTGATTATTCTATTCAGTAACCTCCCCTACGTTACAAGAAATACTATGGCTTACCAAACTCTTGCAGGTTATTAAAGACAGGAAATATTCTTGGATTAAAATTTTTCTTCGAGATGATAATGATTTAGTAATACAAGTCTTAACAATTAGCCCATAACTGGTGGGGGGGTAGAAGAGGTGGATTCATGCCTTTTCCATGGGTGTTTGCGCGTAAGTGAATATAACGAACCCAACTAAAATTAGAACACGGCTCTCTGATTAACAATTCAGAGGCATTATACGTTACACCACCCTCACACCTAAGCATACAACAGGTGGTATTCCCAAGCGGTTATCCATCTACGTACCGATCAGGCTTGACGTTGCTTAATTTCGGTGATCGTACCGAGGATTGGTGTTTCAACATTGTTGCTCCTTTCAGGATTCAGTTCAGTTGATTTTGTCAATATACACTTCTGAAATTTTGAATGCCGCCTTGTTTTAATAAGAGACATGATTTAAAGTTTAAAGGCTGTGGGAAATATGTCTGTATTTCTGAGATGTGGTATTGTAATAATTTACAACGGCGGAATGTTGTCCCCATCTTTATCCAGACAACGGCCGAAACGTCGAGAACATGACAATAAAGATCAGGACAACGGTCCGAACAATATGAATATCACTACCAGGATGTTAAGCGTGTCTTACATACTGACAAAGAATAATCAAGATTTAGCATGGTCATAAGCTCTCAATTGGGAATTTTGTACCTGAATATTTTTTTATTTTTATTTTCCTTAATTTTCAAAGTACGGAAAACTTGTCATTTAAGAAATGGTCCCTGTTGTGGTGCTTTCACGATAACTTTCATCTTGATTATAACCTTTATGTCCTTTAAGAAATTGTCCGTGTTTGGGGGCTTTCTCGAGAACTTTCATGTTGAATATAGCTTTATGTCCTTAAAGAAATTGCCCCTGTTGTGGTGCTTTCTCGAAAATTTTCATGTTGATTATAGCTTTATGTCCTTTAAGAAATTGTAACTACCGCATGTTGATTATAGCCTTTATGTTTTTTAAGAAATTGTACCAGTTGTGGTGCATTCTCGATAACTTTCATCTTGATTATAGCCTTAATGAGCTTTAAAAAATTGTCCCTGGGGTGGTGCTTTCTCGAGAACTTTCATGATAATTATAGCCATTATGTCCATTAAAAAATTGTACCTATCGTGGTGTTTTCGCGATAACTTTCATGTTGATTATAGACTCTATAACTTTTAAGAAATGGTCCCTGTTGTAGTGCTTTATCGACAACATTCATGTTGATTATAGCTTAATGGTCCCTGTTGTTGTGCTTTCTCGAGAAGTTACATGTTGATTACATCTTTTATGTCCTTTAAGAAATTATCACTGTTGTGGTACTTTCTCGAGAACTTTCATGTTGATTATACCCTTTATATCCTTTAAGAAATTGTCCCCGTTGTGGTACATTCTCGAGAACTTTGATCTTGATTATAGCTTTATGTACTTTAAGAAAATGTACCTGTTTTGATGCTGTGTCGAGAACTGGGATGTTGTGTATAGCCATTATGTCCTTTAAAAAATAGTCCTTTTTGTGGTGCTTTATCGAGAACTTTCATGTTGATTATAGACTTTATGTCCTTTAAGAAATTGTCCCTGTTGTGGTGCTTTCTCAATAACTTTCATCTTGATTATAGCCTTAATGTCCTTTACAAAATTGTACCTGGTGCTTTCTTGGTGCTTTCTTGAGAACATTCATGACGATTATAGCCATTATGTCCTTTAAAAAATTGTATTTATCGTGGTGTTTTCTCAATAACTTTCATGTTGATTATAGCTTTATGTCCTTTAAGAAAGTGTCCCTGTTGTGGTGGTTTCTCGACAACTTTCAAGTTGATAATAGCTTTATATCACTGTTGTGTTGCTTTCACGGTAACTTTCATGTTGATTATAGCTACATGTCCTTTAAGAAATGGTCCCTGTTGTGGTGCTTTCTCGACAACTTTCATTTTGATTATAGCTACATGTTCTTTAAGAAATGGTCCCCGTTGTGGTACTTTCTCGACAAATTTCATGTTTATTAGAGCTTTATATCCTTTAAGAAATGGTTCCTCTTGTGGTTCTTTCTCGACAACTTTCATGATTATTATAGCTTTATATCCTTTAAGAAATGGTCCCTGTTGTGGTGCTTTCTCGGCAGCTATCAAAATTATTAGAGCTTTATATAAAAAAAATATATAAATCACTAGTTTCTCAGGGACAATTTTTTAAAGGACATAATGGCTATACTCAACATCCCAGTTCTCGAGAAAGCACCCCAACAGGGACAATTTCTAAAAAGACATGAAGGCTATAATCAACATGAAAGTTCGCGAGAAAGCAACAAAACAGGTACACTTTCTTAAAGGACATAAAGGCTATAATCAACATGAAAGTTCTTGAGAAAGTACCACAACAGGGACAATTTCTTAAAGGATATACATGCTGTAATTAACATGAACGTTGTGGAGAAAGCACCACAAGAGGGACAATTTCTTAAAGGATATACAGGCTGTAATCAACAAAAGTTAACGAAAAAGCACCACAACAGGAACCATTTCATAAAGGACATAAAGGCTATAAGCAACATGAAAGTTCTCGAGAAAAAACCACAACAGTGATAATTTCTTAAAGGACATAAAAGCTATAATCAACATGAAAGTCCCCAAGAAAGCACCACAACAGGGACGATTTCTTAAACGACATAAAGGCTATAATCAACATGAAAGTCCCCAAGAAAGCACCACAACAGGGACGATTTCTTAAAGGACATAAAGGCTATAATCAACATGAAAGTTCTCGAGAAAGCAACACAATAGGTACACTTTCTTAAAGGTCATATAGTCTATAATCAACATGAAACTTGTCGAGAAAGCAACACAACTGACACAATTTCTTAAAGGACATAAAGGCTATAATCAACATGAACGTTATCGAGAAATCACCACAACAGGGACACTTTCTTAAAGGACATAACACTATAATCAACATAAAAGTTGTTGAGAAGGCACCACAACAGGCACAATTTCTTGAAGGATATAAAGGCTATAATCAACATGAAATTCTCGAGAAAGTACCACAACAGGGACAATTTCTATAAAATTGTCTCCTTTTTGGTGCTTTCTCGAGAACTTTTATGTTGATTATAGGTTTTATGTCTTTTTAAAAATTGTCCCATTTGTGGTGCTTTCTCAACAACTTTCATACTGTTTAACGCATTTATGTCCTTCAAGAAATTGTCCCTGCTGTGGTGATTTCAGCAACACAACAATTGTCCCTGTTGTGTTGCTTTCTCGACAAATTTCATGTTTATTAGAGCTTTATATCCTTTAAGAAATGGTTCCTCTTGTGGTGCTTTCTCGAGAACTTTCATGTTGATTAGAGTTTTTATATCCTTTAAGACATTGTCTATGTTGTGGTACTTTCTGGAGAACATTCATGTTGATTATAGCCTTTATGTCCTTTAAGAAATTGTCCCTCTTGTTAGTTTTTTTTCAACGTGGAAAATAAGTTGCAATTGAATCTTTACTTTTTTAGACTTCCGTACTTTGAAATTACGAACTTTAGCTTTTCGTTTGTCTACAACTTTTAAAAATGCTATATATATATATTTATATATATATATATATTCATACAAATGCAATATCTTTAACTATACAACAGGACTTCGTCAATCACAGGATTGGATGATCCCGTCGAGAAAAAGAATGATCCTTTTTCGCCCAGCTGTCTGATTCCACTCCCGGACCAGATGATAGATTTTGAATGCAGTTTCGAACCGGCCTTCATCAGGAAGAGAAATGAACGTGAACGTGAACGGGTGCGATGTGTTAACGAGGGTTATGCCCGTCTGAAGAAGCACCTGCCCATTCCACAACAAGAGAAAAGAATAAGCAAAGTAGAGACGCTAAGAGCTGCCATTCACTATATAAGGTAAATTTCAGGTGGGAAAGAATTTCTTATATCTAATCAAGATAACATTTCCACTCATTATCGATAACATAATCCCAATCTATTTGGCAAATTGTTGATCCCTCAGACTTTCAATTTTCAATGCAAAAAAACGCTGAATATAAGTTTTAATCTCTTCGCCATTTATATTCTGCTTTTTTTCTTGCATTGTTTTGAAAAGATAAGAGTCAGATGGAGCAATATCAGGAGAGTAAGGAGGATGCGGCTAAAGCCCTGAATTTACCGCTATAATCTTTTCATAAGAGATTCGGGCAATATGGAGATTTTCAAAGCGTAGGTTAGATGTGGCACAAGGTCGAATGTATGAGGCACCAAGTGAAGATCGAACTCATTATTCAGTTGTAATTGTTTTATTTTGAAATCAATACTTTGAAGAAGGCAACGAAAAACAATTTAAATATTTTCCCTTAGAAATGGTAATTTAGATCTAGTAAGGAAGCAGTGGAAAGTTATAACCAGTCTATGCCCTGAAAGGACAAGGCATAAAAATAAGTTAATGCTTGACGTCTGCATGAGATACTATGGTAATTTTTTAAGTGGCCATATTAAAAACGACCTTGCATAATGTTTAACCATCCGCTGATTGGCAGATAAAGAACCAATCAGCGAAAAGGAACTGGATTGGAGAAGACAAATTTTCCTTCTAATTTTGATTGGTGCCATCATGCTGAGAATATTATGGGCTGAACATATGTGTAACCAGAAAGATTTAAGGAAAATGGCAACACTTATACTTAAAGTCAGAAAGAGACAGATGAAATTTAGAGGACTGTAAAAGCAACCTTCAGGGAATTTCGAACTGAACCCATTAATGGGCTTCCGCAAAGGGTGTTTTACGAAAGTGACAGATTATTATTGCTCCGTAGACTATAGGGCAAGAGCCTAGTGTAGTATTACTCGGCCTTTTTTTTTTTTTTTACTTCAGTGTGCACTTCTAGAATAACTAAAACTCTGGGGTTTATTTTAAATTTTAATAAGGAAAAATTAGTTATGAAATTTGAATCACGAATATTTTAAGATGAAAATAATTTTAATAATTATATTAAAATTATTTTCATCTTAAAATATTCGTGAAAAAATAACTGTTTTAAAATATTTGTTTTGCTTTTATCGATTTTTTTCAACCCTTCTGACAGATTATTCACGCATCATCTAAAATGGATCCACCTTATTCGGGGCGGTGGGACGGTATCTGATACAGGGTCATCTGATTCAGGATTATCTAACAAGGCAATCTTATTAGCGACTATCTCACACGGGGCCATCTAACTGCAGATTATTTATCATAGAGAAAGCGAAAGAGCCTAATCACTCGGGGGCCCTCTGACACGGGGCCATCTGATGCAGGGATTCTCTGGCGCGTAAAATGGTGTGGAATCTAAAAGAGTAGGTTATTAGGTTGGTGCAAAAATAATGACGTAATAATGACGTTTTTTGACGTATTAACGTCAAAAAACGACATTATTACGTCATTATTTTTGCACCAACCTAATAGTAACAAAGTAAAGTAAAAATTTCCTATTTTTCAAATAAAATTAACTTTGACAAGTTAAATAATTGTTAGGTTGGAAATAGATATATGCAAAATGTTTTATTTTGTTTTTTTAGCACCTTATTTCACCGAAAAAATTACACGTAAAATCGAATTCTCCTTAGATTGATTAGTTTTCTATTTAGATGATATTTTATCAAGCGATAATACAACTTTCCATCCACCCTACTTAGTCTATTACGTTGGATGTTACCCAGGGCTAGAAAAATTAGTCTAACGTGCGATTTAACCCATAGGTAGAGGAAAAGAGAGAAGAAATGGATTACTGTTTTTTTTTTTTCAAAAGCATTAGTTCAAAGTGCACCAAAGATTAGGCCGGAACTTGAACTCGGCACACCAAATTCACTTCTCGTTACGTTACCGGCACATCTTAGAGTCAGAATGTAATATTTCCAAGAGGGAACATTAATGTAAACCGTTTGTAAGTCTTAACTTAAAGTGAAATCTGTAATGTCGTCTGTTAATGGGTTTCGAGTGGCCCTAGAGAGAGAGGGAGAGAGAGGGAGAGAGGGAGAGAGAGGGAGAGAGAGGGAGAGAGGGAGAGAGAAAGAGGGAGAGAGAAAGAGAGAAGGAGAGAGAGAGGGAGAGAGATAGAGGGAGAGAGAGATAGAGAGAGAGAAGAGGGCACATAATTTTAATTGTAAATCAGTTCCACTTCTAAAATGGATTGTGGTTATAGCTTTAGTCCGTTGGGATGAAACCCTGTAACGTATCATAGAATTGTATAAGTTGCTATGCAGTGACAAACAAATATTAAATGTTGTCTTTTAATCCATTTGGGAAGAAGTATTGGTTAACAACTTCCGCGGCGGGGGTAGAAATGTTGAAAAAAGTCAAATACGTTTACGTTTTTGCATGTAAAACTGAATAATTTAAATCACGAATGTCGATCTGGCGAATGCAACAGAAACCAGAGAAATATTGGAGAAACATTTATTTATTTATTTATTTATTTATTTATTTATTTATTTATCTATCTATCTATCTAT
This sequence comes from Acanthosepion lycidas, assembly GCA_963932145.1. Taxonomy (NCBI): domain Eukaryota; kingdom Metazoa; phylum Mollusca; class Cephalopoda; order Sepiida; family Sepiidae; genus Acanthosepion; species Acanthosepion lycidas. Next base: position 117,915,601 of record OZ010581.1, on the reverse strand, counting down.
CTGTGTCAATTCATATCTATCTATATTTGTATATTCATATCTATCTATCTATCTATCTATCTATCTATCTATCTACCCATCTATCTATCTATCTACCCATCTATCTATCTATCTCATTTTTCGTATCTATCAATCTATCTATATTTGTATATTCATCTATCTATCTATCTATCTATCTATCTGTAAAGGAAGGAGACGGATTTTTTTATTTATTAATCCTATAGATTTTTTTTATTACTTAAGCGTAATTTTTAGTGGCTACTCTTATTTGAGTAGATGCGCCGTTTATATTTTTTTTATTACCGTTAACCGGCTTGAATATTCAAAAAAATTTAAAAGAAAAAATATGCGCTCTCTGGTAGGATTCGAAACTGCGTTTGCCTAGGGGAAAACCCTCATTGGAACTAACTATTCACTTTGCTTGATCATTGACACACTCCGTATCCAAGAAGCACGTCAGATCTAATGACTGTTTCGACTAGGCGAACGCAGGTTCGAATCTTGTTGGGGAGCGCATATTTTTCTTTGATAAGATTGATCATGTGTTCCTAATACTACATGTATTTACATTTTGTGTGGGCTCTTAAGGCGTAAAACAGACAGTCATCATGCTGTGTCTACTTCTATGTGTACACTATTTCTATCTATCTATCTATCTATCTGCATCATTTTTCGCATGCATCTATCTATCTATCTATCTATCTATCTATCTATCTATCTATTTGAACTGAAGAAGAAAACCCAAACAAAACGAGTACTGATTAATCAAAGACGGCTTATATGAATTTGCATTTTATATTCGTTAATAATTTTTTTTAGCTTTGCGAAAAACCCGTTTCGCCCTCAGTATGGTGCGATTATAATTTAAAATCTTCTAACGAGGGTTTGTTTGAGATAATTCTTTGGAGAGGTGCTATCTCTATCTATCTATCTATCTATCTATCTATCTATCTATCTATCTATCTAATAATGACGTAATAATGTCGTTTTTCGACGTTAAAAATACGTCAAAAAACGACATTATTACGTCATTATTTTTGCACGAACCTAATATCTATCTATCTATCTATCTATCTATCTATCTATCTATCTATCTAATTCTGTTCGTATCTATCTATCTCAGATTATTTTGAATTTCATATATTATTAATTATTTTGTAGATCTTTGCAAGAGCTTCTGCAATCGAGTAACACAAAGAAAATGGACGAAGCAAAGATGGAGCCATTGTCTTCTTCGAACACTGAACATGAGCATTCATTTAAATCTCATCGCAGAAAACGCTAGACGGCATATAACACTGCATGCAATATTTATTGGATTGATATTTAGTGGATTAAAGCCTTAATTAAAACCAATAAATTATATGAATAATGAAAGAAAGGCAAAAAATAAGCGAAAACTGAAAGAATATGATTTTATTGCGTAAGACATCAAAAGAATAAGAATGAAACGAATGAACGATAATGTGTAACCAAAATGCGTTCACAGAAAAAGTAATTCAATGAATAAACTGAATTCGTTTTGTATTCCTGACACTTCTTTCCAACAATAAAACTATAAATGTGTGAGTGTGTGTGTATTTAGTTAGATTGATGTGAGTTTGTGACCCTTGGTTTCACGCTATCTGCGATCGTCAGACAAAGTTTATCTGACGATCGCACTAGCGTGAAACCGATGTTGACAAACTCATATCAATCCAACTATGTTAGCTCTATCACTGATATTGAGCGCTTTCCAATAAATACCGGATATATAATATATAAATAACATGTATAAAAATTGCATATATTTATATAAATATATATATATATATATATTTACATAAATACACATTTTACATACACACACACATATATATATATATATATATTATATATATATATATATATATATATATGCATATTTATGTATATATACAAGTATGTTTTATATATATATATATATATATATATATATATATATATATATATTTACATAAATACACATTTTACATACACACATATATATATATATATTATATATATATATATATATATATATATATATGCATATTTATGTATATATACAAGTATGTTTTATATATATATATATATATATATATATATATGCATATTTATGTATATATACAAGTATGTTTTATATATATATATATATATATATATATATATATTTACATAAATACACATTTTACATACACACATATATATATATATATATTATATATATATATATATATATGCATATTTATGTATATATACAAGTATGTTTTATATATATATATATATATATATATATTATATACGGGATGCGATGGATAGATTGTCATCTACAGTACGCAAAAGTGAAAATAATGCTGACATTTCATTTTAACAGATTTGTTTACCAAAATTGGATATTTACGAAAATTGAAAAAAAAAATACTAAAAATAAATAAAATAAAATACTAAAGAGTAAATTTATTCACTAAAATAGCCATTAACTTCAAATATGGCCCCCAGAAAGCTTGGAATCTCCTCCAACTCTTCTGGACGGTCTCCTTGTTTAAGTTGATGAATACTGCCACATTCCTTGCCTTCAGTTTATTTTTGCTGTAAAAAGGAGTTTTGTTGGTCTCTTAATCAACTGCGCCCCCATACAAAATAATCAAGCGTGGTTGCATCCTGGGGAGTCAGGTCATTAGATGTAAGGGGTGAGGTGCTCGTAGGAATTGTCTGAAAGCCATAACTGGGTTCTCCTGTTTGTGTGGCATGGTGCAGAATCCTGGACAGCATTACCTCCTCAAAGCATATGATGTAGGCCTTCGTGTTGAGTCCGAGGCCTTCACCAATGAATTTTGGAGTTCTTTTCATATCAGAACTATCAGAAGAAAATTTTCGAGCGGCTGTACCTTTGTAATTACCATTAGACTCATCTAACTCTTTCCGAATTCTCTTCACTATCTGTTGTGGATTCCGGGATGAAATCCGGTACCAATAAATAACAAACGCCAAGAAGGAATATAGGAAAATAAATGTATTAATGTAATAATACAAACTGGTAATGCAGGTTAGTAAATCCATGAATTCGGGTTAGTAGCAAAATATATATATACAGTCTTTGTTATCGTCGTATCACTGTATGACTTCTTACTGAGTCTACGTGCTCGCTCACTGTGACTCCTGCTGGCTACGTTCGCTCTGTCTGTCTGTCTGTCGGTCGGTCGGTCGGTCGGTCGGTCGGTCGGTCGGTCGGTTGTTCTCTTTCTTGTTCTTCTTCGGGTATTCACTAGCATTGGTATATGTATACCCTGGGTAAGTCCTTTTGTGTTAAAAATGAGGAGAATCCCTCAACACCCCCCTCCTTAGATTCCTTTTGGGGGGAGTTAATATCTTTTCCTTTTATGATCGATAATCAGAGGCTCTGTAAATTTTCTTTTCCTGCTAGTCTTTCTAATATCTGTCTCTTCTTGTGGTCTTTGAATGTCAAAATCTTCAAAGATCGCCTCCATCGAATCATCATTTTCAGCGGGTGACGAGCTTGGCTCTTCAACCCGTCTTTTTTGTATTTGGTCAATATGTCTTCTGTGCGTAAGTTTTTCTCCTTGTATTGTGTACATCAGATTTTCTAGTCTTAATTATTTTGCCCGGTACCCAATAAGCCATATTGTTCCTGAACATCCTAAAGTAGACCCGTTCTCCAGGTTCGAATGATCTCTTGAATACTATAGGTGTATGCCGGTTTTTATTCTTGTTAGGAAATATTTTATCAAACACAGACCGTATTTTTTTGGCAAACATCACTTCCTCTGGTGAAAGACCAGATGGTGTGTTTCCGTTTGGTATTATTCTGTATACTTGGAGGAACTGCTGTATAGCTTTTTCTGTCGGTACGTCCTCTGCTTTTTTCAAAGCTCTCTTTAGTGTGTCTACAAATCTTTCGGCTTGCCCGTTCGACCGCAATAATATGTGGTCACAAATTGAAAAGTTGTCCGCTAAACTCCTTTTCTTTTCTTTTTTCTTGGTATTCTGAATAAATTAATTCTTTTCCGCTTCTCTTCTTATCTCTAGCAAAGTCACAGGTAGTTCCTTTACTGTATTATGTAACACTTTACTGACTTCATCCTCGGATCGCAACGCCGCTATTACCGAGTCTTCAAGAGGTTCGCCTTTCGTAGATATCAATCGCGATAGTCCATCAGCATGCCCAATTTTCTACGATGGTAGGAACTCAAGTTTGAAGTTGCAGTTCAATAAAATAGTTCCCCATCTTAGAAGTCTGTTGGCTGTGTATATTGGTAATCCTTTTTTCGATCCAAAAATCGTAAGAAGGGGTTTATGGTCCGTTTGTAGAGTAAATTCTCTTCCATAAATACATCTGTGAAAGCGAGTTATGGCGAATATTATGTCTAACGCTTCCTTTTCAATTTGCGAATAATTCCTCTCTGCTGGTAATAATGATATCGATGTGTGAGCTATCGGCTTCTTTGTGCCATCCGGCATCTTGTGTAGAATACAAGGTCCTACTCCGTGTGAGCTCGCGTCGCTAGCAATAATAATTTCTAGTTTGGGGTCGAAATGTGTCAATGCTAGCTCCGAAGTTAATTTTTGTATTATTTCCTTAAACGCTTTTTGACAATCCTCCGTCCAATTCCATTTGCTCTCTTTTTTAAGAGACTCATTGAGGGGGGCAGCTCAATTTATGCACATTTTCAATGAATTCACCGTAGTAGTTTGCTAAACCCAGGAAACTTTGCAATTCTGCGACATTTTTTTGGCTCAGGCCTATTTTTTTTTTATTGCAGATGGCCTCTTTGGGTCTGGTTTCCTACCACTTTCATTAATTATATGGCTTAAGTATTTGATTTCATTTAGGAAAAATGTCACATTTTTTCTTCTACTTTAAACCCCAAATCTTGAAGTCTTTTAAAAACTTCCTTTATGTGTGATGCGTGATATTTAACATTGTCGCTTTTAATTAGAATGTCATCCAAGTAAGCAGTGGCAAAGTTCTGGCCAGTGAGCATTGTATCCATCGTCTGTTGAAAAATTGCCGGTGCTACCTTTACACCAAATGGTAATCTGTTGAATTTTTACAGTCCTTTGTGCGTATTAATACATAGAATTTTCGTACTCTCTTCTACTGGAATCTGTAGATAAGCCACGCTTAAATTTATTTTGGAAAATACCTTACCGCCGTTAAGATTGGTAAATATTTCCTCTGGGCTTGGTAATGGGTAATGGTGATCTTTTATAGCCTTATTTAACCTAGTCGAAAAATCTGCGCAAACACGAATTTCTCCGGATTTTTTCTTAACGTAGACTACTGGTGCCGCCCATTTACTGAACTCGACTTTTGAGAGGATTCCAGTTTGTTCAAGTCTCTCTAATTCTTTGTCGATTTTCTCTATGGTAGCAAACGGCACGTTCCGCTTCTTTTTAAATACAGGTTGGACATTTTCTTTTAATTCAATTCTGGATGCAAACTTGTTGCATCGTCCCAACCCGCTCGAAAATACCTCGGGAAATTGATAATGTAATTCTTCCTTTAACTTTGTCGCTTCTGATGGTTCGCACTCTATCTTTTTACAAAAAGAGCTGATAGGTAAATCCCATACGTCGAACTTCTGCATCCAGTCCGTGCTCACCATATTTTCTGTATCTTTCATTACGAATATTTTGAGTTTTCTTGTTTTCCCGTGAAATTTTACATTTAGGATTACTTCTCCTTCGAATTTTATACGCTTTCCTGTAACAATTTTCTCTGTGTGTTAGTCTATTAAGCTTTCTCCATGTTTGTTGGTTAATTATCGTCAGATCTGACCCTGGATCTAGTTGCAATTTTATCTTTTTATTTAAGATTTCAAGTTCCACATATTTCCTTGTGTTAGTATTGTCTTTGTCTTGCATTCTAGTAACTCTTATCCTACTAGTAGGTTTTTTGTTCCTAAATTGGGATGCCTTGCGACCCATTTTTCCACACGCTAGACAGTTTTTATATTTAAAACGACAATCCTTATTCAATTGTAATCTTCCATATCGATAACATGCAGATGGGGGGGGGCTTATATTTCCCTTGATTTCTGTCATTAGTTGCTCTGAACGTTGTACCTTTTTCATTATTATAGAATTTTTGTTTTCTTTCTGGGGAGGGTGTAAATCGTAAACTTTTGTTCAACTTACGGATGTGTGCTACTCCTGATCCTCGATATCCTTTGAGTCTTTCTTTATACTCAAACATTTTTGGCAGTCTTCTGACAATTTTTGTAGTGTTAATCCAGGCTCATTTTGAAGTTTTGAAAGCATTCTTTAGCGCATTTCACTATCCTTGGCTGAGACTAACCCTTGTACAAAAATAAGACACTTGAATTTGTCCGGAGTTAATTCTGCCAACTTAAAGTCGTAGCAATGTTTGTTCACAATTGCGGCGAACGTGGAGTAGTCTTCATTTTCACCTTTTACGAGGTTAAGACATTTCCACCTTTCGTGAAAAAGTGACGTCTTTGGACTGAAGAGCTCCGTAAGGCATGTAACTGCTTCGTCAAACGTTAAATCGTTTGTCTTTTTTGGCAAAATGTAATCCACAAATTTTGTGTACTCTTCTGTTCCCAATTCTCTGAGTAATAGACGTAGCTTCTTAACTTCCATCCAATTTTCGCAATCGATGTTGAAGATGTCTTCATGACGTCTAAAATAGTCCCCGAATTTTTTATCCTCTTCTAGAGAGTATTTGAATGTTTCTATCGTGTTCCACACTGCGTCTTGGGAAAAAGTCGCCTCTTTTTCGATATTTTGTTGTTTGTTACCAGCCACCTTTAATATTAGTTCCTGAAGTTGCATTTGTCTTCATTTTTCATTTATCTTTCTTCACTTTTCTTCCCTGTTTGCAATCATTGCTTTTGCCACTTCTCCTCCATTCTCTCTTGGAGTTGTATTTCCTGTTCATTTTGGTATTTTACAAGTTCTACTAAAATACTTTTAAAGCCCTCCATGATAAGAGTTTTAAGCAAAACTCGATTTTACGTATTTTAATCCTCGTAAATCATTGTCGCCAAGTTGTTGTGGACACTGGCAAACGGCAAATTTTTCTTTTCAGTCACCGAGAAGTGCAAATCTTCGTCACCCAAGTTGTTGTGCTTGACGAGAAAGAAATTTTTTTCTTTCCGTGTAGGTCCAAAGTACTCGACGCCCAGTTGTTGTGCTCGACGAGAGAGAAATTTTTTTTTTCTTTTTTCCTTCCTTGTGAGTTCGAAGTCCTCGTCGCCAAGTTGTTGTGGATTCCAGGATGAAATCCGGTACCAATAAATAACAAACGCCAAGAAGGAATATAGGAAAATAAATGTATTAATGTAATAATACAAACTTGTAATGCAGGTTAGTAAATCCATGAATTCGGGTTAGTAGCAAAATATATATATATACAGTCTTTGTTATCGTCGTATCACTGTATGACTTCTTACTGAGTCTACGTGCTGGTTCACTGTGACTCTTGCTGGTTACGGTCGGTTGTTCTCTTTCTCGTTCTTCTTCGGGTATTCACTAGCAGTGGTATATGTATACCCTGGGTGAGTCCATTTTTGTAAAAAAGAGGAGAATCCCTAAACACTATCCTCAGATTTATACCCAAACACCCTGAAATGTCCGTATTGGAGCTTCCGGTGGGGAATGCCAAGCAGTACAGCATGCCGTTTCCAAATTCCTGACGGAATGAATTGCGTCATGGTGATCTTTTTCTCACAGATGGTGCTCAGTAGATCCTACTACACTGTGCAGCCGACAAAAAAAAACAAAAACAAAAAAAAAACAAAAACAACGCGCATGCGCGAAATTAAAAATATAATATGGCGACAATTTACGCTTCGCACCATGTATATGTATGCATGTATATATGTATGTGTTTAGATATGTATGCGTGTGTATCTATATATTCATGTACGTATGTATATATGTATGTATGTATATATAGGTAAGTATCAATGTATTCATGTATGTATGTAGGTCTATAGGTATGTATATATGTATGCATATAGGCATGTATGTATATTTTTATGTATGTATGAAAGTAGGCATGTATATATATCAGAATGTACCCATGTATATATGAAGCATGTATTTATATACGTATGTATGTTTATATGTATGTATATATGCATGTATAAATGTATGAATCTGGAAATATATACAAACATACCTATATGCATGCATATATACATAACTATAGACTTACATACATACATGAATACATAGATACTTACCTATATATATATATATATATATATATATATATATTTGAAGAAATATACTCTTAAGGTGTGCTATATTTATGGGATAAAGTGCTCAATATCAGAGATAGAGCGTGTGTAAATATAAAAGTGAATATGAAACAGCCTGTTGCCTCTAACTGTTGACTCCAGTGTTCACTTATATATATATATATATATATATATATATATATATATGAATATGTGTGTGTGTGTGTGTGCGTGTGTGTGTGTGTGCGAGTGTGTGTTATGTCAAATCTCAAGTGGGCAGTGACTAACAACGACATCCGGTTTCATACGCTTTTCCGCAATCATCAGGCGGTCGGCCGTAATGTGTAGATTGTAAAATAGGAAACCCTATGCCAGCAGGAGATTACAAGATGGTAAGCCAACGAAACAAAAAAAAAAAAAAAAAGAAAAAAAGAGGAAACAAAAAACAGATTTCACCGGGAAAGGCTTGGCTGTATGGGGTGAAAAAAACAAGCTCAATAGTACCACGGTAGAGCAGTTTAAAACTTCAAGCAAAAAATTCATCAGTGATATAGGGAATAATTGTAATACGATTAAAACTTGAAGCAAAAAAGTGCTCAGTGACATTGGAAATAATAGAAAAACGGTGGAGCAGATTAAAACTTGTAGCAAAAATGTGCTCAGTGACATTGGGAATAATAGCCCAACGGTAGAGTAGATTAAAACTTGAAGAAAAAAGTGTTCAGTGACATAGGGACTAATAGCCCAACGGTAGAGCAGATTAACACTTGAAGCAAAAAAGTACTCAGTGACATAGGGAATAATAGCACAACGGTGGATCATATTAAAAATTGAAGTTAAATTGCTCAGTGACATTGGGAATAATAGCCCAACGGTAGAGCAGATAAAAACTTGAAGCTAAAATTACTCAGTGACACTGGGAATAATACCACAACGGTAGAGCAGATTGAAACTTGAAGCTAAAATTGCTCAGTGACATTGGGAATAATAGCACAACGGTGGAGCCGATTAAAACTTGTAGTAAAAAATGGGCTCAGTGACATTGGGAATAGTAGCCCAACGATAGAGTAGATTAAAACTTGAAGCAAAAATGTACTCAGTGACATAGGGAATAATAGCACAACGGTGGATCAGATTAAAAATTGAAGATAAAATTGCTCAGTGACATTGGGAATAATAGCACTACGGTAGAGCAGATAAAAACTTGAAGCTAAAAACTACTCAGTGACATTGGGAAAAATAGCACAACGGTGGATCAGAATAAAACTTGAAGCAAAAAAGTGCTCAGTGACATTGGGAATAATAGCACAACGGTAGAGCAGATTAAAACTAGAATGAAAAAAGTTCTCAGTGACATTGGTAATAATAGCACAACTGCAGAGTAGATTAAAACTTGAAGCAAAAAAGTTCTCAGTGACATTGGGAATAATAGCTAAACGGTAAGCAGATTTAAACTTGAAGCTAAAATAGCTCAGTGACATAGGGAATAATAGCACAACAGTGGATCAGATTATAACTTGAAGCTAAAATTGCTCAGTGACTTTGGAAATAATAGCACAACGGTAGAGAAGATTAAAACTTGAAACAAAAAAGTGTTCAGTGACATAGGGAATTATAGCACAACGGTAGAGCACATTAAAAGTTGAATCAAAAAAGTGCTCAGTGACAGTGGGAATAATACCACAACGGTAGAGCAGATTGAAAATTGAAGCTAAAATTGCTCAGTGACATTGGGAATAATAGCACAACGGTAGAGAAGATAAAAACTTGAAGAAAAAAGTGTTCAGTGACATAGGGAATAATAGCACAACGGTAGAGCAGATTAAAACTTGAAGCAAATAATTGCTCAGTGACATTGGGAATAATAGGACAACTGTAGAGCTGGTTAAAACTTGAAGCAAAAAAGTGCTCAGTGACATTGGGAATAATAGCCCAACGGTAGAGTAGATTAAAACTTGAAGCAAATAATTGCTCAGTGATATTGGGAATAATAGGACAACTGTAGAGCAGATTAAAACTTGAATCAAAAAATTGTTCAGTGACATAGGGAATAGTAGCACAAAGGTAGAGCAGATTAACCCTTGAAGCAAAAATGTACTCAGTGACATAGGGAATAATAGCACAACGGAGGATCAGATTAAAACTTGAAGCTAAAATTGCTCAGTGACATTGGGAATTATAGCACAACGGTATAACAGATTAAAACTTGAATCAAAAAAGTGCTCAGTGACATAGGGAATAAAACCACAACGTTAGAGCAGATTTAAAGTTGAAGCTAAAATTGCTCAGTGACATCGGGAATAATAGCACAACGGTAGAGCAGATCAAAACTTGAAGCAAAAAAGTACTCAGTGACATGGGAATAATAGCACAGCGGTAGAGCAGATTAAAACATCAAAGAGAAAATGCTCAGTGACATAGGGAATAATAGCACAACGGTGGATCAGATTAAAACTTGAAGCTAAAATTGCACAGTGACTTTGGGAATAATAGCAAAACGGTAGAGCAGATTAAAACTTGAAGCGAAAAAGTGCTCAGTGATATTGGGAATAATAGCCCAACGGTAGAGTAGATTAAAACTTGAAGCAAATAATTGCTCAGTGATATTGGGAATAATAGGACAACTGTAGAGCTGGTTAAAACTTGAAGCAAAAAAGTGCACAGTGACATTGGGAATAATAGCCCAACGGTAGAGTAGATTAAAACTTGAAGCAAATAATTGCTCAGTGATATTGGGAATAATAGGACAACTGTAGAGCAGATTAAAACTTGAATCAAAAAATTGTTCAGTGACATAGGGAATAATAGCAAAACGGTAAATCAGATTAAAACTTCAAGCAAGTGATATAGGGAACATAGCACAACGTTAGAGTAGATTAAAACTTGAAGCTAAAATTGCTCAGTGACATTGGGAATAATACCACAATGGTAGAGCAGATTTAAACTTGTAGCTAAAATTGGTCAGTGACATAGGGAATAATAGCAAAACGGTAAATCAGATTAAAACTTCAAGCAAAAATGTGCTCAGTGACATAGGGAACAATAGGACAACTGTTGAGCAGGTTAAAACTTGAAGCAAAAAAGTACTCAGTGACATTGGGAATAATAGCCCAACGGTAGAGCAGATAAAAACTTGAAGCAAATAATTGCTCAGTGACATTGGCAATAATAGCCCGACTGTAGAGCAGATTAAAACTTGAAGCCAAAAATTGCTCAGTGACATTGGGAATAATTGGACAACTGTAGAGCAGATTAAAACTTGAAGTAAAAATTGCTCAGTGACATTGGGAATAATAGCCCAACTGTAGAGCAGGTTAAAACTTGAAGCGAAAAAGTGCTCGGTGACATTGGGAATAATAGCACAACGGTAGAGCAGATTAAAACTTGATTTAAAAAAGTGCTCAGTGACATTGGGAATAAGCGCACAACGGTAGACCAGATTAAAACTTGAAGCAAAAACTGCTCAGTGACATTGGGAATAATAGCCCAACTGTAGAGCAGGTTAAAACTTGAAGCAAAAAAGTGCTCAGTGACATTGGGAATAATTGGACAACTGTAGAGCAGATGAAAACTTGAAGAAAAAAATTGCTCAGTGACATTGGGAATAATAGCCCAACTGTAGAGCAGCTTAAAACTTGAAGCGAAAAAATGCTCGGTGACATTGGGAATAATAGCACAACGGTAGAGCAGATTAAAACTTGATTTAAAAAAGTGCTCAGTGACATTGGGAATAAGCGCACAACGGTAGACCAGATTAAAACTTGAAGCAAAAAGTGCTCAGTGATATTGGGAATAATAGCCCAACAGTAGAGCAGGTTAAAACTTGAAGCAAAAAAGTGCTCAGTGACATTGGGAATAATAGGACAACTGTAGAGCAGAGTTAAACTTGAATTAAAAAAGTGCTCAGTGACATTGGGAATAATAGCACAACGGTAGAGCAGATTAAAACTTGAAGCAAAAAGTGCTCAGTGACATTGGGAATAATAGCCCAACTGTAGAGCAGGTTAAAACTTAAAGCAAAAAAGTGCTCATTGACATTGGGAATAATAGCACAACGGTAGAGCAGATTAAAACTTGAAGCAAAAAAGTGCTCAGTGACATGGGGAATAATAGCTCAGCGGTAGAGCACATTAAAACTTCAAGGAAAAAGTGCTCAGTGACATAGGGAATAATAGCATAATGGTAAATCAGATTAAATCTTCAAGCAAAAAAGTGCTTAGTGACGTAGGGAACAATAGCACAACGGTAGAGTAGATTTACCCTTGAAGCAAAAAAGTACTCAGTGACATAGGGAATAATAGGACAACTGTTGAGCAGGTTAAAACTTGAAGCAAAAAAGTACTCAGTGACATTGGGAATAATAGCCCAACGGTAGAGCAGATAAAAACTTGAAGCAAATAATTGCTCAGTGACATTGGCAATAATAGCCCGACTGTAGAGCAGATTAAAACTTGAAGCCAAAAATTGCTCAGTGACATTGGGAATAATTGGACAACTGTAGAGCAGATGAAAACTTGAAGAAAAAAATTGCTCAGTGACATTGGGAATAATAGCCCAACTGTAGAGCAGGTTAAAACTTGAAGCGAAAAAGTGCTCGGTGACATTGGGAATAATAGCACAACGGTAGAGCAGATTAAAACTTGATTTAAAAAAGTGCTCAGTGACATTGGGAATAAGCGCACAACGGTAGACCAGATTAAAACTTGAAGCAAAAAGTGCTCAGTGATATTGGGAATAATAGCCCAACTGTAGAGCAGATTAAAACTTGAAGCAAAAAACTGCTCACTGACATTGGGAATAATAACACAACGGTAGAGCAGATTAAAACTTGAAGCAAATAATTGCTCAGTGACATTGGCAATAATAGCCCAACTGTAGAGCAGGTTAAAACTTGAATTAAAAAAGTGCTCAGTGACATTGGGAATAATAGCACAACGGTAGAGCAGATTAAAACTTAAAGCAAAAAAGTGCTCATTGACATTGGGAATAATAGCACAACGGTAGAGCAGATTAAAACTTGAAGCAAAAAAGTGCTCAGTGACATGGGGAATAATAGCTCAGCGGTAGAGCACATTAAAACTTCAAGGAAAAAGTGCTCAGTGACATAGGGAATAATAGCATAATGGTAAATCAGATTAAATCTTCAAGCAAAAAAGTGCTTAGTGACGTAGGGAACAATAGCACAACGGTAGAGTAGATTTACCCTTGAAGCAAAAAAGTACTCAGTGACATAGGGAATAATAGCACAACGGTGGATCAGATTAAAACTTGAAGCTAAAATTGCTCAGTGACATTGGGAATTATAGCACAACGGTAGAGCAGATTAAAACTTGAATCAAAAAAGTGCTCAGTGACATGGGGAATAATAGCACTACGGTAGAGCAGATTAAAACTTGACGCAAAAAGTACTTAGTGACATTGGGAATAATACCACAACGGTAGAGCAGATTGAAACTTGAAGCTAAAATTGCTCAGTGACATTGGGAATAATAGCACAACGGTAGAGCAGATTAAAACTTGAAGCGAAAAATTGCTCAGTGACATTGGGAATTATAGCACAACGGTAGAGCAGATTAAAACTTGAATCAAAAAAGTGCTCAGTGACATAGGGAATAATAGCACTACGGTAGAGCAGATTAAAACTTGACGCAAAAAGTACTTAGTGACATTGGGAATAATACCACAACGGTAGAGCAGATTGAAACTTGCAGCTAAAATTGCTCAGTGACATTGGGAATAATAGCACAACGGTAGAGCAGATTAAAACTTGAAGAAAAAAGTGTTTAGTGACATAGGGAATAATAGCACAACGGTAGAGCACATTAAAAGTTGAATCAAAAAGGTGCTCAGTGACCTTGGGAATAATAGGAAAACTGTGGATCAGATTAAAACTTGAAGCGAAAAAGTGCTCAGTGACATTGGGAATAATAGCCCAACGGTAGAGCAGATTAAAACTTGAAGCAAATAATTGCTCAGTGACATTGGCAATAATAGCCCAACTGTAGATCAGATTAAAACTTGAAGCAAAAAATTGCTCAGTGACATTGGGAATAATAGCCCAACTGTAGAGCAGGTTAAAACTTGAAGCAAAAAAGTGCTCAGTGACATTGGGAATAATAGGACAACTGTAGAGCAGATTAAAACTTGAAGTAAAAAATTGCTCAGTGACATTGGGAATAATAGCCCAACTGTTGAGCAGGTTAAAACTTGAAGCAAATAATTGCTCAGTGACATTGGGAATAATAGCCCAACTGTAGAGCAGGTTAAAACTTGAAGCAAAAAAGTGCTCAGTGACATTTGGAATAATAGGACAACTGTAGAGCAGATTAAAACTTGAAGCAAAAAATTGCTCAGTGACATTGGGAATAATAGCCCAACTGTAGAGCAGGTTAAAACTTGAAGCAAAAAAGTGCTCAGTGACATTTGGAATAATAGGACAACTGTAGAGCAGATTAAAACTTGAAGCAAAAAATTGCTCAGTGACATTGGGAATAATAGCCCAACTGTAGAGCAGGTTAAAACTTGAAGCAAAAAAGTGCTCAGTGACATTTGGAATAATAGGACAACTGTAGAGCAGATTAAAACTTGAAGCAAAAAATTGCTCAGTGACATTGGGAATAATAGCCCAACTGTAGAGCAGGTTAAAACTTGAAGCAAAAAAGTGCTCAGTGACATTTGGAATAATAGGACAACTGTAGAGCAGATTAAAACTTGAAGCAAAAAATTGCTCAGTGACATTGGGAATAATAGCCCAACTGTAGAGCAGGTTAAAACTTGAAGCAAAAAAGTGCTCAGTGACATTTGGAATAATAGGACAACTGTAGAGCAGATTAAAACTTGAAGCAAAAAATTGCTCAGTGACATTGGGAATAATAGCCCAACTGTAGAGCAGGTTAAAACTTGAAGCAAAAAAGTGCTCAGTGACATTTGGAATAATAGGACAACTGTAGAGCAGATTAAAACTTGAAGCAAAAAATTGCTCAGTGACATTGGGAATAATAGCCCAACTGTAGAGCAGGTTAAAACTTGAAGCGAAAAAGTGCTCGGTGACATTGGGAATAATAGCACAACGGTAGAGCAGATTAAAACTTGATTTAAAAAAGTGCTCAGTGACATTGGGAATAAGCGCACAACGGTAGACCAGATTAAAACTTGAAGCAAAAAGTGCTCAGTGATATTGGGAATAATAGCCCAACAGTAGAGCAGGTTAAAACTTGAAGCAAAAAAGTGCTCAGTGACATTGGGAATAATAGGACAACTGTAGAGCAGAGTTAAACTTGAATTAAAAAAGTGCTCAGTGACATTGGGAATAATAGCACAACGGTAGAGCAGATTAAAACTTGAAGCAAAAAGTGCTCAGTGACATTGGGAATAATAGCCCAACTGTAGAGCAGGTTAAAACTTAAAGCAAAAAAGTGCTCATTGACATTGGGAATAATAGCACAACGGTAGAGCAGATTAAAACTTGAAGCAAAAAAGTGCTCAGTGACATGGGGAATAATAGCTCAGCGGTAGAGCACATTAAAACTTCAAGGAAAAAGTGCTCAGTGACATAGGGAATAATAGCATAATGGTAAATCAGATTAAATCTTCAAGCAAAAAAGTGCTTAGTGACATAGGGAACAATAGCACAACGGTAGAGTAGATTTACCCTAGAAGCAAAAAAGTACTCAGTGACATAGGGAATAATAGGACAACTGTTGAGCAGGTTAAAACTTGAAGCAAAAAAGTACTCAGTGACATTGGGAATAATAGCCCAACGGTAGAGCAGATAAAAACTTGAAGCAAATAATTGCTCAGTGACATTGGCAATAATAGCCCGACTGTAGAGCAGATTAAAACTTGAAGCCAAAAATTGCTCAGTGACATTGGGAATAATTGGACAACTGTAGAGCAGATGAAAACTTGAAGAAAAAAATTGCTCAGTGACATTGGGAATAATAGCCCAACTGTAGAGCAGGTTAAAACTTGAAGCGAAAAAGTGCTCGGTGACATTGGGAATAATAGCACAACGGTAGAGCAGATTAAAACTTGATTTAAAAAAGTGCTCAGTGACATTGGGAATAAGCGCACAACGGTAGACTAGATTAAAACTTGAAGCAAAAAGTGCTCAGTGATATTGGGAATAATAGCCCAACTGTAGAGCAGATTAAAACTTGAAGCAAAAAACTGCTCACTGACATTGGGAATAATAGCACAACGGTAGAGCAGATTAAAACTTGAAGCAAATAATTGCTCAGTGACATTGGCAATAATAGCCCAACTGTAGAGCAGGTTAAAACTTGAATTAAAAAAGTGCTCAGTGACATTGGGAATAATAGCACAACGGTAGAGCAGATTAAAACTTAAAGCAAAAAAGTGCTCATTGACATTGGGAATAATAGCACAACGGTAGAGCAGATTAAAACTTGAAGCAAAAAAGTGCTCAGTGACATGGGGAATAATAGCTCAGCGGTAGAGCACATTAAAACTTCAAGGAAAAAGTGCTCAGTGACATAGGGAATAATAGCATAATGGTAAATCAGATTAAATCTTCAAGCAAAAAAGTGCTTAGTGACGTAGGGAACAATAGCACAACGGTAGAGTAGATTTACCCTTGAAGCAAAAAGTGCTCAGTGACATTGGGAATAATAGCACAACGGTAGAGCAGATTAAAACTTAAAGCAAAAAAGTGCTCATTGACATTGGGAATAATAGCACAACGGTAGAGCAGATTAAAACTTGAAGCAAAATGTGCTCAGTGACATGGGGAATAATAGCTCAGCGGTAGAGCACATTAAAACTTCAAGGAAAAAGTGCTCAGTGACATAGGGAATAATAGCATAATGGTAAATCAGATTAAATCTTCAAGCAAAAAAGTGCTTAGTGACGTAGGGAACAATAGCACAACGGTAGAGTAGATTTACCCTTGAAGCAAAAAGTGCTCAGTGACATTGGGAATAATAGCACAACGGTAGAGCAGATTAAAACTTAAAGCAAAAAAGTGCTCATTGACATTGGGAATAATAGCACAACGGTAGAGCAGATTAAAACTTGAAGCAAAAAAGTGCTCAGTGACATGGGGAATAATAGCTCAGCGGTAGAGCACATTAAAACTTCAAGGAAAAAGTGCTCAGTGACATAGGGAATAATAGCATAATGGTAAATCAGATTAAATCTTCAAGCAAAAAAGTGCTTAGTGACGTAGGGAACAATAGCACAACGGTAGAGTAGATTTACCCTTGAAGCAAAAAAGTACTCAGTGACATAGGGAATAATAGCACAACGGTGGATCAGATTAAAACTTGAAGCTAAAATTGCTCAGTGACATTGGGAATTATAGCACTACGGTAGAGCAGATTAAAACTTGAATCAAAAAAGTGCTCAGTGACATAGGGAATAATAGCACTACGGTAGAGCAGATTAAAACTTGACGCAAAAAGTACTTAGTGACATTGGGAATAATACCACAACGGTAGAGCAGATTGAAACTTGAAGCTAAAATTGCTCAGTGACATTGGGAATAATAGCACAACGGTAGAGCAGATTAAAACTTGAAGCGAAAAATTGCTCAGTGACATTGGGAATTATAGCACAACGGTAGAGCAGATTAAAACTTGAATCAAAAAAGTGCTCAGTGACATAGGGAATAATAGCACTACGGTAGAGCAGATTAAAACTTGACGCAAAAAGTACTTAGTGACATTGGGAATAATACCACAACGGTAGAGCAGATTGAAACTTGCAGCTAAAATTGCTCAGTGACATTGGGAATAATAGCACAACGGTAGAGCAGATTAAAACTTGAAGAAAAAAGTGTTTAGTGACATAGGGAATAATAGCACAACGGTAGAGCACATTAAAAGTTGAATCAAAAAGGTGCTCAGTGACCTTGGGAATAATAGGAAAACTGTGGATCAGATTAAAACTTGAAGCGAAAAAGTGCTCAGTGACATTGGGAATAATAGCCCAACGGTAGAGCAGATTAAAACTTGAAGCAAATAATTGCTCAGTGACATTGGCAATAATAGCCCAACTGTAGATCAGATTAAAACTTGAAGCAAAAAATTGCTCAGTGACATTGGGAATAATAGCCCAACTGTAGAGCAGGTTAAAACTTGAAGCAAAAAAGTGCTCAGTGACATTGGGAATAATAGCACAACGGTAGAGCAGATTAAAACTTAAAGCAAAAAAGTGCTCATTGACATTGGGAATAATAGCACAACGGTAGAGCAGATTAAAACTTGAAGCAAAAAAGTGCTCAGTGACATGGGGAATAATAGCTCAGCGGTAGAGCACATTAAAACTTCAAGGAAAAAGTGCTCAGTGACATAGGGAATAATAGCATAATGGTAAATCAGATTAAATCTTCAAGCAAAAAAGTGCTTAGTGACGTAGGGAACAATAGCACAACGGTAGAGTAGATTTACCCTTGAAGCAAAAAGTGCTCAGTGACATTGGGAATAATAGCACAACGGTAGAGCAGATTAAAACTTAAAGCAAAAAAGTGCTCATTGACATTGGGAATAATAGCACAACGGTAGAGCAGATTAAAACTTGAAGCAAAAAAGTGCTCACTGACATGGGGAATAATAGCTCAGCGGTAGAGCACATTAAAACTTCAAGGAAAAAGTGCTCAGTGACATAGGGAATAATAGCATAATGGTAAATCAGATTAAATCTTCAAGCAAAAAAGTGCTTAGTGACGTAGGGAACAATAGCACAACGGTAGAGTAGATTTACCCTTGAAGCAAAAAAGTACTCAGTGACATAGGGAATAATAGCACAACGGTGGATCAGATTAAAACTTGAAGCTAAAATTGCTCAGTGACATTGGGAATTATAGCACAACGGTAGAGCAGATTAAAACTTGAATCAAAAAAGTGCTCAGTGACATAGGGAATAATAGCACTACGGTAGAGCAGATTAAAACTTGACGCAAAAAGTACTTAGTGACATTGGGAATAATACCACAACGGTAGAGCAGATTGAAACTTGAAGCTAAAATTGCTCAGTGACATTGGGAATAATAGCACAACGGTAGAGCAGATTAAAACTTGAAGCGAAAAATTGCTCAGTGACATTGGGAATTATAGCACAACGGTAGAGCAGATTAAAACTTGAATCAAAAAAGTGCTCAGTGACATAGGGAATAATAGCACTACGGTAGAGCAGATTAAAACTTGACGCAAAAAGTACTTAGTGACATTGGGAATAATACCACAACGGTAGAGCAGATTGAAACTTGCAGCTAAAATTGCTCAGTGACATTGGGAATAATAGCACAACGGTAGAGCAGATTAAAACTTGAAGAAAAAAGTGTTTAGTGACATAGGGAATAATAGCACAACGGTAGAGCACATTAAAAGTTGAATCAAAAAGGTGCTCAGTGACCTTGGGAATAATAGGAAAACTGTGGATCAGATTAAAACTTGAAGCGAAAAAGTGCTCAGTGACATTGGGAATAATAGCCCAACGGTAGAGCAGATTAAAACTTGAAGCAAATAATTGCTCAGTGACATTGGCAATAATAGCCCAACTGTAGATCAGATTAAAACTTGAAGCAAAAAATTGCTCAGTGACATTGGGAATAATAGCCCAACTGTAGAGCAGGTTAAAACTTGAAGCAAAAAAGTGCTCAGTGACATTGGGAATAATAGCACAACGGTAGAGCAGATTAAAACTTAAAGCAAAAAAGTGCTCATTGACATTGGGAATAATAGCACAACGGTAGAGCAGATTAAAACTTGAAGCAAAAAAGTGCTCAGTGACATGGGGAATAATAGCTCAGCGGTAGAGCACATTAAAACTTCAAGGAAAAAGTGCTCAGTGACATAGGGAATAATAGCATAATGGTAAATCAGATTAAATCTTCAAGCAAAAAAGTGCTTAGTGACGTAGGGAACAATAGCACAACGGTAGAGTAGATTTACCCTTGAAGCAAAAAGTGCTCAGTGACATTGGGAATAATAGCACAACGGTAGAGCAGATTAAAACTTAAAGCAAAAAAGTGCTCATTGACATTGGGAATAATAGCACAACGGTAGAGCAGATTAAAACTTGAAGCAAAAAAGTGCTCACTGACATGGGGAATAATAGCTCAGCGGTAGAGCACATTAAAACTTCAAGGAAAAAGTGCTCAGTGACATAGGGAATAATAGCATAATGGTAAATCAGATTAAATCTTCAAGCAAAAAAGTGCTTAGTGACGTAGGGAACAATAGCACAACGGTAGAGTAGATTTACCCTTGAAGCAAAAAAGTACTCAGTGACATAGGGAATAATAGCACAACGGTGGATCAGATTAAAACTTGAAGCTAAAATTGCTCAGTGACATTGGGAATTATAGCACAACGGTAGAGCAGATTAAAACTTGAATCAAAAAAGTGCTCAGTGACATAGGGAATAATAGCACTACGGTAGAGCAGATTAAAACTTGACGCAAAAAGTACTTAGTGACATTGGGAATAATACCACAACGGTAGAGCAGATTGAAACTTGCAGCTAAAATTGCTCAGTGACATTGGGAATAATAGCACAACGGTAGAGCAGATTAAAACTTGAAGAAAAAAGTGTTTAGTGACATAGGGAATAATAGCACAACGGTAGAGCACATTAAAAGTTGAATCAAAAAGGTGCTCAGTGACCTTGGGAATAATAGGAAAACTGTGGATCAGATTAAAACTTGAAGCGAAAAAGTGCTCAGTGACATTGGGAATAATAGCCCAACGGTAGAGCAGATTAAAACTTGAAGCAAATAATTGCTCAGTGACATTGGCAATAATAGCCCAACTGTAGATCAGATTAAAACTTGAAGCAAAAAATTGCTCAGTGACATTGGGAATAATAGCCCAACTGTAGAGCAGGTTAAAACTTGAAGCAAAAAAGTGCTCAGTGACATTGGGAATAATAGGACAACTGTAGAGCAGATTAAAACTTGAAGTAAAAAATTGCTCAGTGACATTGGGAATAATAGCCCAACTGTTGAGCAGGTTAAAACTTGAAGCAAATAATTGCTCAGTGACATTGGGAATAATAGCCCAACTGTAGAGCAGGTTAAAACTTGAAGCAAAAAAGTGCTCAGTGACATTTGGAATAATAGGACAACTGTAGAGCAGATTAAAACTTGAAGCAAAAAATTGCTCAGTGACATTGGGAATAATAGCCCAACTGTAGAGCAGGTTAAAACTTGAAGCAAAAAAGTGCTCAGTGACATTTGGAATAATAGGACAACTGTAGAGCAGATTAAAACTTGAAGCAAAAAATTGCTCAGTGACATTGGGAATAATAGCCCAACTGTAGAGCAGGTTAAAACTTGAAGCAAAAAAGTGCTCAGTGACATTTGGAATAATAGGACAACTGTAGAGCAGATTAAAACTTGAAGCAAAAAATTGCTCAGTGACATTGGGAATAATAGCCCAACTGTAGAGCAGGTTAAAACTTGAAGCAAAAAAGTGCTCAGTGACATTTGGAATAATAGGACAACTGTAGAGCAGATTAAAACTTGAAGCAAAAAATTGCTCAGTGACATTGGGAATAATAGCCCAACTGTAGAGCAGGTTAAAACTTGAAGCAAAAAAGTGCTCAGTGACATTTGGAATAATAGGACAACTGTAGAGCAGATTAAAACTTGAAGCAAAAAATTGCTCAGTGACATTGGGAATAATAGCCCAACTGTAGAGCAGATTAAAACTTGAAGGAAATAAGTGCTCAGTGACATTGGGAATAATAGCCCAACAGTAGAGTAGATTAAAACTTGAAGGAAATAAGTGCTCAGTGACATTGGGAATAATAGCCCAACTGTAGAGCAGATTAAAACTTGAAGGAAATAAGTGCTCAGTGACATTGGGAATAATAGCCCAACAGTAGAGTAGATTAAAACTTGAAGGAAATAAGTGCTCAGTGACATTGGGAATAATAGCCCAACTGTAGAGCAGATTAAAACTTGAAGGAAATAAGTGCTCAGTGACATTGGGAATAATAGCCCAACTGTAGAGCAGATTAAAACTTGAAGCAAAAAATTGCTCAGTGACATTGGGAATAATAGGACAACTGTAGAGCAGGTTAAAACTTGAAGGAAATAAGTGCTCAGTGACATTTGGGAATAATAGCCCAACTGTAGAGCAGATTAAAACTTGAAGGAAATAAGTGCTCAGTGACATTTGGGAATAATAGCCCAACTGTAGAGCAGATTAAAACTTGAAGGAAATAAGTGCTCAGTGACATTTGGGAATAATAGCCCAACTGTAGAGCAGATTAAAACTTGAAGGAAATAAGTGCTCAGTGACATTTGGGAATAATAGCCCAACTGTAGAGCAGGTTAAAACTTGAAGGAAATAAGTGCTCAGTGACATTTGGGAATAATAGCCCAACTGTAGAGCAGATTAAAACTTGAAGGAAATAAGTGCTCAGTGACAGTGGGAATAATAGGACAACTGCAGAGCAGATTAAAATTTGAAGCAAAAGTGCTCTTCAATACCAGGCCACTAATGTCATCCACGTTAGTCCATGTATAATTAGATATAAGAAATAGCAGACCACAAAATGTCTGCATAATCAGTCTCTGCCTACTTGAAATTTGACTCAAAATCTATTAAATCTCTTCCATTTTTATGGCATTGGGCACTCCTTTTTCCTGTTTGCAAGAATAAGCTGACTGTTTTTATTTTCTAATTGCAGACTATTTTTATTTCAAATAACATACCCCCCCCCATATATATATATATATATATATATATATATATATATATTATTGAGCCCATTATTAAATGAATGTATCGAACATTCAAAATTTATTCTTCGTTCTTTTACATATATATATATATATATATATATATATATATATATATACACACACACACACACACAGATACCTGTTGCAAAATATTGATAAAGTCTGAATGACGAAACGCGTCGGCTGAAATCTAAGTCTATTTTTTCTCTAGTCTTTTCATTAATATATATATATATATATATATATATATATATATATATATATATAGCTGGCCACTCATATTTGAGCATACCTGTCTACTTGGGCGTCTAGACAATTTTTATTGCAGACACTAGCTCATGTACATTTGCGCTTGTTCAACACCCACAGATCCAACCTGTAATTTATACTAAAACTACGCTGAGCATATCTTAGGTATAGTTTCTGGGAGATTCTAGCATGTTCAACAATATGAACAAGGCCTACACTCTCAAACCCTCGGTCACAATGACTTGTGATTTCGTGCTAGCACAACTATCGACTGCTCCCATATGTTTTTCTCTACCCAATTTTACTCACAAGGCTTGTGCTTTCAGGCACTTTACAAAGTGCCCCTCCAGACCGATAACATCAGTAATTCTCCTCCTGACAAATCAAACGTGGTGAGACTTGAACCCGGGTCTCATGGTCAGAATCGAACGCTTTAACCACTCGACTGCACGATATATATATGCATGCATACATATATACATGAATATTTTCGAAATCTAACTCTAATTAGTATTACTATACGCTCTCCGAATTTTCAGGTGTGAAAAAATAAATATACCGTTTAATATTTTATAAATAAAAATAGAACTTCTACTCAAATATGGGGATCCATTAAAAAATAACGCTTAAGCAAAAAATTATATATATATATATATATATATATATATATATATATAAAATTATTTACCCGCCGCCCCATGCAGCAAGATGTGGCACAAGGCCGAGTTTAAAGTGGGGTATCCGAGCCCGTAGGCTTGGACAAAATTTCCCTATAGACCACGTAAAAACGGAGTCAGTTTCCCGAGACGAGACTGTGCCCTTCGGCAGAGCCTCGTCTGGGAGATACCCTCTGACATAAGCCAGGTAAATATATATATATATATATATATATATATATATATATATATATGCATTGTTATCGAATGCTGGATTCCAGAGTGGACGAAAAGCATTATAAATGATGCGCGAGGTAGTTATCAAATGTGTAAAATGTGGCAATAATCATGTATCTGGGTAAATACAGAGGAAGCGACAATATCTCTAGATACAACTAAATGAATAAAGATCAGAAATTATCTTGTAAAGCCTTCTTGGTCGGACAAAGAATTTTTCACCACCATTCATTAATCTATGTATGTATGTATGTATGTATGTATGTATTTATTTATGTATGTATGTATGTATGTATGTATGTATGTATCTATCTATCTATCTATCTATCTATCTATGTCAATTCATATCTATATTTGTATATTCATATCTATCTATCTATCTTTGTCAATTTATATCTATCTATATTTTATATTCATATCTATCTATCTATCTATCTATCTATCTATCTATCTATCTATCTATCTATTTGAACTGAAGAAGAAATCCCAAACAAAACGAGTACCAATTAATTAAAGACAGCTTATATGAATTTGCATTTTATATTCATTAATACTTCTTTGGGGCTTGGCGAAACACCCGTTTCGCCCTTAGTATTATGCGATTATAATTTAAAATCTTCTAACGAGGGTTTGTTTGAGATAAATTGTCACTTTGAGTGTTGGCATTATAAAACATGACAAACGCGTTGAACCTTTAGACATCTGCAAAGCGTGCAACATTTCTTCTGCTATTAATCTCACTCTATCTAATTCTACACCGTTCTTGATTTTGTTAACCCCAAAAGTTTAACAAAATCAGGAACGCTGTGGAATTCAATAGTCTATAAATTACTTATTTTAACTGTCCCAGCAAATTTTCAATGTATACTTGCCGGTTGCACTAAAATGTCGACAGTCCACCCTGCTACCGCCTTTTTCTCCCAGACGAGACGTTGCATCGCTCTGTCGCTATTTCCATGGTGTTTGTTCCACCATTCCTAACTTTCACGGTTAAAACTCGCCATGCCACGTACATTGTAGCGAATCACTCTCACTTCCCCGAGGTGAGATGGAAGTTCCACTCGATTAAGTTCTTCCAACGAACCAGCGGCTTTTTGGCACCAACTGCCAAGAGGCTGCTTACCCGATCATTACAATTTTAACTTGTTCACCGTTATCTTTCACACATATCCACATAAGCTGTGCCTCTTATTCTGTTACGCTCTACCTTGAGTGGCCGCAGGGCCTTGTACAGTTTGACGACCTCCGTAATAAAGAAAAGAAAACCAAGCCGCATGACAAGGTTAAAAGCCTCACTCTCCAAAATTTGCGTTAATGAAGCGAAGCCATGACATGGTAGTAACACTTTCCTTGTTTTTGTCTTAAACGGTTTCAATTTGATATTATTTACTACATTTTATTTAAATCTTTTAAACACTTATGGTTATGGTAACATGACGGTTGTTCGCTTCGAGTGGCAGCATGTTTTCTTTTTCTATAATAACGGATTTTCTTATTACCCAATTGTTGTTTAATCATTACCTCATGGGAATGGTACTGAGAGTGGGAAAAACAGATAGAGACACACTGTTTCTTATAACAAAATATAAGCAAGATATAGATATACAGTGTATCTGTCTATATCTCTGAAATGAAGTATTATGATTATTTACATTATTTACATTATTCGGACTGTTATCCTCATATCCATTGCTATATTCACAAGGACACATGGCCCATTGTATAAAGACGTTGATTAGGACCAGTGACTATCTTCTAGTGATATAATGGCTGTCTATATCTCTGAGATGAGATATTATGATTATTTACATTAGTTACATTATTCGGACTGTTATCCTCATCTTCATTGCCATATTCAGAAGGACACATGATCCAGTGTATAAAAACATTGGTTAGATCCACTGACTAGCTTCTAGCAGTATAATGGCTGTCTATATCTCTGAGATGAGGTATTATGTTCACAAGGACACATGGCCCAGTGGATAAAGACGTCGGTTAGGTCCACTGACTATCTTCTAACAATATAATGGCTGTCTATACCTCTGAGACGAGGTATTATGATTATTTACATTATTCGGACTGTTATGCTCATCTTCATTGCCATATTCACAACGTTTCGGCTTTTGTATGCTTTGGCGTTCTTCAGGTGATTGAAATTTCGAACTGAACACTTTCGTCCACCGGGGTAGATTGTCCTCTTCCGGGTGTCTCAGTTACTTCTGGGTACTCGTCTCTAGTCACTGGATCTAACCAACGCCTTTATTCACTGGGCCATGTGTCCTCTAGGATACACACATGGCTCAGTGGATAAAGGCGTTTATCCACTGAGCTATATGTCCTTTATCCACTGGCCTTGAGGATACATGGCTCAGTGGATAAAGGTTTTGGTTTTAAGCCGGTGGACGAAATAAAGGGTTCTGTTCGAAATTTCAATCACCTGAAGAAGGCCGGAGCGTGCAAAAGCCGAAACGTTGTGAATATGGCAATGAAGATGAGGATAACACTCCGAATAATGTAAATAATATAAATAGATATACATTATTTTGCGTAGATATGAATCCTTTTATTATTTGACAGAGGCCTTTATTCTATTATTTCGCTTTTGAAATGACTGATGTCCCCAACCAGTTAACCATATCGATTTGCTGTAGGTAGTTCAAGTTACTTTCGCAGAATATTATTGCTATACTGATGGCCCAGTAAAGTGTGAATTCTCTGCCCGGAGAAGCCTATATAAGTTAACGAAATGATATCAGTGGCGTGTGTAGCGAGAGAAATATATGATGATGAGATACTAGACGTTGAATATGTCTGTAGGCATACAAAATGCTAATAATCTCCCTTTAGTAGAGATGAAGTCACGTGTGTCACGCGACAGCTGCTTAGTTTTGTCACTTCATAAATTGTCGAAATTGGTTAATATGTCCTATAGTCAATCAGCTTCCAGGAGCCAAACCCGGCAGTCAGTTTTTTTTTTGCCCGGATCGAGGCTAAATCTGCCTCCACCAGAATAAGGTGCAGCTTACATGCCTATAGATTGGTTTTCCTATGGAAATATATCTTCCACATATATTGAAAGAATCTATTTCCGGCTTGCAATCCCCATGTTTGGGAAGAACCCAAGACACGCCGTTTCCCGTTTGTGGAATATGTCCTCGATATCAACTAGCAGATAATTCCGGCCTGCTCGAATCTGTAATACTAAATATGGTTTCTCTAGAAAGACAGAGGAATCTCCAGATTCCTCTGTCTTTCGAGACAATTCCTCTTGGGTATTATTACAGATGTTCGAGGCAATTCCTCTTGGGTATTATTACATATAAGACTCTTTCTTTTTGTTCTCCTTTCACTCTGCTTGTTGTTGCGTACATATTATATTTTCTCTGCGTGGGACACCTGTAAATATGTATATATAATTTGGTGTATGACTTAGTGGTATAAAACTCTTTCCGAGAACAAAGCATGTTTGTCAATCCTTTTCATTCTGTCCGTGAAATGATGTGTTATTATGGATATAATAATGCCCATAATGGAAGAAGTGCAAATGGGAGAATAAAATTTTCTTCCACAGTACACCCATTATCTGGGTCAACCCGACGTGGCATATGACTAACCATCATTATGTTTAAATAATTGGCATTATCTTTTTACAGCGTGGTTCACTCTGTACAAGGCCCAGAGGCTACTCGAGGTAGAGGGTCACATTAAGAGGCAGTTTATACGGATAGGAAGAAAAGATAACGTTTAACCCTCGACTTAAACAGATTAAGATTGTAGTGGTCGAGGAAACATCCTCTTGGGAGTCGGTTCCACAATGCAGTGGTTCATCGGAGGAAACCGTTCAAGTGGAACTTAACTCTAACCGATGGAATATGGAGGAAATGTCGGTGGTTTGCTACAAGTAACATGGCGGGTCATAGCCGTGAGGATTAGAACTGCCGGAACCAAGGAATTTAGTTCATCCGGGCACTTTTTATGGAAGTAGCAGTGAGAGGTTTGCCATATCCCGCCTGTGGGTAGAAAATAGTTTGTCACAGACAAGGACTCTGAGACGCTTTTAAGCTCTATCGAGACTGGGCAGCTCCCATCCAAATATGAAAACAGTATCCATATGGAATGAAATAGAACGAGAATGAGAGAGACGCAAGGGATAGGAAATAAATAATCCACAAATATGTTTGATTTTACAACGAGAGAAATGTACAAGTCAGGACTTTAGACGTTGTATATGTTTTAATAACTGACATTAAATTTGTTGAAATATCGGGTGGGGACAAATGTCCATAGAATTTTTTAAGTGACTCACAGATAATATTTAGAGATTTATACATAGGTTTATTCAAACAGACATGTTTTATCTTGTTTTACGTTGCTCGTAAACGTTCTTTTTTTTTTTTTTTTTAAAAAAAAGAAGGGGTAAGTTTTTTTTGTTAAAAAAAAGTTAATCAGAGACGGAAATGCGGTTCGCTAAATTTATTTCGCTGAATCATACGAAAAACAAATGGCGTTGTGATTCGAGTTCCAAATATTTTCCTATGTCTTACAATGCTCCTATTATCTTCCATATTTCGTGTAACATGGATTATTTTTAATCGGCGTTTTAATAACGACTTCAGGCCTGAAGGAACGTTCTCAGTTTTCCAGATCAAAATCCCAAACCCGGAACCAAATACACCACTTATAAACAGTGTTCTCATCTATTGTACCATCTCTATAAAGGGCAGTTTTGTACAATGTTTTCTTCCCTTTACGAAAGTGCAATTGCATGAAATGGCAAAAATGCATCTCATACATCATCATTTTCACTTTTAACATAAAAAAATTTAAAATTGGCAAACCACGCATGATTCGAATAGAAAGACGTACTGAAATGTAATCTTTCTGAATATATATATATATATATATATATATATATATATATATATATATATATATATATATACATTTCAATTAGTGTGAGAGAAGTGTGGAGATTACACTCACTTGGTTTGCCAAGACGCCGTTATGTGGCACTGTTTCATGCCAATAAAGGAGAAAAGAAGGCTTCGTTTTCCTCTTCTCAAGCTTACAGTAGTTGCTGGACGCGACCTCTTTTTTCTCGGGCGACTGAGGACTGAACTTTTATTCACACACACACACACACACACACACACACACACACACATGCAAATCACACACACACACACATACACACACACACACACAATTTCCAAAATTTTAATTTTTTTTTATTTTTTCACTTTTTTCAGTTATATGTGTAGACACTAGTATATTGTCTTTTTTATCATGTTATTCATCATATAAATATATCTCGTCGTGTTTTCTGAAAATGTTGAATTTCATTTCTATGGAGCTCAAACGTAACCTCGCTCTATATATATCCATAGATCAGAAATCCTCTACAAATGCATCTTCAACAGAAGAAATGGGACTAAACCATTGTTTAGGCTGGAAAGAAATAATGCGCAAATGCTTTGGCTTTGTAGCGAGAGAAATATATAAGTTGAGCTACTAGAAGAGGAATATATTTAAATAATTGACATTAAATTTGTTTAAATAGAATGAAATAGAAGAAGCATGTGAGAGATGCAAGGGACAGCAGAAACAACAGATTTGCCGGGAATGAAATAATACACAGATCCGTTTGATTTTGTTGTGAGAGAAATATATAAGTTGAAATACTAGACGTTGAATATGTTTACAGATCGTGACAGATGAGATGTGATTAAATATATTTTAATGTTTAAAAACATTTATTTAGTATCATTATTGTTTTGGTAATAAGCAAAAATAACACATTAATGTGGAAAAAGGTATTTTCGACAATATATGCATTTTTTACGTATTTATGTTTATTTTTTTTAAAATAACGACATTCATGTGCATGTAGTTATGGATAATATTACACATTAATTACTATTTTTTTTTAATTAATAACTATTTGTGCTCAGTTGTTGACATTAATAGCTATCTGCTGATGTGTTAAAATTTTGGAATAATGCAATGATAAATATTTAAATTTCATCTCTCTGATAGATGTCGCGATCTGTTAAATAAAACCAAATAGAAAATATGCGTGGGACCAAACTAGACACGGATGAAGCCAGACTCAAGTCAGGAAGAATAAATACGCAGTTAGATTTGATTAATTTTCAAGTTAGTTGAGAAAATGAACGTAAAATTTTCTTGAATGTAATGGAATAAAAAAAAAAACAAAACAAAAAAAACGACGCGAAAGAAAAAAGATACTACAGAGGAATCTGGATGAATTTAATACAGATAAATTGAACTTTTACTGATATAAAAATGTAACATGAGATATTTAACGATGAATTCTTTGAAATATAATAATATGGAACAATTATGTGAGAAAAGGCGAGATTTGAAAGAAACCATAGAGAAAGCTGGAAAATAAAACTACGGTGAGAGTCTAATTAAAAAAATAATTAAATTTTCAGTTAGGTTGGGTGGGTGTGATTAGTTGTGGGGTTGATTCATGTTGAATTATCTTTTTTTTTTGTTATTAACTTTATAGGCAAAGTCAAGATTATACTTTAGTGCCTCTAGATAAACTTTGGTCATATTTATGCTTGCTTCTATAACAGTGGTTTCCAACCGATTTTGGGCCATGCCCCACTTTGGTATTTATAAAATTCCGCCCCCCCTGTAATATTCAATTCTTACATATTCAAAATTTAACTGCAATTCATGTGAAGGAAGCTTAAAAGGGCATTAACTTGGTCTTTAAACAAGCCTCCATGGCGTCCATGAAAGAAAAAAATTAAAAAAACCAAAAAAAAAAAAAAAACCCCAAAAGACAGTTAAAATTTATATAGTTTCAAAACATATAACAGAGAACTGAAAGGCATAAATATAAAATATTTGAATGAAAGCTTATTCTGTAATATACTTTGATCTTTTTAATCATGAAATAATAATGCAAAATTTGAGCTCACGTTGGAATAGTAAGCCGAAGGGTGCACATCCCGCCAAAATATTAACATGCGCCACCGGTGGGGCACGGACCCCATGTTCGAAATCATTAGTCTATAAATAAATTTAGGTTATGATAGGTAAACTTTGGTCGTGTTTACACTTGAGTATTTAGCTAAACATAAGTGATCCTTTCTGTTTGAATTTCTAGGAGGAGGAGTTATCTTTATTTACACTATTTACTTTGCGATTATTGTCCTCATCTTTGTTGTTGTTAGTACTACGTTTTGGCCATTGTGATAACAACAAGAAAACAATAGTTAAAATGTAAATTGTGTAAATAATGAGTGGTGCTTATACTTTAGTTTGTAGGTAAACATTCCCCAGGTTTATACTTGAGACTATAAGTAAACATTCATCTGTTTTATACTTGAGACTATAAGTAAACATTCATCACTTTTATACCTGAGACTATAAGTAAACATTGATCAGTTTTATACTTGAGACTATAGGTAAACCATCATCAGTTTTATACGTAATGAATGTTTACCTATAGTCTCAAGTATAAAACTAATGAATGTTTACTTATATAAGTAAACATTCATTAGTTTTATGCTTGAGACTATAGGTAAACATTCATCAGTTTTATACTTGAGATTATAGGTAAACATTAGTCGTGTTTATATGTGAGTCTATAGAAAAAACATTGGTTGTTAATAGCCGAGTTCAATAGCATCCACCCAATAAGTGTCACTCTTTTCTAGTATGAGTCTTAAGCTTTTGCAATGGAAGCAGTTGGCATATTCTAGGCCGAGTAGATACGATGGTTAAATTTTGAGACCTAAATTTCATCACGAGTATTAACAAAAGAGCAAATAAAAGAAATTTAAGCAATGAAATATTACTAGAGAACGAGTGAATGAAAAAAAAAAATGAAGATTGACAATATCTAACTTAGTGTTGTGGTCTTGTTAGGGCCAGAAATAAACATATAAAGAGAGGAATTGAGTTAGATATATTAATAGAAACAGTAATATAAACGAGAGTGTTACACCAAGAATGTTCGGTCCGACTGTCAGAGCTGACTGCTGGAAACTTTTCTCTCCAAAAGGCAGTACCTGGTCCTATTTATAGCTGGGAGAGTCCATGCAGGCTGGGGTAATTTACTATAACACTTAGTTATATGAAGATATATTCTCTTTAGAATTAATATGTGGTTAATTGAGATATAAATACTTTTTTGCTTAAAAACTTTTTTATTCCCACATTTGGAAATATTTAGTTGTTTTTTTTTTTGCCTGATTAAGGTTTTATGTGTATGTGTGTGATGAATCCTGACATCCCGCCAATCTAGGATTCACATCTCGATACACCTGATGCGATGCGAAATGTAAATTTGCTTGAATATTATGAATTAAACAAGGTAGATAATCTAGAGTATGAGAAATAAGAGATATGATTATCTGCCCTTGACAGTTTAAGGTTAGCCAATCAGCTTACAGTTGCTGATTGGTGTGCTTTTCTACCTCTTTTTTTTTTTCTTTGAAGAACACTCACTAAGACCTACGAAATGACCACTTGCAGAACCAGTCTGCTCTAAATTGTTATCACCATAGAGTAAAGGAGATGGCGAAAATATCGACTTTTCTTCAGCAGATAAGTTTGGTCGAAGACACCATTAGGTTTGCAAGGACTTATTTGTAATATTGTTTAGTACAGCTTGTATAATAAATAAGAGTTCAGTTGCATTCTATTCTTTATTTATTACAACGTCTGTATCCACCACGTGGGGATCTTATAATGGGGGTCACTTCATTTCCCCGCAAGTGATGGAAGAAATCACGAAGAAGACAGGAAAATAAAAATGCCCAGATTATAAAGTCGTATACAGAATTCTGAACATCATTAGAAATATGCGACTTAGATATTGCGAAGTAGCTTTTTTTTAGGACAAGTATTTTCCAAAATGCAAAGAAAAATAACAAAAGAAATTTCTTTGTCTAGATTTAAAATATTTAATTTGTAGAAGTTTGCGATAAAGTCTCTGGACGATTGGAAGCTGTTGTGGTAGGATCCACCTAATTTGCATAGTGGAGTACCGACCATATAAATATGGTTGGTACCGGGAAGAGAAAGGAATCGGGAGATCCAACCAGAGACTCTGCCCGACTGCGACTCAGTCAACACACATTCCAGGAACGGTCTTCCCAGGAATATACAAAAGACTATATGTAAATATTGTGTACACTTTCTTGTTTCAATACATTTTGTTCTAAGTACATTTTGTGTTGCATTATTATTCCATGCATTAGTCAAGTTTCAACAGAAGCAATCTGAGCAGGGACACGATAAGTGAACATTTAATTTATTTATTACTCTTAATGTCCTATTTGTCCATATCGATCAGTAGAACTACTGATCGATATCAGCTAAAATAACAGAGATAGAATTCATCCTAATAATAACAAATGTGTGCATGTATTCTTGGTATATATAATGGACTCTCCATTGGTTTTCGACGCAAGAGGGTCCAGCTCTTAGAAATGAACAGTCAGACTTGCCATACATAATTGTAATGGTGAAGTCACGTGAACAACCAGGGACACTTTTCGGAAGAACTAAATACAGAGAATTGGTGCACATAATATGCCATAAGGTCTCCAATCTCCCTACTCAGGTTTTGAACTCAAAATTGCCCCTAGACTTTTCTGTCCTGCTAATTAACCCATTGGTGGAGGATGGAGAAGAGAAAAGAGATGGATTCATATCTTTCTCAAGACATATGTATAGGGTGAGGCGTTATTGGGTACTTCGAAGAGGTCCTGTTTAGTGTCCACCGAGGTACCAGACGTCACACCATTGGATTTTTTTTTCTGTGTGGCCATTTGAAATCAGTTGTTTATCAGACGCGCCTAAGAAATATCGAGGAACTTAAATAAAGAATTAAATATGAATGCAGTAAAATGACAGAGAAAACCCTTTGACTTGTTAAGGAATCATGTATTCTTTAAATTTAGCCAAACTGTCGCCATTCAAATCCCTTCGCTTTCAGTGAGTTTGAGATTCTTTTGTCTTTTTAGTATCCTCCTCCAATCCATGTTCTATCATATATTTATACAAGCTCGTTATTTAGATAACTGTTTTCTCCCTTTCCTTTTAACTACGATGTTTCCTGTGAGTGTACATTTTTCCAAGCCTTCTTTCCTCATTACATGTCCTAGAAATTTCAACAATTCTTTTGTGATTCTAAGTGTAAGTGAAATTTTTGATTTCATTTTTCCTTAAAAAAATATCGTTACACTGTCCATTGTATTCTCAGCATTCTTCTGTAGAACCACACCTCTGTTGCCTTCTCTTCATCTGTGAAGAAACTGTTCAGCATTCACCTCTAATATAGGCGGAATGATACATAGCATTTAAAAATGATATTACATAGTATTTAAAATATTACATAGCATTTAAAAATGATATTACATAGCATTTAAAATGATATCATTAGCATTTAAAAATAATATTACATAGTATTTAAAATGATATTACATAGCGTTTAAAATGATATCATTAGCATTTAAAAATGATATCATTAGCATTTAAAAATGATATTACATAGTATTTTAAATGATATTTTATAGCATTTAAAATATTACATGGCATTTAAATATGATATTACATAGCATTTAAAATGTTATTACATAGCATTTAAAATGATATCATTAGCATTTAAAAATGATATCATTAGCATTTAAAAATGATATTACATAGCATTTAAAATGATATCATCAGCATTTAAAAATGATATCATTAGCATTTGAAAATGATATTATATATCATTTAAAATGATATCATTAGCATTTAAAAATGATATTACATAGTATTTTAAATGATATTATATAGCATTTAAAATATTACATAGCATTTAAAAATGATATTACATAGTATTTAAAATGATAACATTAGCATTTAAAATGATATTACATAGCATTTAAAATATTACGTAGCATTTAAAAATGATATTTTATAGCCTTTAAAATGATATCATTAGCATTTAAAAATGATATTACATAGCATTTAAAAATGACATTACATATCATTTAAAAATGATATTACATATCATTTAAAATGATATTACAAAGCATTTAAAAATGTCAAAGAAAAAACTGGAAATATTTGAAACTAAAACAGAATGGAAATGACAGTGCCTTTGATACGTTAAAAAAAATACAGAAAAAAGTGGAAGAAACAAAAAAAAGCAAATGTAAAAAAGTGAAACTAACTACTACTTTCTTTGCCTACAGTCAACCAAGAATGTCTTGAGGTTTGTAGAGGGAAGTGGCAAACATTCTGTTATCAGTCGGCTTGTCGAGCGAGCTTAGCTTTATTCGTGTTCGTCGAGATTATGAAAAGCAAGCACCTTTCAAATATATTACCGTGGCGACGGCCTTCTGATGCCAACGCTAACATTTTGTTAGCAATTATGTTTTTTCTTGTTCCGACAAGCCTTGTATCAATAATCTTTCTCCTTTTTTCTCTCTTTCTACCCGTCTCCTCCCGCGATGAAGATACATATTGAAAAACAGCATCTGTCTCCCAGATCTTCCTTTCACTATCATCTTTACTAATTCATCATTTGGCGGCAAACGTGCGGCTTTTCAACCGGACGAACAAAATGGGGTTGGGGAGGTTCATTAGACGCCCCAAATATTTTACCCTTATTAAAATATGAAAAGAGAAGCGTCACTGTCAGCTATACAGAAGCTTACGAGAATTAATGCTTAGGGTAGGATGAGACGAGTGTTTTTCTCTTTTAAAAATACTTACGGGTTTGTAGTGCTATGGAAGACACGCGTTGGAAGCCAGTTTATGTATTGGTTGTCTGTTTGAAAGATGTCGATGCGTGCCGTAACATCAAAGACGCTAGAATCACACTTCTGTAAAGATCACTTGAAGTTGTTGTAACTCCAGTTAATAATGGTAGATTCCCGACGGTAGAGAAATTAGGCGGATGTTCGAATTCCTTCCTTCATCAATCAATAAAGAAATAAATGAGTAAGAAAAACAAAACAAAAACAAAACAAAGAAAAAAAGTGTTTATGAAAAGACTTTCGAGAAGTTTACGTTGAGGAAACTCGAAAGGGAATGTAGAAGAGAAGGAGTAGGGCAAAGAAGAGGGAGAAGAAAAAAGGTATGAGGAAATCAGTATGAAAAAGAAAAAGAACAAGTAGCAAACAAAGAAGAAGAAGAAGAAGAAGAAGTAGAAGAAGTAGGAGGAGAAAAACAAGAATAAGAAGAAGTAGGAAGAGAAAAACAAGAAGAAGAAGAAGTAGGAGAAGAAAAACAAGAAGAAGAAGAAGTAGTAGGAGAAAAACAAGAAGAAGAAGAAGTAGGAGGAGAAAAACAAGAAGAAAAAGAAATAGTAGGAGAAAAACAAGAAGAGGAAGAAGAAGTAGGAGGAGAAAAACAAGAATAAGAAGAAGTAGGAGGAGAAAAACAAGATAAGAACAAGGAGGAGAAAAACAAAAATAAGAAGAAGTAGTAGGAGAAAAACAAGAAGAAGAAGAAGTAGGAGAAAAACAAGAAGAAGAAAAAGAAGTAGGAGGAGAAAAACAAGAAGAGGAAGAAGTAGTAGGAGAAAAACGAGAAGAAGAAATAGTAATAGTAGGAGAAAAACAAGAAGAAGAAGAAGTAGGAGGAGAAAAACAAAAAGATGATGAACAAGGAGGCGAAAAAGTAAAATATGAAAAACAAGAAGAAGTGGGGAATCAAGAAAGAAACCAAGAAGAAGAAAAAACATTGAGGAGAAAAATCATAATGAATAGAATGTAAAGAAGAAGAAAAATGAGATGTTGTTGGCCATCAATGATAGGAAACAGAAAAAGGAGAAGGAGAGTACAGAGAAGAAGACGAAGAAGAAGAAGAAAAAAAAAAGAAGGTGAACACCAAATAAAAGGAAAAGAATAAGAACTCGAAGGCAAACCCCGAATAAAAACTAAAGTGAATAAGAAGAAGGTGAACACCAAGGAAAATAAAAAAGGAACCCACATGCACAAAAATAAATAGAAAAGATGGAAAAAGTAAGGAAAAGTGTACATAGTGGAAAAGAAAAGTAAGTACAAGAAAAAGATGAAAACTAAAGATAAGAAAAATAAGAAGAAAAAGAAAAAGGAGATGAACACCAGACAAAAATGGTTAACAATGATAATAAAAAAAAAAGACAAGAGATAGGAGAAGGGATGAAAAATGAAAAGAATAATGAGAAGGCGAATACAAATGAAAAAAAAACCAGGGAGTATAAAATGTGGCAGAAGATGAAAAAAATAAAAAAAATAAGAAAGATTGGAAGCTGAATAACAAAAGAAATGAAAATGAAAATGAAGTAGAGAGCAAGTAACAAAAAAGAACAATAAGAAGATAAACACCAAGGAAAAGAATAAAGCGAAGAAGAAGAAGGTAACCATCAAGGAAAAGAAGGGGTAAATAAGGTAAACACCAAGGAAAAGAAGAAGGCGAAGAAGGTAAACACCAAGGAAAAGAAGAAGGCGAATAAGGTAAACACCAAGGAAAAGAAGGCGAAGAAGAAGAATGTAACCACCAAGGAAAAGAAGAAGGCGAAGAAGGTAAACACAGAGAAAAAGAAGGAGGCGAAAATGAAGAAAGTAAACACTGAGGAAAAGAAGAAGAAGGAAAAACCAAAGAAAAGAAGAAGGTGAAGAAGAAAAAGATAAACACCAAGTAAAAGAAGGAAGCGAAGAAGAAGTAGGTAACCACCAAGGAATAAGAAGAAGGCGAAGAAGGTAAACACCACGGAAAAGAAGAAGGCGAAGAAGAATATGGTAAACACTAAGGAAAAGAAGAAGGTAAACACCAAAGAAAAAGACAAGGCGAAGAAGAAGAAGGTAACCACCAAGGAAAAGAAGAAGGCGAAGAAGGTAAACACCAAGGAAAAGAAGAAGGCGAAGAAGAAGATGGTAAATACTAAGGAAAAGAAGAAGGTAAACACCAAGGAAAAGAAGAAGGCGAAGAAGAAGAAGATAACCACCAAGGAAAAAAAGAAGGCGAAGAAAGTAAACAGCGATGAAAAGAAGAAGGCGAAGAAGAAGGAGATAAACATTAAGGAAAAGAAGAAGAAGGAAAAAACCAAAGAAAAGAAGAAGGCAAAGAATGTAAACAACAAGGAAAAGAAGAAGGGGAAGACGAAGATGGTAAACACTAAGGAAAAGAAGGTAGACACCAAAGAAAAGGAGAAGGCGAAGAAGAAGAAGGTAAACGCCAAGGAAAAGAAGAAGAAAAAGATAAACACCTAGGAAAAGAATAGGGGGAAGAAGAAGTAGGGAAGCACCAAGGAAAAGAAAAAGGCGAAGAAGACGAAGAAGGTAAACACCAAGGAATAGAAGAAGGCGAAGAAGGTAAACACCAAGGAAAAGAAGAAGGCGAAGAATAACAAGGTAAACACAAAGGAAAAGAAGAAGGCGAAAAGGAAGAATGTACACACCATGGAAAAGAAAAAGGCAAAGAAGAAGAAGAAGGTAAGCACTAAGGAAAAGAAGAAGGCGAAGAAGATGAAGAAGAAGAAGGTAAATACCAAGGAAAAGAAGAAGACGAAGAAGAAGTAGTAGGTAACCTCCGAGGAAAAGCAGAAGGTATCCACTAAGAAAAGAAGAAGGCGAAGAAGAAGAAGAAGGCAAAGGAGAAGAAGAAGAAGAAGAAGGTAACCACAAAGGAAAAGTAGAAGGGGAAAAGGTAAACACCGAGGACAAGAAGAAGGCTATGAAGAAGGTAACCACCAAGCAAAAGCAGAAGGCGGAGAAGGTAAACACCAAGGAAAACAAGAAGGCGAAGAAGGTAAACACCGAGGAATAGAAGGAGGCGAAGAAGAAGTAGGTAAACACCAAGGAGAAGAAGAAGGCGAAGAAGAAGGCGAAGAAGACGAAGAATGTAAATACCAAGAATAGAAGAAGGCGAAGAAGAAGAAGTATGTAAACACCAAGGGAAAGAAGAAGGCGAAGAAGAAGAAGAAGGTAAACACAAAGGAAAAGAGGAAGGCGGAGAAGTAGGTAACCACCAAGGAAAAGAAGAAGGCGAAGAAGAAGAAGAAGAAGGTAACCACTAAGGAAAAGAAGGCGAAGAAGAAGAAGGTAAACACCAAGGAAAAGAAGAAGTCGAAGAAGGTAACCACCAATGAAAAGAAGAAGGCAAAGAAGGTAAATACCAAGGAAAAGAAGAAAGCGAAGAAGAAGAAGGAAACACTAGAAAAGAAGAAGAATGAAAAAACCAAAGAAAAGAATAAGGCGAAGAAGAAGGTGAACATCATTGAAAAGAATAGGGCAAGGAAAAGAATAGGGCAAGGAAAAGAATAGGGCGAAGAAGTAGTAGTTAATCACCAAGGAAAAGAAGAAGGCGAAGAAGGTAAACACAAAGGAAAAGAACACGGCGATGAAGAAGGATGGTAAACACTAAGGAAAAGAAGAAGGTAAACACCAAAGAAAAGAAGAAGGCGAAGAAGATGGTAAACACCAAGGAAAAGCAGAAGGGGAAGAAGAAGAAGAAGAAGAAGAAGAA
Source organism: Acanthosepion lycidas (assembly GCA_963932145.1). Classification (NCBI taxonomy): domain Eukaryota; kingdom Metazoa; phylum Mollusca; class Cephalopoda; order Sepiida; family Sepiidae; genus Acanthosepion; species Acanthosepion lycidas. The sequence goes on along the minus strand of OZ010581.1, from coordinate 117,876,029 downwards.
GAAGAAGAAGAAGAAGGTAAACAACATGGAAAAGAAAAAGTAGAAGAAGGTAAACACAGAGGAAAAGAAGAAGGGAAAGAAGGTAAACACCAAGGAAAAGAAGAAGTCGAAGAAGAAGAAGGTAAACGCTAAAGAAAAAAAGAAGGTAAACACCAAGGAAAAGAAGAAAAAAAAGATAAACAACAAGGAAAAGAATAGGGCGAAGAAGTAGGTAACCACCAAGGGAAAGAAGAAGGCGAAGAAGGTAAACACCAAAGAAAAGTAAAAGGTAAATACCAAAGAAAAAAAGAAGTTAAAGAAGAAGAAGTTAAGAAGTAAGGCAAAGAAGAAGGCGAAGAAGAAGAATAAGAAGGTAAACACTAAGGAGAAGTAGATGAAGAAGAAGTAGGTAAACATCAAGGAAAAGATAAATTCGAAGAAGAAGGTAACCACCAAGGAAAAGTAGAAGGCGAAGAAGAATAAGAATTAAACACAAAAGAAAAAAGAAGGCGCGGAAGAAGAAAAATTCGACGAAGAAGGTAACCACCAAGGAAAAGAAGAAGGCGAAGAAGGCAAACACCAAGGAAAAGAAGAAAGCGAAGAAGGAGAATGTAAACACAAAGGAAAAGAAGAGGACGAAGAAGAAGAAGAAGGTAACCACCAACGAAAAGAAGAATGCGAAGAAGGTAAACACCAAGGAAAAGTAGAAGACGAAGAAGAAGGTAAACACCAATTAAAAGAAGAAGGCGAAGAAGAAGAAGGTAAACACCAAGGAAAAGAAGAAGGCGAAGAAGAAGAAGGTAACCACCAATGAAAAGAAGAAGGCAAAGAAGGTAAACACCAAGGAAAAGAAGAAGGTGAAGAAGAAGAAGGTAAACACCAAGGAAAAGACGAAGAGGAAGAAGGTAAAAACTAAGGAAAAGAAGAAGGCAAAGAAGAAGAAGGTAATCACTGAGGAAAAAAAGAAGAATGTAAACACCAACGAAAAGAAGAAAGCGTAGAAAAAGAAGGTAAACACCAAGGAAAAGAAGAATAAAAAGATAAACACCAAGAAAAAGAATAGGGCGAAGAAGAAGTAGGTAACCATCAAGGAAAAGAAGAAGGCGAAGAAGACGAAGAAGGTAAACACCAAGGAATAGAAGAAGGGGAAGAAGAAGAAGATAAACACGTAGGAAAAAAGTAGGCGAAGAAAAAGGAGAAGGTAAACACCAAGGAAAAGTAGAAGGCGAAGAAGGTAAACACCAAGGAAAAGAAGAAGGCAAAGAAGAAAGCAAAGAAGAAGAAGAAGGTAACTACTAAGGAAAAGAAGAAGACGAAGAAGGTAAACACGAAGGAAAGAAAGAAGGTGAAGAAGAAGAAGGCAAACACCAAGGAAAAGTAGAAGGTAAATACCAAAGAAAAGAAGAAGGCAAAGAAGAAGAAGGTAACCACTAAGGCAAAGAAGAAGGCGAAGAAGAAGAAGAAGGTAAACACCAAGGAAAAGAAGAAGATGAAGAAGAAGAAGAAGTAGGTAAACACCAAGTAAAAGAAAAAGTCGAAGATAACCACCAAGGAAAAGAAGGCGAAGAAGAAGAAGGTAAACACTAAGGAAAAGAAGACGAAGAAAAATAAGAATTAAACACAAAGAAAAAAAGAAGTCAAGGAAGAAGTAGGTAACCACCAAGGAAAAGAAAAGGCGAAGAAGGGAAACACCAAGGAAAAGAAAAAGACGAAGAAGGAGAAGGTAAAAACCAAGGAAAAGAAGACGAAGAAGAAGAAGGTAAACACCAAGGAATAGAAGAAGGGGAAGAAGAAGAAGATAAACACGTAGGAAAAAAGTAGGCGAAGAAAAAGAAGGTAAACACCAAGGAAAAGTAGAAGTCGAAGAAGGTAACCACCAAGGAAAAGAATAATGCGAAGAAGGTAAATACCAAGGAAAAGAATAAAGCGAAGAAGAAGAAGGTAAAAACTAAGGAAAAGAAGAAGAAGGAAAATCCAAAGAAAAGAAGAAGGCGAAGAAGAAGGTGAACATCAATGAAAAGAAGAAGAAAAAGAAAAACACCATGGAAAAGAATAGGGCGAAGAAGAAGTAGTTAACCACCAAGGAAAAGAAGAAGGCGAAAAAGGTAAACACCAAGGAAAAGAACACGACGAAGAAGAAGGATTGTAAACACTAAGGAAAAGAAGTAGATAAACACCAAAGAAAGGATGAAGGCGAAGAAGAAGGTAAAAACCAAGGAAAAGCAAAAGAGCGAAAACAAGGGGAAGAAGGTAAACACCAAGAAAAACAAGAAGGGGAAGAAGGCAAACACCATGGAAAAGAAGGAGACGAAGAAGAAGAAGAATAGGTAACCACCAACGAAAAGAAGAAGGTGAAGAAGGTAAACACGAAGGAAAAGAAGAAGGCGAAGAAGGCAAACACCAATTAAAAGAAGAAGGCGATGAAGAAAAAGCTAAACACCAAGGAAAAGATGAAGGCGAAGAAGAAGAAGGTAACCACCAAGGAAAAGAAGAAGGCGAAGAGGTAAAAACCAAGGAAAAGAAGTAGATGAAGAAGAAGAATGCAAACACCAAGGAAAAGTAGAAGGTAAATACCAAAGAAAAGTAGAAGGCGAAGAAGAAGAATGTAAACAACAAGGAAAAGAAGAAGGCAAAGAAGAAGAAGTTAACCACTAAGGCAAAAAGAAGACGAAAAAGAAGTTAAACACCAAGGAAAAGATGGCGAAGAAGAAGAATGTAAACACCAAGGAAAAGAAAAAGGCGAAGAAGAATAAGAATTAAACACAAAGGAAAAAAAGTAGCCGAGGAAGAAGAAGGTAACCACCAAGGAAAAGAAGAAGGGGAAGAAGGTAAACACCGAGGAAAAGAAGAAGGCGAAGAATGAGAAGGTAAACACCAAGGAAAAGAAGAAGGCGAAGAAGAAGAAGAAGGTAAAATCCAAGGAAAAGAAGAAGAAACGATAAACATCCAGGAAAAGAAGAGGGCGAAGAAGAAGTCAAACATTAAGTAAAAGAAGGAGGCGAAGAAGAAGTAGGTAAACACCAAAGAAAAGAAGAATGCGAAGAAGAAGAAGGTAAACAGGAAGGAAAAGAAGAAGAAGGTAAACAGGAAGGAAAAGAAGAAGGCAAAAAAGAAGAAGGTAAACACCAACGAAATGAAGAGGGCGAAGAAGAAGAATGTAAATACCAAGGAAAAAAGAGGGCGAAGAAGAAGGTAAACACCAAGGAAAAGAAGAATGCGAAGAAGAAGTAGTAAAATATGGTGAACACCAATGTAGAGAAGAAGTAAAAGAAGAAGGTGAACACCAAGGAGAATAATAATAAGAATAATAATCAGATGGTGAACACATAGAATAAAACATGTAGAATAAGAAGCACCAAGAAGAAGAAGAAGAAGAAGAAGAAGAATGTGAACATTCGTGAAAATAAAAATAAAAGAAAAAGTAGTAAATGTTGATGAAAACGAAAGAAAAGTAGAAGTAGTAGAAGAAATAGTATTGAATTGCAAGGAAAATGAAGAGACGGAAAACAAAAGGAGATGAATCCAAAAAAAAAAAAAAAAGAAAAGAAAAGAAAAAAATTGGATGAACAAGAAGTAGAAGAAAGTTAATGTAAGGGAAGTAAATATAAATATAATAAAAAGAAGAAGATTGAATAGCATGGAAAATAAACATGAGGAGAACACGAAAAAGAATAAAGTATCGAGCAAGGAAAAGAAAAATAGAACAACTAAGAAGGAATGTGAACGGTAAGGAAAAGAGAAAAAAGATAAGCAAGGACAAGAAAAGAAACGAGGAAAGATGGAGGCGAACACGAAGGAAAAGCGAAAGAGGGTGAATAATAATAATAATAATAATAATAATAATAATAATAATAATAATAATAATGAGAACACTAAGGAAAATATAAAGGGAACAAGAAGAAGTTGGGAAGCACTGTAAAGAAGTAGAGAAGATGAGAAAAAGGTGAACACGAAGGAAAGAATAAGGATAAAAAGATAGTGAACATAAAGGTAATGATAAATATGTAGAATATGAAGAAAACAAAGCAGCAGAAAAACAATACGAAGAAGTTGATCAGCAAGGGAAAGAGTACAGAGGAGAAAAAGGAGAAGAAAGTGAATATCAAACAAAAGAAAAATAAGTAGAAGAGAAAGAAGGTAAACACAGATAAAAAGAAAAAAAAGAAGAAAAAAGGTGAACAATAAGGAAGAGAAAAATAAAGAAAAAAAAACAAGAAAAGAAAGGAAGAGACAAACGAAAAGAACAAGAAGGTGAAGTATAAGAAGAAGAAGAAAAAGGGAAAACGATGTAGAAGGTGAAAAAAAAGGAAGAAAAATATGGAGAAGACGAAGAAGGTGAACGACCTGAGTAAAAGAAATAAGGAGAATCCGAAAAAGAAAAAGATGAAGAGAAAGAATAAAAAAATAAGGAAAGTTCGATGCAGAAGAAAGAGAACATCAAGAATAGGGAGAATCAGGTGTAGACGAGGGTGAAGTGAGAAAAGATGAAAAATAAGAAAAATCCGAACTGGAAGAAGTTGAAAAGGAAGAAAAAAAAAAACAATAAATAAAATCCGAAGAAGAAGAAGAAAAACAAGACGAAGAAGGTGAAGAGAAAGAAGAAGAAAAATAGTGAGAATCCAAAGTGGAAGGTGAATAGAGAGAAGAAGAAATATAGGGAGAAACCAAAGAAGAGAAAGAAGAAAAAAAAAAGAAAAAAAGAAGAAAAATCCTAAGCAGAAGAAGGTGAACAGCAAGGAAAAGAAAAATAAGAGGAATCCGAAGTAGAAGGAGATGAAAACCAAGAAGAATATAATTAAGAGGAATGCGTGGTCGAAGAAGGTGAAGAGGAAGAAGAAGAAGAAAAGAAAGAGGAATCCGAGTTAGAAGAAGGTGAAGAGCAAGAAGAAGAAAAATAAGAGGAATCCGTGGTCGAAGAAGGTAAAGAGCAAGAAGAAGAAATATAAGAGGAATACCAGGTAGAATGAAGTGAAGAGTAAGAAGAAGAAAAAAAGAAAAAATTCGAGGTAGACGAAGGTAAAGAGCAAGAAGAATAAAAATAAGCGGAATCTGTTGTCGAAGAAGGTGAAGAGCAAGAAGAAGAAAAATAAGAGGAACCCGTGGTCGAAGAGGGTGAAGAGCAAGAAGAAGAAATATAAAAGGAATACCAGGTAGAAGAAGGTAAAGAGCAAGAAGAATAAAAATAAGCGGAATCTGTTGTCGAAGAAGGTGAAGAGCAAGAAGAAGAAAAATAAGAGGAATCCGTGGTCAAAGAAGGTAAAGTGCAAGAAGAGGAAATATAAGAGGAATACCAGGTAGAAGAAGGTGAAGAGTAAGAAGAAGAAAAAAAGAAAAATTCGAGGTAGACGAAGGTAAAGAGCAAGAAGAATAAAAATAAGCAGAATCTGTTGTCGAAGAAGGTGAAGAGCAAGAAGAAGAAAAATAAGAGGAATCCGAGGTAGAAGAATTCGAAGAGCAAGAAACAGAAAAACAAGAGGAATGCGTGGTAGAAAAGGGTGAAGAGCAAGAAGAAGAAAAGAAAGAGGAATCCGTGTTAGAAGAAGGTGAAGACCAAGAAGAATACAATTAAGAGGAATGCGTGGTCGAAGAAGGTGAAGAGGAAGAAGAAGAAGAAAAGAAAGAGGAATCCGAGTTAGAAGAAGGTGAAGAGCAAGAATAAGAAAAATAAGAGTAATCCGTGGTCGAAGAAGGTGAAGAGCAAGAAGAAGAAGAATAGAAAGAGGAATCCGAGTTAGAAGAAGGTGAAGAGCAAGAATAAGAAAAATAAGAGAAATCCGTGGTCGAAGAAGGTGAAGAGCAAGAAGAAGAAGAAAAGAAAGAGGAATTCGAGTTAGAAGAATGTGAAAAGCAAGAAGAAGAAAAATAAGAGGAATCCGTGGTCGAAAAAGGTGAAGAGAAAGAAGAAAAAAAAGAGGAATCCGAGTTAGAAGAATGTGAAGAGCAAGAAGAAGAAAAATAAGAGGAATCCGTGGTCGAAAAAGGTGAAGAGAAAGAAGAAGATGAAAAGAAAGAGGAATCCGAGTTAGAAGAATGTGAAGAGCAAGAAGAAGAAAAATAAGAGGAATCCGTGGTCGAAGAAGGTGAAGAGCAAGAAGAAGAAGAAAAGAAAGAGGAATCCGAGTTAGAAGAAGGTGAAGAGCAAGAAGAAGAAGAAAAGAAAGAGGAATACCAGGTAGAAGAAGGTAAAGAGCAAGAAGAATAAAAATAAGCGGAATCTGTGGTCGAAGAAGGTGAAGAGCAAAAGAAGAAAAATTAGAGGAATCCTAGGTAGAAGAAGGTGAAGGGCAAGAAACAGAAAAACAAGAGGAATGCCTGGTAGAAAAGGGTGAAGAGCAAGAAGAAGAAAAGAAAGAGGAATCCGTGTGAGAAAAAGGTGAAGAGCAAGAAGAAGAAAATTAAGAGGAATCCGTTGTCGAAGAAGTTGAAGTGCAAGACGAAGAAATATAAGAGGAATACCAGGTAGAAGAAGGCGAAGTGTAAGAAGAAGAAAAATAAGAAAAATAAGAAAAATTCGAGGTAGACAAAGACGAAGAGAAAGATGAATAAAAATAAGCGGAATCTGTGGTCGAAGAAGGTGAAGATCAAGAACAAGAAAAATAAGAGGAATCCGGGGTAGAAGAATTCGAAGAGCAAGAAACAGAAAAACAAGAGGAATGCGTGGTAGAAAAGGGTGAAGAGCAAGAAGAAGAAAAGAAAGAGGAATAAGTGTTAGAAGAAGAAGGTGAAGACCAAGAAGAATATAATTAAGAGGAATGCGTGGTCGAAGAAGGTGAAGAGCAAGAAGAAGAAAAATAAGAGGAACCCGTGGTCGAAGAAGGTGAAGAGCAAGAAGAAGAAATATAAGAGGAATACCAGGTAGAAGAAGGTGAAGTGTAAGAAGAAAAAAAAGAAAAATTCGCTGTAGACGAAGGTAAAGAGCAAGAAGAATAAAAATAAGCGGAATTAGAGGTCGAAGAAGGTGAAGAGCAAAAGAAGAAAAATAAGAGGAATCCGAGGTAGAAGAAATTGAAGAACAAGAAGAAAAGAAAGAGGAATCCGCGTTAGAAGAAGGTGAAGAGCAAGAAGAAAAAAAATAACAGGAATCCGTGGTCGAAGCAAGCGGAATCGTTGGTCGAAGAAGGTGAAGAGCAAGAAGAAGAAAATTAAGAGGAATCCGAGGTAGAAGAAGGTGAAGAGTAAGAAGAAGAAAAATGAGAAAAATTCGAGGTAGACGAAGGTGAAGAACAAGAAGAATAAAAATATGCGGAAACTGTGGTCGAAGAAGGTGAAGAGGAAGAAGAAGAAAAATAAGAGGAATCCGTGGTCGAAGAAGGTGAAGAGTAAGAAGAAAAGAAAGAGGAATCCGCGTTAGAAGAAGGTGAAGAGCAAGAAGAAAAAAAATAACAGGAATCCGTGGTCGAAGAGGGTGAAGAGCAAGAAGAAATATAAGAGGATACCAGGTAGAAGAAGGTGAAGAGCAAGAAGAAGAAAAATAAGAGGAATCCGTGGTCGAAGAGGGTGAAGAGCAAGAATAAATATAAGAGGAATACCAGGTAGAAGAAGGTGAAGAGTAAGAAGAAGAAAAATAAGAAAAATTCTAGGTAGACGAAGGTGAAGAGCAAGAGGAATAAAAATAAGCGGAATCTGTGGTCGAAGAAGGTGAAGAGCAAGAAACAGAAAAAACAAGAGGAATCCGTGGTCGAAGAAGGTGAAGAGCAAGAAGAAGAAAAGATAGAGCAATCCGAGTTAGAAAAAGGTGAAGAGGAAGAAGAATAAAAGTAAGCGGAATCGTTGGTCGAAGAAGGTGAAGAGCAAGAAAACAAAAATGAGAAAAATCCGAGGTAGAAGAGCGAGAAGAATAAAAATAAGGGGAATCCGTGATCGAAGATGGTGAATAGCAAGAAGAAAAATATGGGGAATCGGAGTTAGAAGAAGTTAAAGAGCAAGATGAAGAAAAATAAGGGGAAGCCGTGGTCGAAGAAGGTGAAGAGCACGAAGAAGAAAAATAAGCGGAATCCGTGGTCAAAGAAGGTGAAGAGCAAGAAAAAGATAAAAAAGAGGAATCCCAGTTAGAAGAAGGTGAAGTGCAAGAAGAATAAAAATAAGCGGAATCTGAGGTCGAATAAGTTGAAAAGCAAGAAGAAAAATAAGAGGAATCTGAGGTAAAAGAAGGTGAAGAGTAAGAAGAAAAATGAGAAAAATTAGAGTTAGAAGAAGGTGAGGAGCAAGCAGAATAAACATGAGAGTAATCCAAATTAGAAAAAGGTGTGGAGCACGGAGAAGAAAAATAAGCGGAATTTGTTGTCGAAGGAGGTGAAGAGGAAGAAGAAGAAAAATAAGAGGAATCCGAGTTAGAGGAAGTGAAGTGGACGAAGTAGAAAAATTAGAGGAATCTGAGGTAGAAGATGGTGAAAAGTAAGAAGAAGAAAAACAAGAGGAATCCGAGGTAGAAGAAGGTGAAGAGTAAGAAGAAGGAGAATAAGAGGAATCCGAGTTAGAAGAAGGTGAAGACTAAGAAAAATAAAAATAAGTGGAATCCGAGGTAGAAGAAGGTGAAGAGTAAGAAGCAGAAAAACAAGAGGAATCCGTGGTCGAAGAAGGTGAAGTGCAAGAAGAAGAAAAATAAGAGAAATCCGAGTTAGAAGAAGGTGAAGAGCGAGAAGAATAAAAATAAGAGGAATCCGAGTTAGAAGAAGGTGAAGAGCGAGAAGAAGAAAAATAAGAGGAATCCGAGTTAGAAGAAGGTGAAGTGCAAGAAGAAGAAAAATAAGAAAAATTCGAGGTAGACAAAGGTGAAGAGCAAGAATAATAAAATTAAGCGGAATCCGTGGTCGAAGAAGGTGAAGAGCAAGAAGAAGAAAAACAAGAGGAATCCGAGTTAGAAGAAGGTGAAGAGGACGAAGAATAAAAATAACCGGAATCTGTGGTCAAAGATGGTGAAGATGAAGGCAAGAAAAAAAGTGGATTCCGAGGTAGAAGAAGGTGAAGAGCAAGAAGAAAAAAAATAAGTGGAATCTGTTGTCGAGGAAGGTTAAGAGCAAGAAAAAAAAAGATGAATTCGAGGTAGAAGAAAGTGAACAGCTAGAAGCAGAAATACAAGAGGAATCCGAGTTAGAAGAAGGTTGAATAGTAAGAAATAGAAAAATAAGAGGAAACCGAGGCAGAAGAAGGTGAAGGGCAAGAAGCAGAAGAAAAATAAGAGGAATCCGAGTTAGAAGAAGGTGAGGAGCAAGAAGAAGAAAGACAAGAGGAATCCGATGTCAAAGAAGGTGAAGAGTAAGAAGAAGAAAAATGAAAAAAAATTCGAGATAGAAGAAGGCGAAGAGCGAGAAGAAAAAAAAATAAGTGGAATCCGAGATCGAAGAAGGTGAAGAGCTAGAAGAAGGAAAATAAGGGGAATCCGAGTTAGAAGAAGGTAAAGAGGAAGAAGAAGAAAAATAAGCGGAATCCGTGGTCGAAGAAGTTGAAGAGGAAGAAGAAAAATAAGCGGAATCCGTGATCGAAGAATGGGAAGAGCAAGAAGAAGAAAAATAAGAAAAATTCGACGTAGACGAAGCTGAAGAGCAAGAAGAATAAAAATAAGCGGAATCTGTGGTCGAAATGGTGAAGAGAAAGAAGAAGAAAAAAAAGAGGAATCCGATGTAGAAGAAGGTGAAGCGCAAGAAGAATAAAAAAAAAGAGGAATCCGAGGTAGAAGAAAGTGAAGAGCAAGAAGAGGAAATGCAAGAGGAATCCGAGGTAGAAGAAGGTGAAGAGTAAGAAGAAGAAAAACAAGAGGAATCCGTGGTCGAAGAAGGTGAGGTGCAAGTAGAGGAAAAATAAGAGGAATCCGAGTTAGAAGAAGGTGAAGAGCAAGAAGTAAAATAATAGAAATCCGAGTTAGAAGAAGGTGAAGAGCAAGAAGAAGAAAAACAAGAGGATTCCGAGGTAGAAGAATGTGTAGAGTAAGGAGATGAAAAATGAGAAAAATTCGAGGTAGAAGAATTTGAAGAGCAAGAAGAATAAAAATAATCGGAATCCGTGATCGAAGAAGGGGAAGAGCAAGAAGAAGAAAAATAAGAGGAATCCGAGTTAGAAGAAGGTGAAGAGCAAGAAGGAGAAAAATAAGTGGAATCTGTTGTCGAGGAAGGTGAATAGCAAGAAAAAGAAAAAAAAGAGATATCCGAGGTAGATGAAAGTGAAGAGCAAGAAGCAGAAATACAAGAGGATTCCGAGTTAGAATAATGTGAAGAGTAAGAAGATGAAAAATGTGCAAAATTCGAGGTAGAAGAAGTTGAAGAGCAAGAAGAAGAAAAATAAGCGGAATCCTGATCGAAGAAGGGGAAGAGCAAGAAGAAGAAATATAACATGAATCCGAGTTAGAAGAAGGTGAAGAGCAAGAAGAAGTAAAATAAGAGCAATCCGATTTAGCAGGAGGTGAAGAGCAAGAAGAAGAAAAATAAGAGGAATCCGAGGTAGAAGAAGGTGAAGAGTAAGAAGAAGAAAAATGAGAAAAATTTGAGGTAGAAGAAGGTGAAGAGGAAGAAGAATAAAAATAAGAGTAATCCGACCTAGAAAAGGTGTGGAGCACGGAGAAGAAAAATAAGCGGAATCTATCGTCGAAGGAGGTGAAAAGCAAGAAGAAGAAAATTAAGAGGAATCCGAGTTTGAAGACGTGAAGTTGAAGAAGAAGAAAAATTAGAGGAATCTGGGTAGAAGAAGGTGAAGTGCAAGAAGAATAAAAATAAGCGGAATCTGTGGTCGAAGAAGGTGAAGGGCAAGAAGAAAATAAGAGGAATCCGAGTTAGAAAAAGCTGAAGAGCAAGAAGAAGAAAAATAAGAAAAATTCGACGTAGACGAAGCTGAAGAGCAAGAAGAATAAAAGTAGGCGGAATCCGTGGTCGAAGAAGGTGGAGAGGAAGAAGAAGTAAAATAAGAGGTATCCGATTTAGAAGAATGTGAAGAGCAAGAAGTAAAATAATAGAAATCCCAGTTAGAAGTAGGTGAGGAGCAAGAAGAAGAAATTCAAGAGGAATCAGACGCAGAAGAAGGTAAAGAGTAAGAAGATGAAAAATGACGAAAATTTGAGGTAGAAGAATGTGGAGAGCAAGAAGAATAAAAATAAGAGGAATCCGAGTTAGAAGAAGCTGAAGAGTAAGAAGAATAAAAATAAGCGGAATCTGTGGTTGAAGAAGGTGAAGAGCAAGAAGAAAAAAAAGAGTAATCCGAGGTAGAAGAAGGTGTAGCGCAAGAAGAAGAAAAATAAGAGGAATCCGTAGTCGAAGGTGAAGAGCAAGAGGAAGAAGAAAAGAAAGAGGAATACGAGTTAGAAGAAGGTGACGAGCAAGAATAAGAAAAATAAAAGGAATCCGTGGTCGAAGAAGGTGAAGAAAAAGAAGAAGATGAAAAGAAAGAGAAATCCAAGTTAGAAGAATGTGGAGAGGAAGAAGAAGAAAAATAAGAGAAATCCATGGACGAAGAAGGTGAAGAGCAAGAAGAAGAAGAAAAGAAAGAGGAATACGAGTTAGAAGAAGATGTAGAGCAAGAATAAGAAAAATAAGAGGAATCCGTAGTCGAAGGTGAAGAGCAAGAGGAAGAAGAAAAGAAAGCGGAATACGAGTTAGAAGAAGGTGACGAGCAAGAATAAGAAAAATAAAAGGAATCCGTGGTCGAAGAAGGTGAAGAAAAAGAAGATGAAAAGAAAGAGAAATCCAAGTTAGAAGAATGTGGAGAGGAAGAAGAAGAAAAATAAGAGAAATCCATGGACGAAGAAGGTGAAGAGCAAGAAGAAGAAGAAAAGAAAGAGGAATACGAGTTAGAAGATGGTGAAGAGCAAGAAGGAGAAAAATAAGAGGAATCCGTAGTCGAAGGTGAAGAGCAAGAGGAAGAAGAAAAGAAAGAGGAATACGAGTTAGAAGAAGGTGACGAGCAAGAATAAGAAAAACAAAAGGAATCCGTGGTCGAAGAAGGTGAAGAAAAAGAAGAAGATGAAAAGAAAGAGAAATCCAAGTTAGAAGAATGTGGAGAGGAAGAAGAAGAAAAATAAGAGAAATCAGTGGCCGGAGAAGGTGAAGAGCAAGAAGAAGAAGAAAAGAAAGAGGAATACGAGTTAGAAGAAGGTGACGAGCAAGAATAAGAAAAATAAAAGGAATCCGTGGTCGAAGAAGGTGAAGAAAAAGAAGAAGATGAAAAGAAAGAGAAATCCAAGTTAGAAGAATGTGGAAAGGAAGAAGAAGAAAAATAAGAGAAATCCATGGACGAAGAAGGTGAAGAGCAAGAAGAAGAAGAAAAGAAAGAGGAATACGAGTTAGAAGATGGTGAAGAGCAACAAGGAGAAAAATAAGAGGAATCCGTAGTCGAAGGTGAAGAGCAAGAGGAAGAAGAAAAGAAAGAGGAATACGAGTTAGAAGAAGGTGACGAGCAAGAATAAGAAAAATAAAAGGAATCCGTGGTCGAAAAAGGTGAAGAAAAAAAAAGAAAATGAAAAGAAAGAGAAATCCAAGTTAGAAGAATGTTGAGAGGAAGAAGAAGAAAAATAAGAGAAATCCGTGGTCGGAGAAGGTGAAGAGCAAGAAGAAGAAGAAAAGAAAGAGGAATACGAGTTAGAAGAAGATGAAGAGCAAGAATAAGAAAAATAAGAGGAATCCGTAGTCGAAGGTGAAGAGCAAGAGGAAGAAGAAAAGAAAGAGGAATACGAGTTAGAAGAAGGTGACGAGCAAGAATAAGAAAAATAAAAGGAATCCGTGGTCGAAGAAGGTGAAGAAAAAGAAGAAGATGAAAAGAAAGAGAAATCCAAGTTAGAAGAATGTGGAGAGGAAGAAGAAGAAAAATAAGAGAAATCCATGGACGAAGAAGGTGAAGAGCAAGAAGAAGAAGAAAAGAAAGAGGAATACGAGTTAGAAGATGGTGAAGAGCAAGAAGGACAAAAATAAGAGGAATCCGTAGTCGAAGGTGAAGAGCAAGAGGAAGAAGAAAAGAAAGAGGAATACGAGTTAGAAGAAGGTGACGAGCAAGAATAAGAAAAATAAAAGGAATCCGTAATCGAAAAAGGTGAAGAAAAAAAAAGAAAATGAAAAGAAAGAGAAATCCAAGTTAGAAGAATGTTGAGAGGAAGAAGAAGAAAAATAAGAGAAATCCGTGGTCGGAGAAGGTGAAGAGCAAGAAGAAGAAGAAAAGAAAGAGGAATACGAGTTAGAAGAAGATGAAGAGCAAGAATAAGAAAAATAAGAGGAATCCGTAGTCGAAGGTGAAGAGCAAGAGGAAGAAGAAAAGAAAGAGGAATACGAGTTAGAAGAAGGTGACGAGCAAGAATAAGAAAAATAAAAGGAATCCGTGGTCGAAGAAGGTGAAGAAAAAGAAGAAGATGAAAAGAAAGAGAAATCCAAGTTAGAAGAATGTGGAAAGGAAGAAGAAGAAAAATAAGAGAAATCCATGGACGAAGAAGGTGAAGAGCAAGAAGAAGAAGAAAAGAAAGAGGAATACGAGTTAGAAGATGGTGAAGAGCAAGAAGGAGAAAAATAAGAGGAATCCGTAGTCGAAGGTGAAGAGCAAGAGGAAGAAGAAAAGAAAGAGGAATACGAGTTAGAAGAAGGTGACGAGCAAGAATAAGAAAAATAAAAGGAATCCGTGGTCGAAGAAGGTGAAGAAAAAGAAGAAGATGAAAAGAAAGAGAAATCCAAGTTAGAAGAATGTGGAGAGGAAGAAGAAGAAAAATAAGAGAAATCAGTGGCCGGAGAAGGTGAAGAGCAAGAAGAAGAAGAAAAGAAAGAGGAATACGAGTTAGAAGAAGGTGAAGAGCAAGAATTAGAAAAATAAGAGGAATCCGTAGTCGAAGGTGAAGAGCAAGAGGAAGAAGAAAAGAAAGAGGAATACGAGTTAGAAGAAGGTGACGAGCAAGAATAAGAAAAATAAAAGGAATCCGTGGTCGAAGAAGGTGAAGAAAAAGAAGAAGAAGAAAAATAAGAGGAATACCAGGTAGAAGAAGTTGAAGAGCAAGAAACAGAAAACAACAGGAATCCGTGGTCGAAAAAGGTGAAAAGAAAGAAGAAAAGAAAGAGGAATCCGAGTTTGAAGATGGTGAAGAGCAAGAAGGAGAAAAATAAGAGTAATCCGTTGTCAAAGAAGGCGAAGAGCAAGTAGAAGAAATATAAGAGGACTACCAGGTAGAAGAAGGTAAAGAGTAAGAAGAAAAAAAATAAGCGGAATCTGTGTTCGAAGAAGGTGAAGAGGAAGAAGAAGAAAATTAAGAGGAATCCGTGGTAGAAGAAGGTGAAGAACAAGAAACAGAAAAACAAGAGGAATCCATGGACGAAGAAGGTGAAGAGCAAGAAGAAGGAGAAAAGAAAGAGGAATCCGAGTTAGAAGAAGGTGAAGAGCAAGAAGAAGAAAAATAAGAGGAATCCGAGGTAGAAGAAGGTGAAGAGCAAGAAACAGAAAAACAAGAGGAATGCGTGGTAGAAAAGGGTGAAGAGCAAGAGGAAGAAAAGAAAGAGGAATCCGTGTTAGAAGAAGGTGAAGACCAAGAAGGAGAAAAATAAGAGGAATCCGTGGTCGAAGAAGGTGAAGAGCAAGAAGAAGGAGAAAAGAAAGAGGAATCCGAGTTAGAAGAAGGTGAAGAGCAAGAAGAAGAAAAGAAAGAGGAATCCGCGTTAGAAGAAGGTGAAGAGCAAGAAGAAGAAAAATAAGAGGAATCCGTGGTCGAAGAAGGTGAAGAGCAAGAAGAAATATAAGAGGAATACCAGGTAGAAGAAGGTGAAGAGTAAGAAGAAGAAAAAAAAGAAAAATTCGCTGTAGACGAAGGTAAAGAGCAAGTAGAAGAAAAATAAGAGGAATCCGAGGTAGAAGAAGGTGAAGAGCAAAAGAAGAAAATAAGAGGAATCCGAGTTAGAAGAAATTGAAGAACAAGAAACAGAAAAACAAGAGGAATCCATGGACGAAGAAGGTGAAGAGCAAGAAGAAGGAGAAAAGAAAGAGGAATCCGTGGTCAAAGAGGGTGAAGAGCAAGAAGAAATATAAGAGGAATACCAGGTAGAAGAAGGTGAAGAAAAATAAGAAAAAATCGAGGTAGATGAAGGTGAAGAGCAAGAGGAATAAAAATAAGAGAATCTGTGTCGAAGAAGGTGAAAAGCAAGAAGATGAAAAATAAGAGGAATCCGAGGTAGAAGAAGGTGAAGAGCAAGAAACAGAAAACAAGAGGAATCCGTGGTCGAAGAAGGTGATGAGTAAGAAGAAGAAGAAAAGATAGAGCAATCTGAGTTAGAAGAAGGTGAAGAGTAAGAAGAAGTAATATAAGAGGAATACCAGGTAGAAGAAGGTGAAGAGTAAGAAGAACAAAAATGAGAAAAATTCGAGGTAGACGAAGGTGAAGAACAAGAAGAATAAAAATATGCAGAAACTGTGGTCGAAGAAGGTGAAGAGGAAGAAGAAAAATAAGAGGAATCCGAGTTAGAAGAAGGTGAAGAGCAAGTAGAAGAAGAAAAGAATGAGGAATCCGAGTTAGAAGAATGTGAAGAGCAAGAAGAAGGAAAATAAGATGAATCAGTGGTCGAAGAAGGTGAAGAGCAAGAAGAAGAAGAAAAGAAAAGGAATCCGAGTTAGAAGAGGCGAAGAGAAAGAAGGAGAAATATAAGAGGAATCCGTGGTCAAAGTAGGCGAAGAGCAAGTAGAAGAAATATAAGAGGACTACCAGGTAGAAGAAGGTAAAGAGTAAGAAGAAGAAAAATAAGAGGAATCTGTGGTCGAAGAAGGTGAAGAGCAAGAAGAAGAAAATTAAGAGGAATCCGAGTTAGAAGAAGGTGAAGAGCAAGAAAAAGAAAAACAAGAGGAATCCATGGACGAAGAAGGTGAAGAGCAAGAAGAAGAAAAGAAAGAGGAATCCGCGTTAGAAGAAGGTGAAGAGCAAGAAGAAGAAATATAAGAGGAATACCAGGTAGAAGAAGGTGAAGAGTAAGAAGAAGAAAAAAAAAGAAAAAATTCACCGTAGACGAAGGTAAAGAGCAAGAAGAATAAAAATAAGCGGAATCCATGGACGAAGAAGGTGAAGAGCAATAAGAAGGAGAAAAGAAAGAGGAATCCGTGTTAGAAGAATGTGAAGAGCAAGAAGAAGAAAAATAAGATGAATCAGTGGTCGAAGAAGGTGAAGAGCAAGAAGAAAAGAAAGAGGAATCCGCGTTAGAAGAAGGTGAAGAGCCAGGAGAAGAAAAACAAGAGGAATCCGTGGTCGAAGAGGGTTAAGAGCAAGAAAAAATATAAGAGAAATACCAGGTAGAAGAAGGTGAAGAGTAAGAAGAAGAAAATAAGATAAATTCGAGGTAGACGAAGGTGAAGAGCAAGAGGAATAAAAATAAGCGGAATCTGTGGTCGAAGAAGGTGAAGAGCAAGAAGTTAGAAAAGATAGAGCAATCCGAGTTAGAAAAAGGTGAAGAGGAAGAAGAATAAAAGTAAGCGGAATCGTTGGTCGAAAAAGGTGAAGAGCAAGAAGAAGAAAAATGAAAACAATCCAAGGTAGAAGAAGTTTAATGAGTAAGAAGAATAAAAATAAGCGAAATACGTGATCGATGAAGGTGAATAGCTAGAAGAAGAAAAATAGGAGGAATACGAGTTAGAAGAAGGTGACGAGCAAGAATAAGAAAAATAAAAGGAATCCGTGGTCGAAGAAGTTGAAGAGCAAGAAACAGAAAAACAAAAGGAATCCGTGTTCGAAGAAGCTGAAGAGCAAGAAGAAGAAAAGATAGACGAATACGATTTAGAAGAAGGTGAAGAGGAAGAAGAATAGAAATAAGAGGAATCCGAGTAAGAAGAAGGTGAAGAGCAAGAAGAAGAAAAATAAGAGGAATCCGTGTTAGAAGGTGAAGCGGAATCTGTGGTCGATGATGGTGAAGAGCAAGAAGAAGAAAAAAAAAGGAATCCGAGGTAGAAGAAGGTGAAGAGCAAGAAGAATGAAAATAAGTGGTATCTGTTTTCGAGGAAGGTGAAGAGCAAGAAAATAAAAAAAGAGGAATCCGATGGAGTAGAAAGTGACGAGTAAGTAGCAGAAAAACAATAGGAATCCGAGTTAGCAGAAGGTGAAGAGAAAGAAGACGAAAAATAAGAGGAATCCGAGTTAGCAGAAGGTGAAGAGTAAGAAGAATAAAAATAAGACGAATCCGTGGTCGAAGAAAGTGAAGAGGAAGAAGAAGAAGAAGAAAAATAAGAAGAATCCGAGTTAGAAGAAGGTGAAGAGAAAGAAGTAAAATAATAGGGATCCGAGTTAGAAGAAGGTGATGAGCAAGAAGAAGAAAAACAAGAGGAATCCGAGGTAGAAGGTGAAGAGTAAGAAGAAGAATAATGAGAAAAATTCGAGGTAGATGAAGGTGATGAGCGAGAAGAATAAAAATAAGGGGAATCCGTGATCGAAGATGGTGAATAGCAAGAAGAAAAATATGGGGAATCCGAGTTAGAAGAAGTTAAAGAGCAAGACGAAGAAAAATAAAGGGAAGCCGTGGTCGAAGAAGGTGAAGAGCACGAAGAAGAAAAATAAGCGGAATCCGTGGTCAAAGAAGGTGAAGAGCAAGAAGAAGATAAAAAGAGGAATCCCAGTTAGAAGAAGGTGAAGTGCAAGAAGAAGAAAAAATAAGAGGAATCTGTGGTCGAAGAAGGTGAAGAGTAAGAAGAAAAATGAGAAAAAGTAGAGTTAGAAGAAGGTGAGGAGCAAGCAGAATAAACATAAGAGTAATCCAAATTAGAAAAAGGTGTGGAGCACGGAGAAGAAAAATAAGCGGAATTTGTTGTCGAAGGAGGTGAAGAGGAAGAAGAAGAAAAATAAGAGGAATCCGAGTTAGAGGAAGGTGAAGACTAATAAAAATAAAAATAAAAGGAATCCAAGGTAGAAGAAGGTGAAGAGTAAGAAGCAGAAAAACAAGAGGAATCCGTGGTCGAAGAAGGTGAAGTGCAAGAAGAAGAAAAATAAGAGGAATCCGAGTTAGAAGAAGGTGAAGAGCGAGAAGAAGAAAAATATGAGGAATCCGAGTTAGAAGAAGGTGAAGTGCAAGAAGAAGAAAAATAAGAAAAATTCGAGGTAGACAAAGGTGAAGAGCAAGAAGAATAAAATTAAGCGGAATCCGTGGTCGAAGAAGTTGAAGAGCAAGAAGAAGAAGAACAAAAGGAATCCGAGGTAGAAGAAAGTGAAGAGTAAGAAGACGAAAATGAGAAAAATTCGAGGTAGGAGAAGTTGAAGAGCAAGAAGAACAAAAATAAGCGGAATCCGTGATCGAAGAAGGTGAAGAGCAAGGAGAAGAAAAATATGAGGAACCGAGTTAGAAGAAGGTGAAGAGGACGAAGAATAAAATTAACCGGAATCTGTGGTCAAAGATGGTGAAGATGAAGGTAAGAAAAAAAAGTGGATTCCGAGGTAGAAGAAGGTGAAGAGCAAGAAGAAAAAAAATAAGTGGAATCTGTTGTCGAGGAAGGTGAAGAGCAAGAAAAAAAAAAAAAAGATTAATTCGAGGTAGAAGAAAGTGAACAGCAAGAAGCAGAAATACAAGAGGAATCCAAGTTAGAAGAAGGTGAAGAGTAAGAAATAGAAAAATAAGAGGAAACCGAGGCAGAAGAAGGTGAAGGGCAAGAAGCAGAAGAAAAATAAGAGGAATCCGAGTTAGAAGAAGGTGAAGAGCAAGAAGTAAAATAATAGGGATCCGAGTTAGAAGAAGGTGAGGAGCAAGAAGAAGAAAAACAAGAGGAATCCGATGTCGAAGAAGGTGAAGAGGAAGAAGAAGAAAAATGAAAAAAAATTCGAGGTAGAAGAAGGTGAAGAGCGAGAAGAATAAAAATAAGCGGAATCCGTGATCGAAGAAGGTGAAGAGCTAGAAGAAGAAAAATAAGGGGAATCCGAGTTAGAAGAAGGTAAAGAGGAAGAAGAAGAAAAATAAGCGGAATCCATGGTCGAAGAAGGGGAAGAGCAAGAAGAAGATAAAAAAGAGGAATCCGAGTTCGAAGAAAGTGACGAGCAAGAAGAAGAAAAATAAGAGGAATCCGATGTAGAAGAAGGTGAAGTGCAAGTAGAATAAAAATAAGCGGAATCTGTGGTCGAAGAAGTTGAAGAGGAAGAAGAAAAATAAGCGGAAGCCGTGATCGAAGAATGGGAAGAGCAAGAAGAAGAAAAATAAGAGGAATCCGATTTAGAAGGCAAAGAGCAAGAAGAATACAAATAAGCGGAATCTGTGGTCGAAATGGTGAAGAGAAAGAAGAAGAAAAAAAAGAGGAATCCGAGGTAGAAGAAGGTGAAGAGCAAGAAGAATAAAAAAAAGAGGAATCCGAGGTAGAAGAAGAATAAAAAAAGAGGAATCCGAGGTAGAAGAAAGTGAAGAGCAAGAAGAGGAAATACAAGAGGAATCCGAGGTAGAAGAAGGTGAAGAGCAAGAAGAAGAAAAACAAGAGTATTCCGAGGTAGAAGAATGTGAAGCTAAGAAGATGAAAAATGAGAAAAATTCGAGTTAGAAGAATTTGAAGAGCAAGAAGAATAAAAATAAGCGGAATCCGTGATCGAAGAAGGGGAAGAGCAAGAAGAAGAAAAATAAGAGGAATCCGAGTTAGAAGAAGGTGAAGAGCAAGAAGAAAAAAAATAAGTGGAATCTGTTGTCGAGGAAGGTGAATAGCAAGAAAAAGAAAAAAAAGAGGAATCCGAGGTAGATGAAAGTGAAGAGCAAGAAGCAGAAATACAAGAGGATTCCGAGGTAGAATAATGTGAAGAGTAAGAAGATGAAAAATGTGCAAAATTCGAGGTAGAAGAAGTTGAAGAGCAAGAAGAATAAAAATAAGCGGAATCCTGATCGAAGAAGGGGAAGAGCAAGAAGCAGAAATATAACATGAATCCGAGGTAGAAGAAGGTGAAGAGCAAGAAGAAGAAAAATAAGAGGAATCTGAGGTAGAAGAAGGTGAAGAGTAAGAAGAAGAAAAATGAGAAAAATTTGAGGTAGAAGAAGGTGAAGAGGAAGAAGAATAAAAATAAGAGTAATCCGACTTAGAAAAGGTGTGGAGCACGGAGAAGAAAAATAAGCGGAATCTATCGTCGAAAGAGGTGAAAAGCAAGAAGAAGAAAATTAAGAGGATTCCGAGTTAGAAGACGTGAAGTTGAAGAAGAAGAAAAATTAGAGGAATCTGGGGTAGAAGAAGGTGAAGTGCAAGAAGAATAAAAATAAGCGGACTCCGAGTTAGAAAAAGCTGAAGAGCAAGAAGAAGAAAAATAAGAAAAATTCGACGTAGACGAAGCTGAAGAGCAAGAAGAATAAAAGTAAGCGGAATCCGTGGTCGAAGAAGGTGGAGAGGAAGAAGAAGAAAAATAAGAGGTATCCGATTTAGAAGAATGTGAAGAGCGAGAAGTAAAATAATAGAAATCCCAGGTAGAAGAAGGTGAGGAGCAAGAAGTAGAAATTCAAGAGGAATCAGACGCAGAAGAAGGTGAAGAGTAAGAAGATGAAAAATGACAAAAATTTGAGGTAGAAGAATGTGAAGAGCAAGAAGAATAAAAATAAGAAGAATCCGAGTTAGAAGAAGGTGAAGAGCAAGAAGAAAAAAAGAGTAGTCCGAGGTAGAAGAAGGTGTAGCGCAAGAAGTAGAAAAATAAGAGGAATGCGAGGTAGAAGAAGGTGAAGAGCAAAAAGCAGAAAAACAAGAGGAATCCGTGTTCGAAGAAGGTGAAGTGCAAGAAAAAGTAAAATAAGAGGAATCCGAGTTAGAAAAAGGTGAAGAGCATAGAAGAAGAAATATATGAGTAATTACTTCTGGTGAAAAGTGGAGCAAGATTAAGACAAATAATAGGAATCCGAGGTAGAAGGTGCATAGAGAGGAGAATAAAAATAAGAGGAAACCGAGTTAGAAGAAGGTGTCGAGCAAAAAGAAGAAAAATAAGAGGAAACCGAGGTAGAAGAATGTGAAGGGCAAGTAGAAGAAAAATAAGAGGAATCCGATGTAGAAAAGTGAAGAGCAAGAAGAATGAAAATAACAGGAATCCGACGCAGAAGAAGGTGTAGAGCAAGAAGAAGAAAAATAAGAGGAATCCGAGTTAGAATAAGTGAAGAGCAAGAAGAATTAAAATAAAAGGAATCCGACGTAGAAGTAGGTGTAGAGGAAGAAGAAGAAAAATAAGAAGAATCCGAGGTAGAAGAAGGTGAAGAGTAAGAAGAAGAAAAATAAGAGGAATCCGAGTTAGAAGAAGGTGAAGTGCAAGAAGAAGAAAAATAAGAAAAATTCGAGGTAGACAAAGGTGAAGAGCAAGAAGAATAAAAATAAGCGGAATCTGTGGTCGAAATGGTGAAGAGAAAGAAGAAGAAAAAAAAGAGGAATCCGAGGTAGAAGAAGGTGAAGATCAAGAAGAATAAAAAAATGAGGAATCCGAGGTAGAAGAAAGTGAAGAGCAAGAAGAGGAAATACAAGAGGAATCCGAGGTAGAAGAGGGTGAAGAGTAAAAAGAAGAAAAACAAGAGGAATCCGTGGTCGAAGAAGGTGAAGTGCAAGTAGAAGAAAAATTAGATGTATCCGAGTTAGAAGAAGGTGGAGAGCAAGAAGTAAAATAATAGTAATCCGAGTTAGAAGAAGGAGAAGAGCAAGAAGAAGAAAAACAAGAGGATTCCGAGGTAGAAGAATGTGAAGCTAAGAAGATGAAAAATGAGAAAAATTCGAGGTAGAAGAATTTGAAGAGCAAGAAGAAGAAAAATAAGAGGAATCCGAGTTTGAAGAAGGTGAACAGCAAGAAGAAGAAAAAATAAGTGGAATCTGTTGTCGAGGAAGGTGAATAGCAAGAAAAAGAAAAAAAGAGGAATCCGAGGTAGATGAAAGTGAAGAGCAAGAAGCAGAAATACAAGAGGATTCCGAGGTAGAATAATGTGAAGAGTAAGAAGTTGAAAAATGTGCAAAATGCGAGGTAGAAGAAGGTGAAGAGCAAGAAGAAGAAAATAAGAGGAATCTGAGGTAGAAGAAGGTGAAGAGTAAGAAGAAGAAAAATGAGAAAAATTTGAGGTAGAAGAAGGTGAAGAGGAAGAAGAATAAAAATAAGAGTAATCCGACTTAGAAAAGGTGTGGAGCACGGAGAAGAAAAATAAGCGGAATCTATCGTCGAAGGTGGTGAAAAGCAAGAAGAAGAAAATTAAGAGGAATCCGAGTTTGAAGACGTGAAGTTGAAGAAGAAGAAAAATTAGAGGAATCTGGGTAGAAGAAGGTGAAGTGCAAGAAGAATAAAAATAAGCGGAATCTGTGGTCGAAGAAGGTGAAGGGCAAGAAGAAAATAAGAGGAATCCGAGTTAGAAAAAGCTGAAGAGCAAGAAGAAGAAAAATAAGAAAAATTCGACGTAGACGAAGCTGAAGAGCAAGAAGAATAAAAGTAGGCGGAATCCGTGGTCGAAGAAGGTGGAGAGGAAGAAGAAGAAAAATAAGAGGTATCCGATTTAGAAGAATGTGAAGAGCGAGAAGTAAAATAATAGAAATCCCAGGTAGAAGAAGGTGAGGAGCAAGAAGAAGAAATTCAAGAGGAATCAGACGCAGAAGAAGGTGAAGAGTAAGAAGATGAAAAATGACAAAAATTTGAGGTAGAAGAATGTGAAGAGCAAGAAGAATAAAAATAAGAAGAATCCGAGTTAGAAGAAGGTGAAGAGCAAGAAGAAAAAAAGAGTAGTCCGAGGTAGAAGAAGGTGTAGCGCAAGAAGTAGAAAAATAAGAGGAATGCGAGGTAGAAGAAGGTGAAGAGCAAAAAGCAGAAAAACAAGAGGAATCCGTGTTCGAAGAAGGTGAAGTGCAAGAAAAAGTAAAATAAGAGGAATCCGAGTTAGAAAAAGGTGAAGAGCATAGAAGAAGAAATATATGAGTAATTACTTCTGGTGAAAAGTGGAGCAAGATTAAGACAAATAATAGGAATCCGAGGTAGAAGGTGCATAGAGAGGAGAATAAAAATAAGAGGAAACCGAGTTAGAAGAAGGTGTCGAGCAAAAAGAAGAAAAATAAGAGGAAACCGAGGTAGAAGAATGTGAAGGGCAAGTAGAAGAAAAATAAGAGGAATCCGATGTAGAAAAGTGAAGAGCAAGAAGAATGAAAATAACAGGAATCCGACGCAGAAGAAGGTGTAGAGCAAGAAGAAGAAAAATAAGAGGAATCCGAGTTAGAATAAGTGAAGAGCAAGAAGAATTAAAATAAAAGGAATCCGACGTAGAAGTAGGTGTAGAGGAAGAAGAAGAAAAATAAGAAGAATCCGAGGTAGAAGAAGGTGAAGAGTAAGAAGAAGAAAAATAAGAGGAATCCGAGTTAGAAGAAGGTGAAGTGCAAGAAGAAGAAAAATAAGAAAAATTCGAGGTAGACAAAGGTGAAGAGCAAGAAGAATAAAAATAAGCGGAATCTGTGGTCGAAATGGTGAAGAGAAAGAAGAAGAAAAAAAAGAGGAATCCGAGGTAGAAGAAGGTGAAGATCAAGAAGAATAAAAAAATGAGGAATCCGAGGTAGAAGAAAGTGAAGAGCAAGAAGAGGAAATACAAGAGGAATCCGAGGTAGAAGAGGGTGAAGAGTAAAAAGAAGAAAAACAAGAGGAATCCGTGGTCGAAGAAGGTGAAGTGCAAGTAGAAGAAAAATTAGATGTATCCGAGTTAGAAGAAGGTGGAGAGCAAGAAGTAAAATAATAGTAATCCGAGTTAGAAGAAGGAGAAGAGCAAGAAGAAGAAAAACAAGAGGATTCCGAGGTAGAAGAATGTGAAGCTAAGAAGATGAAAAATGAGAAAAATTCGAGGTAGAAGAATTTGAAGAGCAAGAAGAAGAAAAATAAGAGGAATCCGAGTTTGAAGAAGGTGAACAGCAAGAAGAAGAAAAAATAAGTGGAATCTGTTGTCGAGGAAGGTGAATAGCAAGAAAAAGAAAAAAAGAGGAATCCGAGGTAGATGAAAGTGAAGAGCAAGAAGCAGAAATACAAGAGGATTCCGAGGTAGAATAATGTGAAGAGTAAGAAGTTGAAAAATGTGCAAAATTCGAGGTAGAAGAAGGTGAAGAGCAAGAAGAAGAAAATAAGAGGAATCTGAGGTAGAAGAAGGTGAAGAGTAAGAAGAAGAAAAATGAGAAAAATTTGAGGTAGAAGAAGGTGAAGAGGAAGAAGAATAAAAATAAGAGTAATCCGACTTAGAAAAGGTGTGGAGCACGGAGAAGAAAAATAAGCGGAATCTATCGTCGAAGGTGGTGAAAAGCAAGAAGAAGAAAATTAAGAGGAATCCGAGTTTGAAGACGTGAAGTTGAAGAAGAAGAAAAATTAGAGGAATCTGGGTAGAAGAAGGTGAAGTGCAAGAAGAATAAAAATAAGCGGAATCTGTGGTCGAAGAAGGTGAAGGGCAAGAAGAAAATAAGAGGAATCCGAGTTAGAAAAAGCTGAAGAGCAAGAAGAAGAAAAATAAGAAAAATTCGACGTAGACGAAGCTGAAGAGCAAGAAGAATAAAAGTAGGCGGAATCCGTGGTCGAAGAAGGTGGAGAGGAAGAAGAAGAAAAATAAGAGGTATCCGATTTAGAAGAATGTGAAGAGCAAGAAGTAAAATAATAGAAATCCCAGTTAGAAGAAGGTGAGGAGCAAGAAGAAGAAATTCAAGAGGAATCAGACGCAGAAGAAGGTGAAGAGTAAGAAGATGAAAAATGACGAAAATTTGAGGTAGAAGAATGTGAAGAGCAAGAAGAATAAAAATAAGAGGAATCCGAGTTAGAAGAAGCTGAAGAGTAAGAAGAATATAAATAAGCAGAATCTGTGGTTGAAGAAGGTGAAGAGCAAGAAGAAAAAAAAGAGTAATCCGAGGTAGAAGAAGGTGTAGCGCAAGAAGAAGAAAAACAAGAGGAATCCGTGGTCGAAGAAGGTGAAGTGCAAGTAGAAGAAAAATTAGAGGTATCCGAGTTAGAAGAAGGTGGAGAGCAAGAAGTAAAATAATAGTAATCCGAGTTAGAAGAAGGTGAAGAGCAAGAAGAAGAAAAACAAGAGGATTCCGAGGTAGATGAAAGTGAAGAGCAAGAAGCAGAAATACAAGAGGATTCCGAGGTAGAATAATGTGAAGAGTAAGAAGTTGAAAAATGTGCAAAATTCGAGGTAGAAGAAGTTGAAGAGCAAGAAGAATAAAAATAAGCGGAATCCTGATCGAAGAAGGGGAAGAGCAAGAAGCAGAAATATAACATGAATCCGAGTTAGAAGAATGTGAAGAGCAAGAAGAAGTAAAATAAGAGCAATCCGATTTAGCAGGAGGTGAAGAGCAAGAAGAAGAAAAATAAGAGGAATCCGAGGTAGAAGAAGGTGAAGAGCAAGAAGAAGAAAATAAGAGGAATCTGAGGTAGAAGAAGGTGAAGAGTAAGAAGAAGAAAAATGAGAAAAATTTGAGGTAGAAGAAGGTGAAGAGGAAGAAGAATAAAAATAAGAGTAATCCGACTTAGAAAAGGTGTGGAGCACGGAAAAGAAAAATAAGCGGAATCTATCGTCGAATGTGGTGAAAAGCAAGAAGAAGAAAATTAAGAGGAATCCGAGTTTGAAGACGTGAAGTTGAAGAAGAAGAAAAATTAGAGGAATCTGTGGTAGAAGAAGGTGAAGTGCAAGAAGAATAAAAATAAGCGGAATCTGTGGTCGAAGAAGGTGAAGGGCAAGAAGAAAATAAGAGGAATCCGAGTTAGAAAAAGCTGAAGAGCAAGAAGAAAAATAAGAAAAATTCGACGTAGACGAAGCTGAAGAGCAAGAAGAATAAAAGTAGGCGGAATCCGTGGTCGAAGAAGGTGGAGAGGAAGAAGAAGAAAAATAAGAGGTATCCGATTTAGAAGAATGTGAAGAGCGAGAAGTAAAATAATAGAAATCCCAGTTAGAAGAAGGTGAGGAGCAAGAAGAAGAAATTCAAGAGGAATCAGACGCAGAAGAAGGTGAAGAGTAAGAAGATAAAAAATGACGAAAATTTGAGGTAGAAGAATGTGAAGAGCAAGAAAAATAAAAATAAGAAGAATCCGAGTTAGAAGAAGCTGAAGAGTAAGAAGAATAAAAATAAGCAGAATCTCTGGTTGAAGAAGGTGAAGAGCAAGAAGAAAAAAAGTGTAATCCGAGGTAGAAGAAGGTGTAGCGCAAGAAGAAGAAAAATAAGAGGAATGCGAGGTAGAAGAAGGTGAACAGCTAGAAGCAGAAAAACAAGAGGAATCCGTGTTCGAAGAAGGTGAAGTGCAAGAAAAAGTAAAATAAGAGGAATCCGAGTTAGAAAAAGGTGAAGAGCAAGAAGAAGAAATATATGAGTAATTACTTCTGGTGAAAAGTGGAGCAAGATTAAGACAAATAATAGGAATCCGAGGTAGAAGGTACATAGAACGGAGAATAAAAATAAGAGGAAACCGAGGTAGAAGAAGGTGTCGAGCAAAAAGAAGAAAAATAAGAGGAATCCGAGGTAGAAGAATGTGAAGCGCAAGTAGAAGAAAAATAAGAGGAATCCGAGGTAGAAAAGTGAAGAGCAAGAAGAATGAAAATAACAGGAATCCGACGCAGAAGAAGGTGTAGAGCAAGAAGAAGAAAAATAAGAGGAATCCGAGGTAGAAGAAGGTGAAGAGCAAGAAGCAGAAAAACAAGAGGAATCCGAGGTAGAAGACGGTGTAGAGCAAGAAGAAGAAAAATAAGAACAATCCGAGGTAGAAGAATGTGAACTAGAATAAGAATAAGAATAAGAGGAATCCGAGTTTTAATAAAGTGAGCAGAAAGAAGAATAAAATGAGGAATCTTAGGTAGAAAAAGAAAATATATGCAAGAAGAAGAAAAATAAGGAAACTCCGATGCAGAAGAATGTGAAGTGTGATAATAAGAAAAATTGAGAGGATCCAATGTTGAAAGTGAATCGAGAGAACAAGAAATATATGCAGATTCCGATGAAAAAGATGGCGAAGAAGAAAGATAAATATATGTGTATACGTAGGTGAAAAGCAAGAAGAGAAAGTAATCGCAATCCGAAGTAGAAGAAGATGAAGAGCAACAAGAAAAAATATAAGGGGAATCCGATGGAAAGAGGTGAAGAGCAACAAGAAAAAATGTAAGTGGAATCCGAGTTAGAACAAGGTGAAGAGCAAGAAAAAAAAAGGAAGGGGAATCCCAGGTAGAAGAAGGTGAAGTGGAAGAAGAAAAATAAAATAAGTTGAATCCGAAGTAAAGGAGGTGAATAGGGCGAAGTAGAAGTAGCGAGGTAGAAGAATGTGAAAGCAAGTTGAAATATATCAAGAAGAATAAATGAGGAAAATCCGAATATTATTACTGCAAGTCTCCTAAAACGTTATCATGCTGCCTCCGGTACCCCCTGCTCTCGGTAAGTGCATTGTGGCAACCGTTGGTGGGATCCGCTCTTCTGACACAATGGACAAATTGGTGATATACTCTTTCCCCACGTGTGTGGAGTTTTGCCGGACTGAGCAGTGTATCATACACTGTCTGCACAAAGAATTACTTTTATTGCTTTAATAGATGTACCTGAGATATGTCCTGGAAATCTCCCCTTTTTCCACATTTCCGCATCTCGTCGAAGCCCCCCTGTGGACCTAAAGCCACAATTTTACTTGATCTAATTTTCTCCACACCCACTCTCACTTCGTATTGAAGACAGTGTTTATGATCTTTCCTTTTTTCCCCCTCCCTCCCTCTTGTATTGAAGCAGTAACGTAGGCCTTATCTGCCCACTGCTACATTTCCTACTGACGTTTTCTGTCTCAAGATCGGATTCTGCAACTTTAGGATTTTTTGAATCCCTATATAGAATTACTTCCCTCATCTTCTCCTCTTTAAGCTCTTCCACTAATCCTCTGAAGGGAAGCTGCAATGCGTTAGAATCTCCATACAGAGGTGTACTGCATAAACTCTTCGGTAAGCCGAGCCATTTTCTCAAATATGCGCTCACCTTTTTTCTCCATCTTCTGAACTCTTGTCAATGTCATTTC
This sequence comes from Acanthosepion lycidas, assembly GCA_963932145.1. Classification (NCBI taxonomy): domain Eukaryota; kingdom Metazoa; phylum Mollusca; class Cephalopoda; order Sepiida; family Sepiidae; genus Acanthosepion; species Acanthosepion lycidas. Next base: position 117,848,176 of record OZ010581.1, on the reverse strand, counting down.
ATATAAGATCAGTGGCAACAGAATTTTTGGTAGAATGGTATGTTGGTATATCCATGACTACAAACATCCTAGTAGACCTGATTAATCCACTTTATTCAACATTGCTTCGAGGTTTGAAAAACATTTCTGGGTAGCATCAGTACCTTTTAAATTAGCATTGAAAGATTTTCCCGGACACTTGACCGGTTTTTCTTTTAATGACTGGATAATAGTTCCTGCAATTTTGAAACAGAACTTTTCTATCACAATCCCTCTGTTCAGTACTAATGACCTCGATTTTGTTGATTTAAAATTAATTCTTGTCCACGTCATTATCTTTTCTAAACCTTGCAATATTCACCGACATCCAGGGACGATGGATGTAGTCACTGTCAGGTCATCCATATAATCACGAATTTGGAGTTGTACTCCGTTTCTCATCACCGAACTTCTGCTGATTTTACTAACATGTTCATTGTTAAAGTAAATAATATTATTGAGATAGAGCATCCAGTTATAATTCCTCTTTCTTTCAGTGTTTGTTTTTAAGTTAAAATCATAATAATCTTGTATGAGATTCCTTACACAAATAGTGACATGGTATCTTTTGAGAGCTTCTTCGACCAATTTGTATGGAACGGATCCAGGTGAATTACCTCGGTCCAGCCACAGTACGACGAGATCGCCTTTTCCTTTTTTGCTTCTCTTAGGAACTGCGTTGTCACGACAATATGCCCCAGATAACCTGAGATGCCGGCAATCCCTCTCTTCTGTACCGAATTGTCTATGTAATTGTTGGTACCTAGATAATGCCGAATTTGCTGGGACAAGATGCTGAAGAAGATTTGTTCTCAGTGTCAAGCAAAGAAATAATTCTAAACTGTTCAATTCCTTTTGAGTTTTCTTCTTTAGGAATCCATACTGCATTAGCAAACCTACACTGTTTCGCAACTTCACCAAATAGATTTTAATATCTTCCAGAGATGTAATTGAATATTCGGACATCTCTTATAAACAATATAGGGAACTCCGATGGGTCCTGGGGCTGAAGCTGATCTAGCTGCCGATATGACCTCCTTTAATTCTTTCAAGGTCGGTGCCCTCAAGTAGAAAGCTGTTTCTGGCGGTTCAGGGTGCACTATTGCGACGTTTTCGCCTATATTATTTCCTCTCTTTTGGTCGCTGAGTGTTTCTCGTGGGAAAGAATTTATTTCTTCCGTCGTAAACTCAAGATTACCATTTTTCTTATCTTCGAGTAACCTCTTCGTAAAACCAAAAGGATTTGAAATAAAGGCAGATCTTTTCCTAGTCCTCTCCTTTGGGCGTTTTTTGTGACTTTCTGCTCTACGAAGAGTTCGAAGTTTTTTCCTCAATATATCTCGGAGTTCCGAAATAGGCACTTTTCTCATCTCATTTGCTTGTTTGTATTGTCTCTTTAGAGTTTTTAGCTTGTGTCTTAACTGGTGAATTTTCTTTTCTCGATGGTTATTTCTGTATCCTTTCTTGTGTTCCTTTTGAAAATAACTGAATCTCTCTGACGCGTAAATAATGATTATAGTCGTCATTGTATATAATCTACTATTTGCATCCCGTTTCGATATGGTTCTTAAAATATCCCTTATATCCTGATCGAACTGTTGCCATCCTTCCTTCTAGTGTGCAGCGGGCCACTTAATCCGCTTTCTGATCACTCTCTCTGGATTTCGAATACTAAATTATTTGCACTTGACATAATAACCACAACGCCCCACAATAAATTCATAATTTTCACAGACTCTTTATCTGCCCTTACTGCATTAAAAATGTTAGTGACCCTTTAACTATACAAGTACTAAACACAATGTACAGTTTGTCTAAAAATAAAGAAATAATCTTTTGTTGGATCCCAAGCCATCTTGGGATACCGGGAAATGACGGGGCGGATTCGGAGGCAAAAATGCTGTGAAGGATGCAGTAACAAACACAAAGGTTCCATATTCTGATTATAAGACGGTTGTAAAGAAAATTATCATTAAAAAATGGCAACACTATTGGAATACATTCATTAATAACAAACTCCAAAACATTAAACCCATTATTGGAGAATGGAACTCAGAATACAAAAATAGGAGAGAACAGGTCGTGCTGACCCGCCTTCACATAGGTCACACCTACATCACCCACCATTAATTACTAGAGGGCACAGAATCCCCAATATGCACTACATGCCAAGAGAAATTTAAAGTGAAACATTTACTGTTAGAGTTTGTAGATTTTGATCTAGTGTGAACAAAATATTACCAAGTGAGTAATTAAAAAAAAATTTTTTTTACAAAAATAAAACCATTCATGATTGTGAATTTCCTAAAAGAAGTTGGATTGTACTCAAAATTATGAGTAACTCAAAAATGGTTCAAATATGTATATGTATACATATACGCCTTTTTTTGCTTTACCAAACTATCGCTATGAATCTATTACAAAAATTGAGATTGATATGCCATAAAACAAAACAACCAACCAATTCTGGATTTCGAGAGACCGGCCCGCGGAGGTGTGTATCCTGGCCATTCTCCTCCTCCGTCTCACCAGAGAAATTACCTGTGCGTTGTGACTGCCCCTCTCCTCAAATATTTCATCCTGGTCTGGTAGATTTTAAGACCAAGCGGATTCTTGCAGTACTTTCCGCAGATTTATTTCACTTTCGTAATCCGAGTGGAATCCTTGGTCGAGAGCCCTTCATTCGTCCTGATGGAGATCTCATTCTCTCCCCTCCTCTTGGGATCCCCTGAGGGTATGTATTTGCTGTAAAACTCGTAACCAACAATGGTTTCTTCCTAGTGGAAGATGCAAGTAGGAGTGCTAACCCAGCTTGTCCAAACTGCCGTCTTTCCGTGCTGTCAACTGTCTCTCTAGTTGTCACCAAAACTGTTCTGTGGTTGTCACCCAGTCTTTTCCTAGACGTCACTGAATTCTCCAGAGTTCCTTTTCGTAAAAGACATCTATTGGATGCTTTAGTACACATCATCAGCAATGTTTCTAGCCGAGGTTCATTAGGGGTTTCGGGTCTTTCAACATCATACCCCATTTCTACGGTGACCCAGCCGATACCGAAAAGGTATCAACTTGTGTACCTTTCGTCAGCTACAATTTTTTCCATCTTCCGAAGTACGCACCATCGGGAGGGATATATATTATACATAATATATATTATAAATTAATATATAAATAAATTACATAGAACAGAAATTAAAAATGACTATATTTGAATAGCTACTTCTATTCTATGTAATTTATTTATATTTTCCCTGTTATAATGATTACATAGAGCTATCTTTGAGGATCAGTTTTAATATTTAATATTATTAGGATTCACTTGGATTATATAGCAACGGATCATTACCTGTATATTATGAATTATATATATTATATATTTGACGTAGAGCATTAACATTGAGATTATCTTCCAAATTCACTGGTTTAATGCGTAGTTCTTTATTTTTAAGTACAACAATTTAAACACCTGGGAAGTGTTTTAACAGAGCGCGGAAAGTGTGACACTGAAATCCGAAGGCTCATTGGAGTAACGCATGATGCATTTCAAAAGCTAAGGAATTTATGAAGAGGCCGATAAAAACAGGAAATGGTACTGAACTGTTACGTGTTATCAGTCCTCTTATCAGACAGTGAATACTGGACACCCTCCTCACAGATGAAGAAGAGGCGTAAAGCAATAGAAATGTGGTTCTACAGAAGGATGCTGAGAATACCGTGGACCGAACATGTGAGCAACATGGAAGGTTTAGAGAAAATGAGAATAAAAAGGGTACTTATGTTTAACACCAGGAAGAGTTTGTTGAAATTTCTAGGGCAGATATTGAGGAAAGAGGCCTCGGAAAATTTGACACTCACTGGACGGATTGAAGGCAAAATGGCCAAAGAAAACACCGCATCTAGCGAGCTCGATTAAATGGATGGCGGAATAAAATCTAAGTGAGATAAAAAAAAGGCAAAATTTATTAAGAGCTAAAAAGGATAAGAAATTGTGGAGAGCCATGATCGCTGCACATAATTTTCTAATTATCGAAATGAAATTTCGGCTGTCTCTGCTTCCGAGAATAAGTGTTTTTTATTAACATTTTCGTAAAACGTCTTCGTTGCTTCGTCCATGAAATTCTCAATATCCTCCTGTAGAACGACATTTCTGTTTATTCCCGCTTTCCCTTCATCTGTGTGGCGATTTCTCAGCATTCACTGCTTTATAGGAGTATGGATATCCCATAGCAATCCGGTACTATTTTCTTTGTTTCTTAGTATTTTGCTTAACTTCTGGAATTCATCTTTTTCTAATCCAAATAGTGTTTGGATTCCGGTGTCACATTTTTGATCCTCTGGTAAAACATTTCCCAGAAATTTGCACTTCTGTACCTCCTTGATAATGACATCTCCAATTTGTAACTGGAATCTTTGGATTTTTCACTTGTCTTCTTGCAGTTGATAACTAATCCTTTTTCCTCGCTCTCCTTTCCTGATTAAGGCGAGAGAATAACGTGGTAAAACATTCGAAAGTAAGCTTTGTTTAGACAAAAATGTCACATCTGAATCTGAAGGCACATTTCAGCGGCACGTTTCCCATTCTCTGTTAAAACACTTGCAAAATATTTAAATTTGTATACTTGCTTGATGATAGCCTCTCCAACTAGAACATTTTTCTTTTGTACCAAAGTTGCCAGGAAATAATGTCTTTATTGTGAATTCTTCTCATGTGTTAATGAAGCCGGAAGAAAAAAAAGACGCCTTGAAAGAGCAGAATACTCTATACTAATTGAGAAATATTCATTTAAAATACCGTTATTTTTTACTGCATAGATTATAACTCGTTAGTATATTAACCTTTTCAAATTAACATACAAATCTATAGAATTATTTCAGCATTCAAATGTTTTCATGCTACTCATGGGTCCATTAATGATTCTAGTGGGATGGATCAGCGTACGGCCATATTACTTTGAAACATCTGTCCTCACGCGATTAGCGAATTTAAGCAACGTCGAGACTGGTCTATACCTAGATGCGCAACTACTTTGGAATACCAAGGGCTGCAAGCATGGATGTGCGGGTGGTGCAATGAATATCGTCTCGGAATTGGAAATCAGAGAGAAGTTGCAGTTCAATCCGGTTTCGCTTATATTCACTTACGCGCAAATAACCTTGAGAAAGCTTTGAATCCAGCACTTTTCCTCCAGCTATGTGTTAATTAGTAGGACTTGTATCAATAAAACATTATTATGATGCAAAAAATTTATTAAAAATTCTCACAATCTAAAAATACTTTCTGGCTTTAAATAACCTGCAAAAGGTTGATAAGCCGTAAGAAAGGAAACCAATCAATCAAATCCACTTTACAATATACATTAGCTCTATATTCACGTGTTATCATACTACTCATGGATCCATTAAGGGTTCTAGTTGAGATGGATCGACCTACCGTCATTGAAACACCAGTTCTCATATGACCACCAAAGTTAAGCGGCGTCAAGCCTGGATGGGTCACGGCTTGGGAATACCAAGTACTGTAAGCTTGGATGTGTGGGTGGTGTAATTGATAACGGATCCGAATTGTTAATCTAAGAACAGAGTTCCAATTCCATTTGGGTTCGTTATATTTATTTATCCGCAACTTTCTCTTTGGAAAGCTATAATTTCACCTCTTCCCCCCAATTATGGGTTAATTAGTAGAACTTATATTAATAAATCATTATAATCTCCCCAAAAAATCTTTTTTATAAAAATAATTTCTGGCTTTAAATAATCTGCACAAGGTTGATAAGCCGTAAATAATGAATCAATCAAGAGGGATGAAAAAATAACTTTAGATAATTGTTTTTATTAAATATTCACCGAGTAAAAGGCTCAAGAGACCCAGGGGGTCACTAAATGAGGTTGTTGTATGGGCCTCGAAGGGAGAAGTAAGTATAGATTATGAGGATATGTAGGATTAGTAGCGGTTGACCTTGGACTTGAAGAGGTTAAGATTGTTTTGGGAGTGTGTTCTATAAAGAAGCAGCTGTTGGGTAGAAGCTATACAGTTGGGGTGAACAGTCAAGTATCGAAAAATGAAATGGATAAACCCAAATATAAACAGATTCAAAGAATAAAGAATATACCGCATCTTACAATATTAGCCACTTTTAATTCTTATTTAATTATTTCTATGTATTTGATAAATTGTGTATAAAATACTTGTGTTCATAGCTACGTTTAAGTTTCTCCAATATATTTTAAGGAACAGTTGTGATAGGTTATTTTATATATACTTGGTTCAGAATTATTGTTGGTATGGATATTTTTTGTCCTAATCATATCCATGATAGTTTGGGATTTGGTTGTAATTATTTTGTTATTACTAAGATTGGATAATTTGCATGGATAGTAGATGCCAGGGAGTTAGTAGATAGTATTATACAGGAGTTGGACAAAATAATTGAAACACTTGTTAAATTCAAAGAATATTTATTTAATATGGAGTTGGTCCGCCTTTAGCCTCACATACATTTTTAAGACGTCTAAGAATGGAATCATACAGCTTCCTAACGTCATCCAGAGGAATTTTTATCCATTCTTCCATTAACACCTGTTCCAGCTCTTTAAGACACAACAGTAGAGGACTGCGGCTCCTAATTTGTCACTCCAAAATGCACCACAAATGTTTAATAACATTGATATCTGTAGATTGGAGAGACCACTCCATGTGTTCTAGCTCACTTTCATGCTCTTCATACCAATTCTTAATGCCTCGAGCGGTATCTATTGGAGCATTATCGTCTTGGAAGATTCAGTCACCATCAGGGAATAAAGTCTTGGCAATTGGATGAACATGATCTCCCAAAATGTTCAGGTAATCTTTGCTGTTGATTCTACCATGCAGAGCAACTATTGGACCGAGACATTTCCATGATATAGCGGCCCAAACTATCACTGATCCACCTCCATGCTTCACTGTTGGAAGAAGGCAGCCAGGGTTGTAAGCTTCTTTGGGTTGCCTCCACACATAAAATCGCCCTGAAATTGGGAAAAGAGAAAAACTGGACTCGTCTGAGAATATGACTTGCTTCCATTGGTCTGCAGACCAGGCATTGTGATCTTTGCACAACTTCAACCTCTTCTGAATGTTGCGTGTGGAGGGAAGAGGTTTTCTTACAGCGGCTCTTCCATGATATGCAGCCATATGAAGCTCACGACGAACAGTTTTAGTAGAAACTGGAATTTTCAGATGATTATTCAACTCAGCAGTCACTTTGGCCGCAGTAGTTCGATGATGTTTTGTCACATTGCGTTTCAATGCACGTCGGCCCCTGTCAGTAAGTTTGCAAGTCCGGCCCGAATTTCTACGGTTGCTAGAGGTCTTGCCCTGTTTCTCAGATTTCGTCATAGTTCTTAATATGGTAGCTCTTGAAAAACCAAACAGTTCATCAACCTTAGTGATCGAGGCTCCTGCCATGCGAGCTCAAACAATTTGCCCTTTTTCGAATTCGGAGAAGTCACGCATTTAGCTTAAATTTTACTAAATTCTAAAAATAAATAAGACAAAGACAGTAAATTAGATAAATAAACGTATTTTCAATAGATATAACCTGCAATTACGAAGTTTTAGTTAGTTCTTAATATAATAGGTCTTTGAGATATTATTTTGTTATTTTCCAATTATTTTGTCCAACCTTTGTATGTCTGTTTTATCTAGTTTATTGTTATTGTTATGAGGATATTTATTTATTTAGAACTTGTATACTTACATATATGTGTACATATATATATATATATATATATATATATATATATATATATATATATATATATATATTTAATTATATATATTTATGTATTTATGGAAATATATATATATATTTTATATATTTATAAATATATATATATATACATATACTTATATATATTTATAATTACTCGCACACATGTATATATATTTATAATTACTCTCCACACACACACGTACATATATATATATATATATATATATATATATATATATATATATATATATGTATATATATTTGATTCATTATGAAGAAGTATATAACTGAAAAAGATGTGCGTGGTTTAGAAAAAAAATGGTCGTAATTCTTATCTAAGTCCACGTGTTATTGTATGGCTGCGATAAATGTCAACTGATCAAATGAAGATGGCGTCTAAGAGTCACAAAAAAGAAACAAAAAGAAGGGAAAAATGCAAAATCTGCTTTCCTCTTTTGCCTTGAAAATTGACAGACGAGAACAGCGCTCTGTCTTGCCAAAACGCGGGAAAAAGAAAAAAAAAAAAAAAAGAAAAGAACATCACGAAGAAGAGAATGGAACAAAATGAAACGAATAACTCAACAAAGAAAAAACAATAAGAAGTTAAGCAGAATGAAAATAAAAAAAAGAAGTAAAGAAACAAAACAAAACAAATAAAACATAAGAAAAACAAACAAACAAAAACGTTAGAATATCTCGAAGCATCAACCGCTTGCAAAAAACAAAACAAACAAAAAAAAACAACAAAAAAAAAACAAAAACAAAAAAAACGATATTACTGTAAAAAAAAAGAGCATATGAATTGGGTCACCTTCATATAGAGTCTTTCATAGACTATGTTGGGAGCCAAAATATCTAAACTATCGTCTGTATACATCTTTTTCATGACAATAATTAAGCATAACTCCCAGGGGATGAAACATATAGATCTTAGTGAGGAGCGAGTTTCATCCAGTAGCAACGGCTTCACGATCAATCAATGGAAAATGTTTTCTTATCAGCAATCGGCTAATATTACCGTTAGAGATAGGAACAGATTTGATATCAGACCATGGCCATGAAAAAAACTTACCCCAGTAGCAATGGCTACTCGATCAATGAATGGCAAAAGTTTCCTGATAAAGAAACGGTTAATATTACCGTTAGAGATAAAAATAGATTTGATATCAGACCATGGACATGAAAAAACTAACCCGAGTAGCAATGGATTCTTCATCAATGAATGACAAATGTTTCCTTATCAAGAAACGGCTGATATTACCGTTAGAGATAAGAACAGATTTCATACCAGAGTGATGCCCATGAGAAATCTAATCCGAGTTGGAATGGTGACTCGATCAATGAATAGTAAATGTTTCTGATAAAGAAACGGCTAATATTACCGTTAGAGATAAGAACAGATTTGATATCACACCATGGCCATGAAAAAACTAACCCCCGTAGTAATGCCTTCTCGATCAATGAATAGCAAATATTTCCTTATAAAGAAACGCCTAATAATACCGTTAGAGATAAGAACAGATTTGATATCAGACCATGGCTATGAAAAAAATAAACCCCAGTAGCAAAGGTTTCTCGATCAATGAATGACAATGTTTCCTTATTAAGAAACGGCTGATATTACCGTTAGAGATAAGAATGAAAAAACTAACCCCAGTAGCAATGGCTTCTCGATCAATGAATGACAAATGTTTTCTTATAAAGAAATGGCTAATATTACCGCTAGAGATAAGAACAGATTTGATATCAGACCACGGACATGAAAAAAATAACCCCTGTAGCAATAGCTTCTCGATCTATGAATGCCAAATGTGTTCTTATAAAGAAACGGCTAAGATTACCGTTAGAGATAAGAACAGATTTGATATCAGACCATGGCCATTAAAAAACTAACCCCAGTAGCAATGACTTCTTGATCAATGAGTGACAAATGTGTCCTCATAAAGAAACGGCTAATATAATACCGTTAGAGACAGGATCATATATGATACCTGAGTGATACCCATAAAAAATCTAATCCGAGTAGCAATGGTGACTCGATCAATGAATAGCAAATGTTTGCTTATAAAGAAACGGCTAATATTACCGTTAGAGATGAGAACAGATTTGACATCAGACCATCGCCATGCAAAAACAAACCTCAGTAGCAATGGCTTCTCGCTCAATGAATGGCAAATGTTTTCTTATAAAGAAACGGCTAATATCACCGTTAGAGATAAGAACAGATTTGATTTCAGACCATGGACATGAAATAAATAAACCCCAGTAGTAACGGCTTCCCGATCAATGAATGAAAAATGTTTTCTTATAAAGAAATGGCTATGATTACCGTTAGAGACAGGATCATATTTGATACCAGAGTGATGCTCATGAAAAATCTAATCCGAGTTGAAATGCTGACTCGATCAATGAATAGGAAATGTTTCCTTATAAAGAAACGGCTAATATTACCGTTAGACATAAAGACAGATTTGATATCAGACCATGGACATAGAAAAAACAAACCCCAGTAGCTATGACTTCTCGATCAATGGATGACCAATGTTTTCTTTTAAAGAAACGGCTAATATTACCGTTAGAGATAAGAACAGATTTGATATCAGACGATGGCTATGAAAAAAATAAACCCCGGTAGTAATGGCTTCTCGATCAATGAATGACAAATGTTTTCTTATAAATAAATGGCTAATATTACCGTTAGAGATAAGAACAGATTTGATATGTGACCATGGCCTTGAAACAACTAATCCCAGTAGCAATGGCTTCTCATATCAATGAATGGCAATTGTTTCCTTATAAAGAAACGGCTAATATTAGAATCCGATGATCACCCGCTCGCATATTCTGTTTATAAACGAGTCTGCCAAGTCCAAAACTAATCTTAATTGTTGTAGGCCAAATATTTTACTGCAACTTTTGCAACCTTTTGCTGAACTGGAGTTACCTCCTTTGCATTGTCAATACCAGATATTTGATTTTTTCCCTTTGCAGTGGCGACTATAGGTGGCGTTAATTTTGTCATGGCGACTTTGGAATGTTCTCAGATGTTTACACAGACGGGAGGCGAAAAATCGCACTCCATGAAATCTTAATAGGAAAAAAAATTGTTATGGCATGTGAAAATTAATAAATATTTTTTCTTGATTTATCCAACATTTGTATCTAATCTATAGCCAACACTATAGATTAACCTCGTCCAGAATAAACCCTGGACGTGTTGGTGATGAATTATTTACCAACATGCAAGATCGTTCCCACAGACGACACTCTGCTAACTCCCTTCTCTATCGCTGTTTTCATGGCAAAATGTGCAGACGATCAACATTCTTAGCTCTATCAGTTCAGGCCTTTACAGCTCTGACTAAGTCACATTTCCTTCATATTCAATTGGTAAGCAATAAGTTCTTATCAAACATCTTATTCACCCAAACTGTAACTAGAATTATTTTGCATAATGGATTTGATATTTTTTACAGCTTATCAACTGTTTGTATTTTGGTTTGGTTTGGTTAGCTGTGTTTTACGGCATATTAACCTCAATAAGTTATTTAATGCCGAAAACTCAATTTTTCTGGTAATATTTTGTTTTGTCAAAAATCTATTTCTGGTAATAGTTTTTCCTCAAAAATGTATAGCTGGTAATATTATTTTAAAACATGTATTATTGGTAATATTTTTTTTCAATAATGTATTGCTGGTAATATTTTTTTCAAAAATATATTGCTGGTAACAGTTTTTTATTTAAATTTATTTTTGGTAAAAATGTTTTACAAAGTATTTCTGGTATTAAAACCTAATTTTACACTTTTATAATGCTTTTTACTCAGTTTCAGGGTTAACTATTTGTCCATAGTTGGGAAGTTAACAGGTGATACCACCCTGGGTCAGGGTGGACCTGGGAACACCAACAATTAACAGGTAGTTCCACACTACTCAAAACCTCCTGATCAGCTGATAAGAGGCCTTGCTGTTGGACGTAGTATATCGTCTTACCATGGACGTGGATGTAGTTTATCGTCATAACCAGGACGATTCTATTTTGGAGTGTAAGAACAATTATTTATTCTTGAATAAACACTTCTTTTAAGGTAACAATAATTGTTCCAGGTCATGTTATTTAAATTGGCACTGTGTTAGTTCCATTACTTGATAAGGAAGAACATTTCAAATATTGTTGTAGTTGAGACATCATTTTTACCAGGAGGATGTATTAAGTGTTAAACTAATGTATAAACAAGTATAAGTTTCTAGAATCTGTATTTAACAACTTGCAACAATGCTGACTGTAATTATTGGCACTGTGTTAGTTCCATTACGTCATAACGAAGAACATTTCAAATATTGTTGTAGTTGAGATATAATTTTTAGCGGGGGTGGAGGGGCTGTATTAAGTGACACGCCACCATATACACAAGGAGAACTGTTTATAATTTTGCAGTATCCCCAAAATGCCTTCACTCGCATCATGTCTAAGACTTTATGCTAGAAAGTAATTTGTGTTTCTCATCTCATCACAACATATTTTCTCTTGCAAAATACAATGAGTATTTATTAAGCGCAATATGGCTTTTATTTATCACCCGTTTATTAACAAGAGGCCAAGAAATTGTCGATTAAGCCGATGGGTGGTCCAGATAAGATACTGGGCTTGTAATATTTTACTGCGTAGAAGAAACGGGAAAGCAAATGTCGCAAATAAATAAAGAAACCATAATCAAAACAAGAGAAATAAGCGAAATGCAAGAAATGAGTGAATTATTGAATCACGAGAAATAAAATGAATGCTTAAGAGGAAGAATGGAGAAAGTGAAGTAGAAAAAAAAAACGAAAGAAAAATGATGGCCACACGTATAGCACGGACCGTTAGACTGTAGAAAAATAAAAATAAACTCAATGGGTTAGTTGTTCTTGAGTTAAAATAAAATGGCGAGAAATAGAATATTATTAGCTTGAAAAAACACAAGTAGAAAGCAACGATATGAAGAGACAGGAGAAAAAGAACGCAGAAATCTGTTCATGTGTGTCTGCTGAAAATCCACAGAGTCCACCTGTGATTTATACTGCAAATACGCTGAGCGGACCTTAGTTACAGTTTCTGGAAGTAAGTGCATTATATGGCTTCATCAACTGTCTGAACAAGGCCTGTAAGCTCAAACCCTCGGTCACGATGACTGGTGATTTCGCGCTGCTAGCACAATCATCGACCTATTCTAAATTGTTCTGTCTACCGAATTTCACTCACAAGGCTTGTCCAAAGGGGCAGCATGCTGGGATCACCTCTCCAGGCAGCTAACATCAAGAAATCAACTTCCTGACCATGGCGGTATTTGAAACCGGGTCTCGGAAAGCGAACGTTCTAAACACTCGGTCACGTGCACAGCTGAAAAAGCCAGGTGTGAGAGAAATGGCTTGAGGAAACATAAGAGAAAACAAAGTACATGAAGGCCGTTAATTCCTGGAAATAGTCTGGAATTCGCCAACCTCAAAAGGGACAACTTGTGCTGTGGCTTGGTATATTTCTCTGATTTGCTCTGCCAGTTTTCGGTACCTCTGTATTTTCATATAAGATATGAGGTACCGCAACATATAAAAGACTGGTTATTGCAAGAGGCAAGTCAGTGATTGAGTCCAGTGAGATCCGGAAAGTCTTTGAGCATGGAAAAGCGACCACCTAAACCTCAGTGAACCATTCCGAATACCGAAGACCGGTCCAAAGACCCCTGAGTTTCCTTTAGTATCTCACTCTCTTTTACGGGTGACCGCCTGGGAATACCAGATGCTATAAGCTTGAATGTGCGGGCGGTGCAATGGATAACGGTTCTGAATGGGAAATTGGAGGGCCGAGTCCCAATTTTACATCATTTCAAGACATTCAGCAGCAGTAACAACTAAAATTGATAGCACAGTTAGCGCGAAGATGTTGATATTCCACGCTACTTGGAACAAATGTTAGGAAGGTTACAGTTTGCATCACGTAAAAACACCGGTTCTCCTACGTTTACCGAAGTAAAGCAACGTCGAGTTAAGTCAGTAAATAGAAGGATGACTGCTTGGAAATACCACGGATTGTAGGCTTTAATTTGTATCTGGTGTAATGGGTAATGGCTCGGAACGGGAAATCAGAGAGCCGGAGTTCCAATTCCGATCGGGTTCATTATATTCACTTATGCATAAATACCCTTGGGAATGATATGAATACACCTCTTCTCCCCCAGATAACGGTTAATTAGTAGGAGATGTATCAATAATTTATTATTATACTCACCCCCACCCAAAAAAAAAAATTCTCATCTAAAAATAATTTTTGGTCTGCAAAAGCTTGATAAGCCGTAAAAACAAATAAATCAATCAATCTCTCACAAGCACAGAACCACACTAATAATAATAATAATAATAATAATAATAATAATATATATATATATATATATATATATATATATATATATATATGTGTGGTTGGATAGATGTGAGCTTGTGACCCTGGTTTTCACGCTTTAGCGATCGTCATATATGTTAGCTCTATCTCTGATATTGAGCGCTTTTTAATAAGTACCGCGCACATAATATATAAATAATTATACATATATATATATTTATTTATATTTATATACACACACTTTTCACACACACACACACACACACACACACACACACACACACATATATATATATATATATATATTACCCTATGTAAGGTTAAAACCACTAAGACACAAAGTGTTACTGTAAAAGAATAAGAAAAAAAGAGAAGAATTATTAAGAATTATTTATTGAGAACAATAAAAGAGTAATAAAGAGGACGGTAGACAACGGTTGACATTGCATCTAAATTTTTGAAGGTCAAAGTTGGTTGGAAAGCATGGAGCTGGAAGAAACTTCCACAAGCTAGAAATGTTAGAAAAGAAACTGTTAGCATAGAACTTACGGCTACATCTAGCCAATTCAATTGGGAAATCATGAGACCTTGCCGCCATTCTAGTACTGCGCTTAAATTCATAGCGTCTCGGTACCATAACGAAGAGCTCATTAGAACAATTACAGTAAAAGTATTTATAGAAAAGGCACAGGGAAGCTGCGTTACGGCGGTGTTAAAGCGACTGAAGCCGAGACGCCAGGTCTGGACCAATAATATGCTGATCCGTCTCTGGATTTTATAAAGAATCTTTAAACCATATGTGGTAGCAATTTTCAGGGCATAAGGAAATGGTAGACTTATAAATATATAATATAGATTCACGGGAGAAAATCTGTCGAGCAGTACACAATAAACCAACTTTCTTAGCAGCAAATCTAGTAATGAATTCAATATAATCTTCCCACTTCATGCCAGCCGAGAAGATAAGCCCTAGAAGGCGCAACGAGTCACTCTCATGAAGATTAGTATAAGCCGTGCTGATAGGAGGTATGATGAGGTTTTTCAGGTGATTGATAGAGAGAAGTTTCGCTTTGGAGGCGTTAAAATTAAGAAGCCATTGCTTGCCCCAGTTAACAACAGACCATAGGTAAGCAGATTACACATTCTCACATAACACGTAGCACAGATGAAACATGCATTTACACACCGCTGACTAAAGTAGAAAATTAAATTTAAAACAAACGCTTATATAAATATCACACCCGCGTAAACCTACACACTGCAATCTTGTTGCGGGCTGACAGTGCAAAAATAAATGCGGAATTTGATAAATTACTGTTTTGGTCAATTGAATGATTATTAGGTTTTAATGAAGATAAATGTAAGGCGTTACATATATGAAACAGAAGTCCATATTCCGTCTATTGTAGGAATGGAAAGCGACTATATGTTGTAAATAGTGAAAAAAAAAAGAACATTTTGATCTATTAGCGGCTGACAAAATGTCTTTACGGAGCATATTTTCAAAGCAGTCGGCCAACATTTTATTATACTTATTCTATCTACTGTGTCTCTTAATGAGGTGGTGATCATGACTTTACACAACTTCCTACTTTTGTTAGTCCTAAGCAATGTTTGTCCTCTTAATATCCCCCTTTACACCCTCTTCTTTCATCCACTTAACCCTAGAACACTAACCATGGGTATATAGTACCCAGCGTAAATTTTCCTATTTTTAATTACAATTTTCAGTACCTGATTTTCTTACCTAAATATGTTTTTCAGTTCCTATTAATGTTAACTCAAAGTACAGAGTTTGAAGTGCCTGCATGTAAAATATTTCAAATAAAGATTTATATTTAATATTTTTTTTTTGATATTTTCAAAATCGGGTATGATATACCCATGGTTAGTAGTGGTGTAACTTTAATTGATGGTTAGTGTTCTAGGGTTAAGAGTTGGTTCATTGTATGGTCCGAGGCTATTTTTATCACCTGAGTCTGACTTGTTTTTGATACAATGATGTTCATCCTGTACAAAGGCCAAGAGCCACTCATGGTAGAATGTTGCAGAATAAGAGACACCTCCCTAAATAAAGTGATAATGCCTACAAGACGCCAGGGGTCACCGGAAGTCAAAGAGGAGGAAAAAACCTTAGAAAGAACCGGTAAACCAATCCTAAACAGGAAACAAATGATAAACGTGTCAGTCCTTGAGGATAAATGGCACAGTGGATAAAGGCGTTGGTTAGATCCAGTGACAGGACCCAAAGAGTGTGAGTTCAATACCCGGTTAAGGCACTGGAGAACTTTCAGAGGGAAATTAACAGGAGATAACTGTTAACTGACATCCATCAAACATGGCACGTGGAACTAGAACAGTCTACCCCGGTGAGCGAAATAAAGGGTTCAGTTCAACATTCTGAAGAAGGCCGGAGCGTACAACGGCTGAAACGTTGTGATAAATATGGCGACAAAGATGAGGACAATAGTCCGAATAATGTAAATAATGTACATAATACCTTATCTCAGAAATATAGACAGCTTCGTCTTGTCATAGAATATTGTTGCCACATCTGGTCTGGTGCTTCTACTATGTATCTTGAGATTCTTGATCCAACTAAAAATCTGCAATATTAACGGTCCCGACCATTCATCTCGGCTTGAATATTTCCCGCCACAATCCATGCTACACTTTTAAAATTTACCATTCGCCCGTGCATAGAATATTGCTGCCATATTGGTCTGGGACTCCTGCTATATATCTTTAGATACACTACAAAATCCAAAGAAATGTCTGTAATATTATTGGTCCTGACCTGACACCTCGGATTCAGTCCCTCTTCCAACATCGTAATGTTTCTTCCCTGTGTTATTTCTGGAAATATTTTATGGTAATTGTTCTGATGCAATTTAATCTTTGGTGCCTCAGGTGGCGGTTAGGTCTCATCATTTTACTGTAGAAATTTCTATCAGGTTGGTGCAAAAGTAATGTCCAATTTTTGAGAAGAAAGATTTAGATAGTATTTATGAAATTTGTGCTTGTCCTTATAGTTAAGAAATATCAAAATAAGTAAGTTATGCCTTTCCCCTTCAGATTCTAAAAATATTGTTTATGATCTTCCGCATTATTCACACACATATTCATCCTATCTAAAGATCACATTCGACATATCTTACTGTATAAGTTTCATAAAGGTTTTAATGCAATTGAAGCAGCAAAGTCTATTCAGAGCGCTTATGAAGATGATGCATTAAATGAAAGAATTTGCAGGAGAGTTTGTTTTCCCATTTCCAAAGAGGGGATTTCCTTTTGAAAGACGAGAAAAAAGAGGGTTGTCCAAAAAAAGTTGATTCCGAAGAGTTGGAGATAATGTCGCCATTAACTGCAGAACAATTTAACGCAGACCATACAACCATGCAACACAAAGGACCGGAAAGGCTTCAGTGGTTGGAAAATGGGTCCCACACGAACTGTCTCCAGACAATTAGCAAAAGCGTGTTGCTTGTTTTGAATCATTGCTTTCACGACACCTTTAGGCACGATTTTAGGTAAGGTCATTACAGGTGATAAGAAGTGGATCCTTTAGCACAACGTTAAAGGCCGCCGATCGTGGATCAGTCGAGGAGGAAGATCAGTTCAACAGCCAAGAGAAGGACTTCATCCAAAGAAGATCATATTGAGCGTATGGTGGGATATTGTTAAACAACAATCAAATAATTACAGCTAATCTGTACAGGGATCAATTTCGTCGTTTGAAAACAGCTTTGAACCAAAAGCGACTTTCTTTAGTGAACAGAAAGGGTGTCATCATTCATCATGATAATGCACGTCACCACACAGCTAAGCTGACTAAAAATCTTTCGGAAGAACATGGTTGGGAAATATTGCTTCATCCACCATATTCTCCTGACCTTACTCCTTCTGATTATCGTTTGTTATTATCGTTTGTTTTTATCGTTTGGGACTAGAAGATCATTTAGATGGTTTTAGGTTGACATAAAAAATAAGTTGGATTTATATTTTTCTTCAATGCCTAAGGAAATTTTACAGGCGTGGAATTTATATGCTTGTAGACAGATATAATGATGTTCTAGAAAGTAAAGGAGGTTATGTTAGCAAATAAATATTTCCGTAATCATGGTCTTTTTCATTTTTAATATAGACTTTTAAATCGGGCATTACTTTTGCACCAACCTGATACATGGAACGGCGAGTTCTATCTTCATTTATTCGGTTTAAAATTCTAGACTTTGGAATTGTCTTGCAGCATTCTACATTCCTGTCATCTACAATCTACAAAAAATGCAAATGCAACATAAATCGCCATCTTTTTGAATCCCGGCTCCTTCTATTGTCCTTTCACCTCGGTAACATTTTCTTGACTCTGTTGTCTTTCATCCTCAGTGTCCCTTTTGCGTTTTCTTTGCTTGGGGTGTTTGAAAAAAAAGATAGTGTTGTGGGTTGTTTAGGGGCCAGAAAGGAAGACACGGAAGACGAAGGTAGGTTGAAAAGTATATTGAAGATATATGCAAAACAATACTGTTAGTAATAAGTAGATTAGCACTCTGTCTACTACTCCATTTCACTTCTCCGACTCTCGCAGTTTGTATTTATGAGAGGAGGAAGAGTTCATTCTACTGTAGGAGAGTTTACTACAACAAATAGGTTACTAAAGCTGCCTCTCTAGTATTCAGTATGCCCTGTGAGTATTATATTTTCCAAACTGTCCCTCCTCATTATGATTTTCAGAAATTTCCATTCTCTCGTTCTGATTGTATGTATATTTTTTCTTTTCGTTTTCATTTTTCTTTAAGCTTTCTCGGTACATAGATTTTCTGTCCACTGTATTCTCTTCACTCGTCTTTAGAACCGTATCACTGTGGTTTCGACTTTCATCTTCATCCGTATAGAAATTGTCTAGCATTCATTTGCATATATGAAGGTAGATGTTATATATCTTTTCAGCACCCGTTTCTTTGTACTTAACGCTATTATCCTGTCTCATAATAATTATTTTCTTTTCTTTAAGGTATCTTTCGCTATTCCTATGCGCGTTCGAATTTCTATGCCACATTTCCAATCGCTTCTTTTAACATTCCCAAAGAGTTAAATTTTCTGCACTTTCTTCATTTTGACGTTTTTAATTCCTAAATCACATCTTAGGCTGTCTCTATTGCTGATGGACTTATATTCTGTTTTTTTCTTACATCTAAGTTCACGGAATGTAGACAGGATTTACCACTGACCGCAGAATTATTTTCTTTTTTGAGGTGGGTGTGAAGAATGTGGAACATTATACCTGCCAGGTATCAAACACCTGAGGATTTCTCGGACAAGAGGGCATGAAGAATATATAAATTCAGAAAATACATGAATAGCGCATAGAAAATTGCGACCATCCATATGAAATGTATGAACAGGTCTATCTCGAGCAGTGGTTGCCAAACGGTTCGGCGCGCCTACATAGGTGCGACAGATCGCAGGTGAGGCGGAATGATTGAACGACAATGAAAGATTTAGAAACAGTTTCAGTTTCTTCATATGCCAAAAAAAAATATGATTTCGAAATTTAAAATATTATTATATATTGTAATTGCATGGATGAGTCCCAGTATAAATAGTCATAAATAATTATTGACCGATTTTATCATTGTGATATTTTTGCATTATATCAAATATTAAGAATATAATAACTAGGGTCTGCAAATTGGAGGAGAAAGTCATCAATGATAATGCTCTGACTTCGAATCCGCGGTTATCTCACTTTAAGCCTCTTTCTGGATCTTCTTTACCGTGGGGCTGCCTGCGTCTTTACACCGTGACTTCCCTTTGGTAAGGCCCAAGCAAATTTTAATTCAGAAAATGCTGTCCAGAGAAAAAAGTTTGGGAACAATTGATCTGGAGTAACAAGAGATGACACCACACAAAAGGGGAATTTTTACGTCAAATCACATTTGAATTTAACGCTAGTACTACTAAACTTGTGAGTAAAAACCCATAGGCTAAAGAACATCACTATTCGACGATGGGTATTCGGTGACGTGTCGCCGGGTCAGACAAGTCATATTTTAGGCTCTTTCGAACAGACGGTCGATTTCGTATGCGGAAGAGAACTCATGAGGCGATGTATCCAGCCTGTTAGTACGATGTTGTGCTGGCTGATGTTTACTCAATAATACTGTGGATAGTATATGGGCTGAGTTTATAATGGCGACTAGTGAAACTGGACCCTCTTAGGGAAGGTGTGGCACAAGGATATCTTGCGCACCATTCATGCTCGTCATATTTCCTGCTGGTTATGATTTGTTCTAATAAGATAACATACAGTGTGCGTCAGGAATTTGAGAATCTGTGGCGAACGCGCGTCGATACAGACGCAAAAAAGGGCTTGAACATTTTTGTCAACTGCAATTACATCCGCATTTTCTTTGTTGGCATGTCTAGATACGGGCCTCTCTCCAACTGGTCAAAATCCGGGTCTTTGTTAGATGCCTCATGCTAGTAAAACGAAAGGGAACAACAGCAGTCAGCAAAACACAGTGAAGTCGGTCGCGTAGGCATTTTGTTCCTAAAGTTGCTGTGGTTTCTAAGACAGTGTTATTTTTGTCACTTCCGGTCTCATTCCCCTCTCCGTAGTTGCTGGGAGAGCAATCGGTTAGGTGTTTTGCCCAATCTGAACATACTCTTGCCGTACATGACAGCAGAAACATGTTTTTATTTGAGGTAATAATTATTTGACAGTGGAAAAAATATTTTTTACAGTATTTAGTACACATTTTTCTACATACATACAAAAAATACAAGTCTATTCAATAAAGTAAAACGGGTTTTGATTACGGCCTCGATCAAGCTTCTAAATCGATTACATCAGGGTTTTTTTTAATCATGTTGCTCATAGCGTCCCCGATAGCAGCCTTCAGCGAGTCCTTGCTTTTGTGGGCATGCTTGTTGGTCTTCCTTTAATCGACAGCCCAGACAAAGTATTTCGTAGAGTTTAAATCAGGAGAGCTAAGAGAGACCAAATCTTAGGGATAACATGATCGTGAAAATGTTTACCCAGTCATTTCTGGGTCTAGTCTGAGAAGGTTTAGCTTGTAGGTATACGACCTCCCACGGAATATTCCCTTAATCCCGGGCTTGACAAAAGCGTTAAGTGTCTCGATGTAAGCGATGGCATTGGTTTTCCTTGTAGGAAAAGCGGGGAAGCATGACGTAACCCTTATTGCTAACGACCCCCAACACCATCACAGACAAGAGAAACTTGCTGTGCACAACAGTGGGGAATATAGTGGGGCTGACGCACAATCACTTGCTATTACTTCTGTTCATTTTTTGATTTCCACAGTGTTCTCATCTGAGGAAAACAAGGGTATGTTTGACTCCTCGTGGTACTTGACAAAATTTAGCAACCGTTTTGACCAGATCCCAAGGTTCTTCCGGATACGATTGGAAATGAACAGATATCTGTTCATAACAACATGATTGCTGACTACGATAAATGGAGCTGTTTGGCAATAGTCCTCGTTGATTTTCCGAGGTTTCTCGTTGATGATACTCTGGACTTTCTGGACGGACTCAACATTCCTGAAAATGTCTGAGAGTCGAGAATGTTTTTTTTCTTTGGGCCTTTGTTTGTTTGTCTGTTTAACGGCATATCGGCTTCTTATGGATTATTTAATGCTGAAATTTAATTTTATTTGGAGCATTAGTAATTTCTATTACAAAAATATATTGTTGGTAATTTCTGTTTGAAGATATTTTTTTATTTTATTTTTTCACAAAAATATATTGCTGGTAATTTTTGTTTGAAAATTTTTTTTATTTTATTTTTTCACAAAAATATATTGCTGGTAATTTCTGTTTGAAGATATTTTTTTATTTTATTTTTTCACAAAAATATATTGCTGGTAATTTCTGTTTGAAGATATTTTTTTATTTTATTTTTTCACAAAAATATATTGCTGGTAATTTTTTTAATATGAAAATATATTGCTGGTATTTTTACTATAAAAATGTATTTTTATATTTTCATAATATTTTGACGCGAGTTTGGCGGTTAACTATTTGTCCATAGTTGGGCCCCTAACAGTTGCTACTAGCCCGGGAATAGGTGGACCTGGGAACCGTGATTGAGAGGTGGTTCCACGCTTCTCATAACCTCCAGGTCAGAGCCTTGCTTCCGGATGTAGTTTGTCGTCATACCCCTTTTGGTCAATGAAGACTTATATTGCATGGGTGCATGGGTATATTTTTCTAAAACACGAAAAATAAAGCGACATTTAAGAAGGATGCAATCTCCGAATTTGTATCACTAAGGCAACGAGAACGGCATGGTTTTGCATCTTCTGCGTTAGGGACGAAGCCTCAATGGTGGTATTGAAAAAAGCAGACAAAATCTTTAGTCAACGTCGGTCACTTTTTGTTTTGTGAAGATGTATTCTCAAATGCCCGTCTCAACCTCTAGCCTCCATTTTATGAGGCTCACACGAAACTGGCTCCAAGAAAAATCAGCTGATTTCTGTTGATATTGGTGTTCACCAGATTTAAACCCCATTGAGCAAGTTAGAGACCTTATTAAATTTCTTGCAGTCACACTAAAGAAACCTATTGTTACAAACAGTCCTGGAGTATATCTGGATAGATATAGCCATGCTACAACTGGAACACTTCGTAGAATGTATGCCATATACCGTAGCCGCCGTTATTCAGGTAAATAAAGGCTATTTACGTTATAGCTGTCTTTCTTTTTTGGCACATCAGTTTTTGCTCATTGAAAATCTGTGTTTGTCAAAATATATGTATTCTCTAACTTTCCCGCTTTTTTTTTTTTCACCGAGTCAAATATTAGCGATTATTATTTTGGGGTATCCCGCCTTCAGATAGTAGGACATTCCCGTAAGAAACGGAGGTTTGTGAATGATTAAATAACACATGGCTTTAAATCATCAGTTTTTATCTGCATTCTGACATCTTAAGTGAATGCAGCCTTCAATTGTCAGCCCATGTGTTATTCATTTCTATATATTAACACAAAAATAAAAACGAATTTTGAGGGAAAAAATAATAAGTATATAAAAATAAAACAAAAGGAGGAAAAAAACAAAAGAATATATTTCGTTGTTCCAGTTAACCAAACAAAAACTACTGTTGCCACAAATATTACTTGGACATAGGTATATATTGACCATAGTAGCCAGAATAAAAATTAACCAGACTACTTATTTTGTTCCAAGCAACAATGATATTCAATTAATTTAAGTTATACTAGTTATATTAATTGAATATGAAAAAGTGTATTTAATTTTCTTCGGAGTTTTGTGGTAATAAAAATGTTATTCTGCCTTCACAGTTGAAGACATGGTAGATGATACTCAGCTTTTGTACATATATATGTTCGTGTAGACATAATTACTAGAAGCGTTGATATGTGTTTTATGTTGTATTAGGTTGGTGCAAAAATAATGACGTAATAATGTCGTTTTTTGACGTTACGTCAAAAAACGACATTATTACGTCATTATTTTTGCACCAACCTAATAGTTTTGTTGAAGTTATATTTTGGAATACAGTTAGATTTAAGAATGCCACGAAAGAGTTATTTCATGTTGGTTGACTTTGTTTAGCGGCCTACCAACCTCCACGGGTTATTTAATGCCGAAATCTAAATACATTGAACACAATTGTATGACTTTAACTACAGATAAAATATATTGTTTGCCATTTTAATATAAATAGATATTGTTGGTATTTTCATAGAAAAATATATTGCAGGTATTTTAACTATAAAAATGTATTTTTATACTTTCATAGTTGTTTGCTTTTGTATTTGGGTTCATTATGTGACCGTAGCTGGGAGCCTAACAGGTGATACCATCTCCAGGTCAGGGTGAACCAGAAACCTGAGCAATTAAGGTGGTTCCACGCTCCACAAACCCTCCAATCTCCCGATCAGAGGCCTTGATTTCGGATGTAGTTTAACTTCATACCCAATTGTATTATGTGTAGTAATTGATTAAAACAAAATATTCGAGTTGTATTTATTGTTTATAACAAATTTTATTCGTTGTATTGATTATAACAATTGTTATTAGGAGTACTAATTTATTATAACGAATTTTATTAGGTATCTAAATTAAATATCACAAGTTGTGTTTGGAAATGCATCTACTTTTATCGGTCACTGTTGTATTTTTAAGCTGATAGGCATAAAATACATTACTGGCTAAAATATTAAGGCCAATATAAATAAAGAAAAAAATTACTTTTTTTGTTGTTGTTAAAGCACAACTACTTATTTGAGTAGAAGTTCGAATAAAAAAAGAAAAAATAACAATGTAAAACTTTTTTTAACATTTGTCTATATCTCTGAGACGAGGTATCATATACTCTATTTACATTATTCGAACTATTGTCCTCATCTTTGTTGCCATATTTATCCCAACGTTTCGGCCGTTGTACGCTCCGTCCCTCTTCAGGTGGTTGGAATGTCGAACTGAACACTTTATTTCGCTCGCTGGGTTTGACTGCTCTTGTTCCACGTGTCTTAAAGGCACATGGCACAGTGGATAAAGGCGTTGCTTAGATCCAGTGACAGGACCCAAAGAGTTGTGAGTTCAGTACCTGGTTAAGGCAGTGGAGAGTTTGGAGAGGTGAATTAACAGGGGATAACTGATAACTGACATCTATTAGGCATGGCACGTGGAACTAGAACAGTCTACTCCAGCGAGCGAAATAAAGAGTTCAGTTCGACATTCCAACCACCTGAAGAAAGCCGGAGCATACAACGGCCGAAACGTTGTGATAATATGGCAACAAAGATGAGGACAATAGTCCGAATAATGTAAATAGTGTTTGTTTTTTTTTACATTTAATAGGTAAAACTTGAATATTGGGAAATTAGGCAAAATACTAGCTGGTCATTTCTTACGTCTCGTTCTGTTTTTTTTTTTTTTTTACAAAATATCACATTACGCAGGACTGTTATTCCCTAACTATTGTGAGACCGGAAACTACCTAAACAATAGACTCTTCCAGGCCTATATTAAGTAGGCGACATAACACTCTACAGAGAGTGATAGAGAGTGATAGAGAGTGACACAGAGAGACAGTGAGAGTCTCGTACGACTACTAGTGTTGGACACTAACTTAAAGTAAGCTCTGCTTACACTATCTCTGTAACCTGTGGTTAATATATCTTTCTTACATCTAATCTGTGTTCCGTGTTTTACTTCTGTGGGCCCAACTTTGGCACCCGCATCAGTGGCGACGAGGATTCTAGAAACGCACTCACGGCGAAACGTAAATACCTTACCAATCCCACATCTGGGTCGACGAAGAATTCTAGTTCGCATTTACGTTGAAAAACCGCAATACTTTGCCAGTCCCACATCAGTGGCGACAGAAAAGATTCGAGAATTTCGTTCTCACCAAAACAATAGCGACAGTACTCGAAAACGCGTTCCCACAGCAGTGTTGAACGTGAAATTAAGCTGGTATTAATACATTAGCGATTTAAAAGCTAAACAGCCAGCGTCTACATATATATTCCAATACCAAACGCCATTGACAAAATAGCGATTCGACATCTACGGAATATTAAAGTCTGTCCAAATAACAAGAACGATTTCTACACACCCACACACACAGAAAAAAACA
The DNA here is from genome assembly GCA_963932145.1 of Acanthosepion lycidas. Taxonomy (NCBI): domain Eukaryota; kingdom Metazoa; phylum Mollusca; class Cephalopoda; order Sepiida; family Sepiidae; genus Acanthosepion; species Acanthosepion lycidas. Next base: position 117,822,397 of record OZ010581.1, on the reverse strand, counting down.
GTTGTTCGTAAAAAAAAAACAAATAAACTGACAACACAAGATCAAGTACTACCTTTGTACTCAAGTTTTCGGAAAAAACTATCGGAAATTTTTTTATGTAACTTAGTTGAACTCGGGCATAAAATTATTCTCCCTCAAATTCAATGAGGTGAGTTTTCTTTTTTTTGTACCTTTCTAAAAAAAAAAAAAAAATAAAAAATACATAAGTGTGTTGAAAAATTATTCAATTACATTAAAATTAACGGAACCACTGAAAAAAAAAGCTAAACACACATAATTAGTTTTGTTTAACTATTGTCTGACCCTATCTTTTTTTCTGTAAGAGAAAAAAAAAAGGGAACAAAAATCTATCCAAGATTTTTTTGTGTACCTCCTCTTAGTACACGAGTTTCAAAGCAACAAAAAGCGCTGTCATTTAAATATGGAAGATTTGCAAAAAAAAAAAAAAAAAAAAAAATTTGGACCAGCAACAAAAATCAGAAGAAAGACAACAACTACTATTTTTGGATTTACATAAACAGCAAATGGAATTCCCAAAAATTACGCTTCAGAATGCTGAACTACAACAGAAACAACTTAAAGAATTACTCGTAAATGCATTAAAAGGCTCAAACTCTGAAAAAGATACAATATTCTCCCAGAGTATAATCTACAATTCAATGGAAATCTTTGAATACGTACCAGAGGAAGACAAAACGTTCCAGGCTTTTTACAGGCGCTACGAAGATATTTTCAACGTAGACTGTGAACAATGGCCCAGCAAAAAAAAAGGTACATCTTCTATTGAGAAAACTGGGAACTACAGAACATAGTAGGTTCGTAGACTTCATACTACCCAAGAAAACGACTGACATGGATTTTTCAGAGACGATTAAGCTCCTTTCGGAATTATACGGGCCTAACACAACCTTGTTCCACAAACGTTGGAAATGCCTGAACACAGTCAAAGACAACCAGCAAGATTTTCTAACGTTTGCAGCAGCCGTGAACAAGCTATGTAATGATTTTAAACTAGCCGAACTGACTGCCGATGATTTTAAGTGCTTAATTTTCGCACAAGGTCTAGTATCTGCAGAAGACGCCGAAGTCAGACGACGGGTACTGACTAAGCTTGAGAACGAAAAGGATTGACTCTCCAAAAATGGCAGAGGACTGTCAAAGAGTAATAGCTGTAAAGCGTGACTCAAACACTATCGAGGAATCAGGTGTGACTCAGATTAATAAAATCAGAAGCAAGTCTACCTCCTATTCCCCTCAAAAAGACAAAAGGCAAATCTCATGTCCTAAATTACGCAGTAACCAAAACTCAAATAAGTTAAAGAAACCGCCCGGACCATGTTACCATTGTGGTAAATGGCGTTGGATGAAATTCTGTCCAGTTAAGAACAAAAAATATTGCAAAAATTGCAATAAAAGTGGGCATACTTTAACTTCGTGCTGGTACGCCAACAGAACGAGAAAACCCAAAAATAAAATTAGGCAAGCTCAATCTGACAATATTGTTGATAGGAATTTAAGAAAATATGTAACTGTGGATATTTTCAATAAGTCCATTAAATTCCAGCTTGACTTGGGTTCTGATATTTCAACCATTAACTGGCGTACTTGGCGAAAATTAAACAAGCCGACCTTATTAAAAACGGATAAAACAGCAAAATCCGTAACTGGCGAAAAGATTAACATTTTAGGCGAGGTAATACTTACAGTAACACTAAATGGAGTTACCAAAAAGCTCAAAGACTACGTATTGAGAACTTCAGATAACTTATTTGGAACTGATTGGATAGAAAAATTCAATCTTTGGGATTGCCCAATGAGTACATTTTGTCGCAAGATACAAAGTACAACGTCCAATTTGGTAAATCTAAAAAAGGAACTCAAACAACAATTTCCCCAGGTTTTTTCTGGCGGCTTTGGAAAATGTACTAAAATGAAAGCTAAGTTCAAGGTGAAGGACGGTGCACAACCGGTATTCAAAAAGAAACGGAATGTCCCTTTCGCTGCTCTAGAGCAAATCAATAAAGAGTTAGATAGACTCGAACAAGCAGGTATTCTGTCAAAAACAGATTTCAACGAGTCGGCAGCACCTACGGTCTACGTAAAAAAGAAGTCCAATCAAATACGAGTATGCGCAGATTTTTCCACAGGGTTAAACGATGCCTTGCAAGATCACCACTATCCTCTCCCAAGACCTGAAGAAATTTTCAATAAACTCAATGGTGGAAAATTTTTTTCTAAAATCGACCTCTCGGACGCATACCTTCAGATAGAGGTGGAAGAACAAAGTTTCAAATTGCTCTGCATAAACACCCATAGAGGGTTGTACAAATACAACAGGCTGGCTTTTGGAGTAAAGGTTGCGCCTGCAATTTTCCAGCAGGTCATGGACGCCATGCTGGGCGATCTTGACTACGCAACAGCCTATTTGGATGATATACTAGTTACTAGTAAAACTACGGCAGAGCACCGGAACCATATAATAAACGTATTCGAAAAGATACAAGAATACGGATTTAAGGTTAAGGAGGAAAAGTGTGACTTTTTCTTACCAGAGATTAAATACTTAGGACACATCATTAATAAAGATGGTCGTCGGCCGGATTCAGAAAGAGCCAACGCGATCAGAAACAAGCCGGCCCCAGATAACTTTCAAGCGTTACAAAGCTTCCTCGGCCTAGCTAACTTTTACCAAGGGTTCATTAAGAACATGCAAAATTTGAGAGGGTCTCTAAACCAACTTTTAAAAAAGGACAAACCATGGTTATGGACCCCGGAATGCCAAGACGCATTCGAGAAGATCAAGAAAACTCTTACTTCAGACCTCACCCTCACACATTACGACCCTAGTCTAGACATCATAGTCGCAAGTGACGCAAGCTCGTACGGCATAGGCGCTTGCATATTACATAAACTGCCGGATGGTTCGCGAAAAGCTGTGGCTCACGCATCAAGATCTCTACTTCCAGCCGAGAAACAATAAATCCCAAGAGGAAAAAGTATTAACAGTTTTATTTTTTCTCTCCTTTTCAAAAAAGAAAACTCTTTGGAAGCGGGGGTATTGTGAGACCGGTAACTACCTACACAATAGACTCATCCAGGCCCATATTAAGTAGGCGACATAGCACTCTACAGAGAGTGATAAAGAGTGACACAGAGAGACAGTGAGAGTCTGGTACGACTACAAGTGTTGGACACTAACTTATAGTAAGCTCTGCTTACACTATATCTGTAACCTGTTGTTAATATATCTTTCTTACATCTAATCCGTGTTCCGTGTTTTACTTCTGTGGGCCCAACTTTGGCACCCACATCACTAACTTATAGTCGAAATTTGGTTACTTGAGACTCTTGACTTTTCTAAAAGTTAAAGATTGGGTGATTGTTTTTTTACGGTTTATCAACCTTTTATAGGTTATTTAAAGCCAGATGATACTTGAGAGTGTCAGAATATTTTGGGGCGATAATAATGATTCAGTGGTACCAGTCTTACTAATTAACCCAGAAGAGAGGGGGGTGGCAGAAAAATCGATTCATATCTTTCCTAAGGGTATTTCCGCGTAAGTGAATATAACGAAATTTACAGCTCTTGGCTTTTCTAAAAGTTAAAGATTGATTAATTTGTTAGTTTTTTTACGGCTTATTTGCAGACTATAGTAAATCAAAAATGATTTTTACATGGCAAATATTTTAGGGGTGGGGGTATAATAATGATTTCCTACTACTTAACCCATAGCTGGGCAGAGGAGGTGGACCACACCTTTCACAAAGGTAATTGTACGTAAGTGAATATAACGAATCTGACTGGAATTAGAACTCGGCTCTCTGATTTCCAATTCTGAGCCATTATCCATTACACCACTCGCACACCCAAGCGTACATAACCTGTTATTCTCAAGCGGTTACCAATCTAGGTACTGATGAAGCTCGACTCAGTGACTGGACGGGATTCGGTGTTTCAACATGACATGGCCTTATGTTTTGTAAAATTTAAAATTGCCGTTGAAAGCGAGAATATTTCAGATCCTGGTGGCGATTAAGGAGAACGCAACATGGCGTCTGATGGTGATCCCGAATGAGGGCTTTGAAGACACTTTTGAATAGTGGAAAGGACGCTGCAACGTGATTCCCAAGGGAAGATTTTTGATGGGAACTGAGGCGTCAGATTGAATGGCTGCTTGCTATTCGCGCCGACTACAAAGTCGTCACAAGAAAAAGCAGTGTTTGAAACAGTCATGTGGTTTAATGCGTTATTTATGTCTTTGCTCGTTTGGAAAGTCAAATTGCATTTTCAAGGAGGTAATGGGGGGAGGCAAATAAAATGTTATTAATCGTCAAAAGCATTTATGAAAATCTAAAATAAAACGCAATTACTTTTTAATTCTCCGTTGATAAAATTAATATGAAAATGAGATATTAATGAAAAGAAATTTGGAGATCAGAAGAGGCGTTTTTTTTTGTTTTTTTTATTTAATGTCTTCTCACTAAGAAATGGTTATGATAATCGAAACAAATTATACTAGCCTACACAAATTTTTGTGAAAGCCAACCTTTTTGCAGCTAATTTTAGGATACTGCATTTGGAACACACACACACACACACACACACACACACACACACACACACAAAAAAAAAATGTAAAATCACAGAAAATAATAAACTATCATACAAATCGCTGTTGAAAGGCCCAGATGTGCAAGAAATGCGAGAAGCAATCTGATTGGCTGGTACGAAGACCAGACACTTAATCTCGTGGCTTGCATTATCGGGCCAACAGATCGGCCCAGTAGTTTTCGTTCTTTTCGGCCGATATATCAGCCCTATCGTTTCCTAAGGGTTAAACAATTACTGACACTTTATAGTCTGATTTCCCATAATGTTCAAATTGATTTACGCACCCCCACAAAAAAACAAAACAAAACAAAAACAAAAAAGAAAAAGAAATGAATAATATTAAATTCTACATTGCTCAAATATCTTGTTTTTATATTATAATAATACACGTTCTGGGTATGACAATAAAATACATCCGGCATCAAGGCCTCTCATCGGGAGGTTTTGTGCTGGTTTTAATTATTGTTGTTCCCAGGCCCACCTTGGTATCACTTGTTAGCGTTCCAGCTCTCGACAAAAACCCTTTTTAGAAAAATACGTCAAGGAAACCTGATCTATCAACTGATTTCTTACAAAGAATACATATTATATTCATACGAACCTGTACTAAAAATCCTGTCGGCATTAAATAGTCCATTGAGGTTAATATGCCGTAAAACAACAGCAACAACAACAACAACAACAAAAAAAACAACATACCAAACTATAATAATATAGTGTAATTTTATTGCTTTAAGTTATGAACAGAAAATATATAAGGCCTTTGGATATAATCTATTTATACAGTTTGTATAAGACGTTTGTGACAGAAACTTGAATTTGTCAGTGAAATAATTTAATTTGAATAATGTTAATGCTGAGAAAGGTGAAAGATTCTATCTGTATATTAAAGTTATGGAAGGGCGGTATAAAAATTTGGAACAAAAGAATGATAGCTCACTATTGCTGGAACGTTATTCAGTATTCGAATTTTAATCACATGTTTTGTTATATTTCTTTTGTATTTCAAAAGTTGTGTTTTATTTTGAACTAAGATTGGGTTGAAGCTTCAAATGATCATTTTTTTTCTTTGCAATTACAGTGACTTGACCGAATCCACTGACTTGAAATGAAGTGATTATATTGAATCAATTGATGTCTTTGCTGCTAGGAAAGTTGGTCCACTGTGTTCTTGTCACAATTCATCTTACACATTTATAAATAAAAAAAAAAAAAAAAATTTTACCATATCGGCCGGAGCTCCCGTAATATATCTTGAGATATTTTATAAAATCCAATGAAGGATCTTTAATGACATTGCTCCTAACCTGGCAAACTCGACTTCAGTCAGTTTCCTCACTACTGTGACGGGGCTTCCGTCTTTTCAATAAATATTTCCATGTCAATTTCTCTGATGGGATATCGTTCTTGGTATTTCGACCGCATGAATTTAAGCGTAATACCCGTTTGGTAAGTAGGTCTCTTTATTTTGATGTTGAAATACCTAGAGTTAACCGTTCTATTTTTAATAATTTCTTCTCTTATACTTTTCGCCTGTGGAAATCTCTTCAGGTTTCTAAATTCCTTGCCAACTACGATCTTCAAATGTTTAAATGTAATGTCAATCACCATGTCTTTCTGAAACCTGTGCTTTTATTCCCTAATGTCTTCTCATTCCCTTTCAATCTCAGTAACTCTTGGCGTTTTACTGGTTACTAAAAACAGCAAGAAAGTTTCACAGGTGAGAAAAGAATCTATTAAAGTAGCGCTCACGGTTACGTCTAGCTATTTCAACAGTAAAACGATAAGACCTAGCTGCCAATCTAGTAGTGCGCTCAAATTCATGCGACCTAAACTGTTGTTTATGTGCTGATTCTTCTCTAGCCGTGGAGATCATTGTTCTCCACAACTCTCATCTCTTGTAGCCTTAAGCAACTTTAGACTCTGCTTTGATATCCACTAAGTAGAGTTACACGCTGTCTTTCCCTGCATCATTACCCATCAGTTTGTTCCATGAGTGTTGTTCTCAAGACCAGCTTTCCTCGATATATGTCCTAGTTTATCGATAGCTTTCTAATAAAAAAAATGAAATGAGCAAGTACACTTAATAAAAAGAGAAGAAGAATTTATTTAGCCATTACAGCTAGGTGATCCTATGAGAACTAGAAGTCCTACTGGGATTTAGTATTCGTTGGCACAATCTTAACAACATTCCCGGACAATGTCAGCAAGAGGAACAGCCTAAAATGAGAGTTTGAAATTGGAATCGTCAGAATCAAGCATGTGCAGAGAGTTGTGGAGAGCCATGATCGTCCACATCCTTAAGCGACATGATATATAGAAGAACATATCACTGTGTCAGTTTTCAAAGGCCTGATTAATTATCAAGTACATCTCGTCGACTCATTCATTTCTGGATGGGATGTTTGGAAGTTTGGAACGTTAAGCTATATTCAGTAAATGTCATTGTACGACGTTTTACTCATCAAGCGAAAAATACAGGACCTCTGAGACAAGGTATATTTTTTAACAATGATATTCACCCTGTACATGGCCCAAGAGCCACCCACGTTAAAGGAAAGAGGAAAAGTTTATTCGGATATGTGGGGAAAATAACGGTTAACTCTAGACCTGAACTGATTAAGATTGCAGTGCTTGGGGGAGCATCCTCTTGTGAGTCGGTTCCGCAAGGCAGCGGTTCGTGGGAAGAAGTTGCTCGAGTGGAATTTGTATCTCACCAATGGAATACTAAGACAATGGATGTGGCATAGTGGGTCTAAGACGGGAAGGTTAGAACTGGTGGAACAAAGGAACGTGGTCCGTCTGAACACTTTCCATGGGAATAGCGATAGAGCAGGCTAAGGCTTGCGACGTTTCGTCTGTGGGGTTGTAGGATGGAAAATACGCTTTTGGAGGCTATTGAGACTGGAAAGTGAACACTGGGCAACTCCTGCCAATGTATGGCAGATGCAATCCCCCTGATCTGTATCTAGTAAAGGGGAGAGGATAGCAGGAAGAAGCAGGTGCCTACTGGAGCGGTACAGGGAACCGGCTATTTTCCAAGTTTCTTTGGTGATGGATCGCATGTCGAGTTCCATTTGAGGTCTGGATTGAGTTTAAGTTCCAATAGGTGCTCAAGGCAACGGGGCCTTCCTGAGATCTCACCCATTCATCGTGATAAACTTAAAGTACTAAGAAACAGGGACATTTCGTTATGAACAAAGAAAACAGTGGTGAACGATTATGTTATATAAATCCTCTTGTATGGCTGAGAATGCTGGACAATCTTCATTACAAATGAAGAAAAAAACTGGAGGCAACAGAAATATGGCTCTACAGAAGGATACTGAGGATAGTATGCACGAAGAGAGTAAAAGAAGACATCTTGAGGAAAACGGAAACAAAAAGGACACATACTTAAAATCAGAGAGGGAGAGAGAGAGAGAGAGAGAGAGAGAGAGAGAGAGAGAGAGAGAGAGAGAGAGAGAGAGATGAAATTTCTTGGACACATAATAAGGAAGTAGAAGAATTTCTTGGAGAATTTGACACTAACAGGACTTATCAGGAAAATGACAGGGGTAGGCAACGGGCTACATTCCTGATGAATATATGTGAATGAATGTCGGAACGGATCATGGGAGGCTTGGCAAAAGGAGAAACGTTGCTAAGGGTTACAATGGGTAAAAGGTCGTGGAGAGCCATGATCGCTAATCTTATGGAGAGACACGGCACGTAGAAGAAGAAGAAGACCTATTTAACAGTGCTTAGCAAGCTCGTAACATGAACTGACACTTCTGGATTGATTCGGTTCATATAGAATAGCAGCTTAATCCACTCTTTATTAGGCTTGGGGAAATGACCATGAAATATGACTCGACGTATTGAAATATCTGCGTAAGGTTTGCATTGTCTAGAAGAAGAGGTTGTGAAAGGTATACGGAACACCACAATAACACAAACTGACAGGTTGTTGCAAATTAGAGACATGACTTTGAGCCGACGCTAACTGATTGAACGTATTTTACTCTACGGCGATGCAAATTCGTTGTTGTTTAAGAGTTAAGTTAGAAAGGCCAGCATGAAATATAGGATTCATTCTCAAACTTACACTTACGCTCCCTAAATCGAATTGCTTTGATGAGCTTTCTTTTTTGGTATCTAAACTTTAAATGCATGCGGATAAGGGCCGCTTGTGAATCCAAGTTCCCACTGAAACTCCTACTTTGGATTTGCACATCCGAATGAATACGACCTTGGCTACGCTTGGTCAGTTTTCGTTCGGATGCTTCAGGTTTGTTTGACAGAGCCGGCTCAACCGACCAAGTGAATGCCGCAACAGGTTCACGTACAGACATTAGATTGGTGGCAAGGTCTCATTATTTTACAGTTGATATTGGCTAGATGTAACTATAAGTTTATGTTAATACTTTCTTCACTCACACTACTCTCTTGTGGATCTCTCTTCTGGCTTCTTGCTTTACAGTCAAATTTGAACTTTAAAAGTTTAAATTCAGTATCAATCGTAATCTTCTCTTTTCTTAATTCTTGGGCTTTTATTGTTCTCTCCTTAATAATGTTTTTTTTGTTCCATCACACTCTGTAACACCTTGTGTCTTAGAGGATTTATTGCCTTGCTTGAGGTGAAATGATAACAAAAAAAAAATTTTCTTTTGTTTTTTCTTTTAATTGTGTAAAACTGTCTTGCATTATTGTGTCTTTTTTTATTGTCACCCGAAGTCATTTCCGGGAAGTCCAAATTCGTAGTATTTCCCGCGTCTCAGCCACCGCCATTGGTCGGAAGACAACGCCTTTCTGCTTAATGATTTCCTCACTCTCCGTTCCTGATACTCAAAATGTGCACATGAAGAGGGTAAGAAGCGAAAGAGCAAACGATTTGTGGAGGAATTTCCGCTCCCCCTACCCGTGTAACTTCATCTCTCTCGACATTTCAAAAAACTTTTGACGTCAGATATTTACTCCTTTTCACCCCCAATAAAAAATGGCAGGAGAATAATAAATAAATAAATCTCATACACATAGATACATGTCACCACCTCCGCATGTGTGTACAAAAATAGAATAAATTAAATATTGGAAACTTTAAAAATACAAAATCATCAGTATCGTCATCACGATAATCAAGAACAAGAAATAGAACAACAGAATAATAATGATAATAATAATGATGAGAAAAAGACGAAGAAGACCAGCAACAACAACAATAATAATAATAAAAATGATAAAAAATAAAATGATTGCCGTAACTCTTCCAATATTTTTCAACAGTTATGGGAAGAGCGCGATTTAAGAAAAAGAATAAAAGAAAAAAAAAGAAGCAGTGTTTGACAATATTTCGACAGTATGACTGTCTTCTTCAAGTTATGTATTTTTTTTAATATTTCAAGTATAAAAATATATAAATCTATAAAAATTATAAGGGCTTCTTGTCTTGTAATGAACAACAAAAAAACAAAACAAAAAAAAACAACAAAACAAAACGGCTGTTTTGGTAATGAACGCGTCAAAACGAATGAAACGCCGCCAACGTGAAGGTATGAAACCGAAACGTCTGTAATATGATGGTGATCTTGTTCATCTTAGAATTTTCTGTTAGTTAATTACCCAGAAGAATTAATCAAACAGATTAGTATTAAACTTATGGGACTCTCCTGTCATTCTGTTCCTCCCCCCAGGGCGGGAAGCAAGTAATTTGCATACTACTACTACTACTACTAATACTACTACTACTAATATTTTTTTAAAACCTGAAGGATTGGACAGCCAAAGCATCTTGTGTGTCAAACCTAGATACTTGGGAACGTCCTCAATCGGCGACCGTTAGAGTAGACTTGATTACTCAAAGTGAGAGTACAGTGTAATCTGGATATAAGAGAAACCCGGATATAAGATAGATTTTCTCTGGTCCCAAATTAGGTAATTAGAGCCATATTTACCTAAACAAAATAGTTGGTCTATTTTGTTTAGGTAAGTATGGCTCTAATTTGGGACCAGAGAAAATCTCTCTTATATCCGTGTTTCTCTTATATCAGGGTCTCTTATATCCGGGTTACACTTTACTCTCACTTTGAGTAATCAAGTCCACTCTAATATATAGATATAAGAGAAACCTGGATATAAGAGACTTCTTCTCCGGTCCCGACAACTCTCTTATATCCGGATTACACTGTATTTTAAAATGGACCGAACCCTCAAGTTTGTGCAATGTTTTTATCAAAACCTCTCATCATATTTGGATCCGATGCATGTGCACGCTATACACTTATCAGACTGTTAACCATTATGGGTATATTTGGCTTCATACATTGACATCCCAGCATCATTTTGTTGGGCTACAACACTTTCACTCATTAATAATAGTAATAATATTCATAATAATAATAATGAGCGAAATGATTGCCGTAACTCTTCCAATGTTTTTCAACAGTTAAGGGAAAAGAGCGATTTAAGAAAAGATAAAGAAAAAACCCAGTGTTTGGTAATGTTAAACAAAATTTCGACAATATATCTCTCTTCTTCAAGTTATAAAATATATATAAATTCACAAAAAATTATGTCTTTGTATAAACGTTGCTTGTCTTGTAATGAAAAAACGGCTGTACTGTAAATGAACGCGTCAAAACGAAGGCATGAAACCGAAACGTCTGTAATATGATAGTGATCTTGTTCATCTTGGAATTTTCCGATAGTTGATTAAGTGGAATTAATGAAACAGCTTAGTATAAAATTTATGGGAATCACCTGTTATTCTGTTCATTTCCTCGAACCGGGAAGTTAGTAATTTTCTTACGCAACCATCTTCATGCATTTTAAGGGTCGACATGTCGGTAGATTCTGAATATTTTTCAAAATGTGCACCTAAAGATGCTTGTCAAAATCATAGTCCTTTGTAATAAAATGTTCTGTAAGCTTCGCTGATGTCATATTATTGTGTCTGACATCATACCTGTGCCTATTAAATCTTTTATTTAATTTTTCCGTTGTGCAACCTACAAATGATGTTTGGTGCATTGGACAGCGCATTTTAAATGGGAATCAGTACAATTACCTAACTCTGTAGAAATCTGAATGTTTCTCTTTGAATTGACTTAACGTTGTCGAAATATTGTTAATAATAATAATAATAATAATAATAATAATAATAATAATAATATCTAAAAATAGACGTGGAAATTTCGCGGTTTTTTTCCGATTAATCTTAATTCTTAATTTAATTATTGAATAAACTCCTTCCGACAATAAAATACCCATGGGAATTTCCCCATTGCATCGTTAGATATTCGAACTAAACAGCTTTAAGAAAATATTACGGTAACAAACATACATATGAATGCAGGTCATTATTTAAAGAAGTAAGAGGGTACAAATAAAAAGATTCGAAATTGACAAGGTTTTCCATTTTACTGAAATACTCGTTAAACAGCAGAGTGCTATCGCTTCCTCTATATTCACTTTCTTTCTTTCTTTCTTTCTTTCTTTCTTTAAACAAAAACAACATTTTTGGCGTATCTTTACTTCCGTCTATCCTCAAAATTAAACAGGAATGGCACATTGTTTATCTGAGGCAATACTAGGACGTATGTCATTTTGGTATACTTCGGTCAGGGTTAGCCATGGATAGCATCCTAGTTGTCTGCTTGGCTGGAGCATCAACGTTTGTGACTGTAGAGGCCGATGCGGGAGTAACAATCTTTGTTGCAGAGGTTGCATGTATGTTCTGTCTCTGGTCTGCTGGAACTACCACTTTGCTCTCTGCGAGCCTGCCTTTTCGTGGCGATTTGTGTCAGCTTCTCCTCCTTTGTCTCCTTTCAGCGGTCAGCTCTCCATACAGGAAATCTTTTGGTATGCGGCCGTAATAACCAACAAATCTCAGGGCTTTCCTGATTTAACTTTGCTTTCTTTATTTCTTTTTTTTTCCTCACTGACATTAAACAGCGTCTCTGATATGTCTTTTTCGTCTTTCCTCGCGATCAAAATGGAACATTCCATTATTTATGAGGTAGTCGCAGCACGTAACGTACGTATAAGCATAAGTAACTAAGAGCGGTATAAGCAGAATTATAATAACCAGAAAGAAAATTTGAAAATTCCAATGAATTTTAATTCTTCAGTTAATGATTGAATAATCTCATGACGAGTTCTCCCCAATGGCATCGTTACATATTTCAGCTTAAAAATTTAATAAAATATTGCAATAAGAATCATAAATATGAATGCTGATCGTTATTTAAAGAAGTAAGGGGGTACAAATGAAAAGATTTGTAATTAGCCACTTTTTCCATTTCACTTCTTCTTTTTCTTTCTTCCGTTCATTTTCTCACTGAAATCAAGTAGCGTCTATCTAAATGGAATAGTCTATTATTTATGAGGTATTGGTAGGTCGTAACGGTCGTGTTAAGTTAGGGACTAGCAGAATAATAATAATAATAATAATAATAACAACAACAACGATGGTGATATCTGCTGAAAATGCACAGACATACAATGAAATATTTTTCATAAATAAAAACATATTTATTTAAAAAAAACAAACAAACAAAAAAAAAACGCCAATTTCAATTTCTCAAATAAAATTAGACGGTTGGATGATGTTAAAAGCAATTTATTTTCGTTCTTGTCATAGTCAATGGGGTGGTGTCTCTTACGGTGTGATGGTAGTCAGAATGACTCTGTCATCGCGTGACAAGGATAGCGATGACAAAACAAATAAATAACATGACAAAAATAATAATAATAATAAAAAAAAAACGATTACTGCTACTACAACTGTTTTGGCTATTGATATTACTTTTACTCATAATGCAATTACCAACAACAAAAATACGAAGCACAATATTGATTTTCCTCAAATTTTATACACCGGTTCTCGTACGATGACTGAAGTTAAGCAACGTCGAGCCTGGTCAGTACCTAGATGAGTGACCATTTGGGAATACCAGGTGCAGAAAGATGTGCGGGATGTAATGCATAACGGCTGGGAAATAGAAATCGGAAAACCGAGTTCCAATTCTGGTCGGGTTCGTTATAGGCACTTACACGCAAATACACTTGGAAAGGTATGAATACACATTTTCTCCCCATCTATGGGTTAATTAGTAGGAATAATTGAGTAAAATCATTATTACCCCCTTCCCTCACCAAAAAAATATTAGAGTTGAAAAAGTGGCTGGCACCGGTATTGAAAGAACTGAAGAGTTAGCATGTCTGAGAAGCATTAAAGAAACGGTCTCCTTTAGAGTTCAAAGCTTTGAAGTGGCTTTTCTTAGGGCTGAGAGAAGACATGATTGCAGGATTAAAAGAGTTGAAGAGGTGACATTCCATGTATAAAGAGATGAATAATATGTCTGCCTCGAGTCTAAAAAAGTTGAGCAGGTGGTCCTCCGTAGGTTTTAAAGGAATGAAGAATTTGCCGCCACCACTCTAAAAGAGTTGAGAAGGAGATCTTCCATTGGGTTTAAAGAGATGTAGAATATGCCTGCTTCCCTCTTTTAAATAGATGATGTGATTTTTCATGTGGTTTTAAACAGATGAAGCATTAGCTTGCCTCGGGTCTAAAATAGTTGCGGAGATGATATTATATGGGTTTTAAACAGATGAAGAATTTGCCTTCCCCAGGTCTAAAATAGTTGAGGAGGTGATATTCCATGGGTTTTAAACAGATGAAGAATTTGACTTCCTCGGGTCTAAAATAGTTGAGGAAGTGGTTTTAAATGGGGTTTAAAGAGATCTAGAACATGCCTGTCTCCGGTTTAAAACAGTTTAGGTTGTGGTATTCCATGGGGTTTAAATGGATGTATAATATGCTTGGTTCCGGTTTAAAAGAGTTGATGAGGTGGTCTTCCACGAGGTTTGAAGAGATGATGAAGAGATTTGCCTGTTTGAAAGAGTTTAGGAGACGGTCTTCTATGGATTTTAAAGTGACGAAGAATATACTTACCTCAAGTGTAAAACAGTTGAAGAAGTCATCTTTCATGGATTCTAAAGAGATGAAGATTTTGCCTGCTACCTCTCTGAAAAAGTTGAAGGTTGTCTTCCATACGTTTTGAAGAGATGAAGAATTTGCCTACCTCGGGTCTAAAATAATTGAGGAGGTGATATTCCATGGGTTTGAAAGAGATGAAGAATGTGTCTCCTTCGGGTCTAAAATAGTTGAGGAGGTGATATTCCATAGTTTTTAAAGACATGAAGAATTTGCCTTCCTCGTGGCTAAAACAGTTAAGGAGGTGGTCTTAGATGGGGTTTAAAGAGATGAAGAATTTATATGCCACCTGCCTGAAAGAGTTCAGTACGTGGTTTTCCAGGGCGTTTAGAGACATTGAGAATTTTCCCACCGCCTGTCTAAAGTAAGTGGTCTTCTATAGAGTTTAGAGATGAATTATTTTCCTGGCTCCTGTTTAAAAGATTTCACGTTTCCATTTGGTTTAAAGAGATAAAGAATTTACCTGGCTCTGTTTTAAAAAGTTGAATAAATGTTTTGCACTGGAGTTCGTTTGATGAAGTGTCCTTTTTCGTGACTGAAAGCATCGAAGAGGTGCCCTGCTGAGAAACTAAAAGAGAAGAAAATGTAGCCTGACTTAGGCCTGGAAGAGTAGAAGAGTCTGCTGGACGTTGATTTAAATGTTTTGATAAAAGTCACCTCCTTCCGAACAAAAGATTTTAAGAATCGTCTTGTCCTGGATTTTAAAGTGTTGCAAAAATAGCCGGACTCGGAGCTAAAAGAGTTGAAATTGTGACCTACTACTGTATTTAAAGTTGTGAAACAGTTGCTTAACTCGTGGCTGAAAGCGTTGAATAGGTGTCTTCTTTTGAAACTAAAAGACTTCAAGATGGGGAAGAGTTGAAGTTGAGTCGACTATCTGTTGGCTGAAAGATTTACCTGAGCTCAGACAAGAGATTCTACCATCTTTCGGAAATTTATGAAAACAAGGAAAGGTTTATGAATGTTATTTTCTCAGAAGAAAGATTGCCGTATCACAATATTTATCAGAATATATACCGCGAGAAAAGCGCCTTTTTACGAAAATGAATTCATTAAATCCACAAAAAAAGAAAGGGGTGTAAAAAGCGGAATCGTTTTCTCACTGGACCTATTCAATCTATACAGTAAAAACTAACAGAATTAGAAATCCTAACATGATTCATTATCAGCGGTTATAATCTTAACAACATAAGATATGCAGATGATACAGTGTTGAGAGCAGAAACCAAGGAAACTATAAGAACTCTTTCAGGAGAAAAGGATTAAACACCATTTGCAAAAAAGACGGAATGTATGGTTGTCATCAAACGAAACAGTCCAACATGCAAATCACAAATTGGAGATACCAAAATACAAATAAAATAAGTATAACAATTTAGATATCGGGGAAGAATTTCAAGAGAGGGCAAAAAGTGCGTTACCTAAACCCGAAAGAGCATAGGGATAATGAATGATACATAAGTCAATATCTATACCTATGCTTTATATATAATACAAAAGCGTTTGAAAAAATATGTGATAAATAACAGTTGAGACAATAAAGTAAGTTTCGTATATATGAAAATGATATTAGAATAATCCAAAAATTCTTGGTATATTTGAAAATGATATTAGAATAATCCAATAATTCTTGGTATATTTGAAAATGATATTAGAATAATCCAAAAATTCTTGGTATATTTGAAAATGATATTAGAATAATCCAAAAATTGGTATATTTGAAAATGATATTAGAATAATCCAAACATTCTTGGTATATTTGAAAATGATATTAGTATAATCCAAAAATTATTGGTATATTTGAAAATATTAGAATAATCCAAAAAATTATTGGTATATTTGAAAATGATATTAGAATAATCGAAAAATTCTTAGTATATTTGAAAATGATATTAGAATAATCCAAAAATTCTTGGTATATTTGAAAATGATATTAGAATAATCCAGAAAGGATACTTGGAGCCAACCGTCTGTATACTGATAAAAAGGGGAGCCAGTAAATACGCAACAAGTAGAAAGGGTTGAAGACAAGAATGCGTTTTCTCACTGGACTTATTTAACCTTTACAGTGAGATGATCTTGAGAGAATTATGAATTTTATCAGGATTTATTACTGCCGGCCACAATCTTAACAACATAGGAAATGTATTGTTCGATGAGACATGCTAAAATGGTAATTAATTAAGCTTCCATTGGAATGTTTCAAAGCCACAAGCGAATTGGTCTTCGAGACAAGAATGTTAACTCACGCTTCGAACTTTGACGCAGAAGTGAAAAGAGAAAAGAAAAAGAAAATAAAGAGAAAGAGTAAGAGAAAAAAACACCTAAAGGAAATGAAGAAGGAAAAGAAAGGAAGAGGCGAAATGAGTAAAAGAACAAAAAAAGAAGAAGAGGAAAGACAAAAAGAAACAATAACAAAAGAAGAAAAAACTAAAAAAAAGAATAGTAAGAAAGAGAAAAATAAAAGGCCGCAAAAGAGAAAGAAGGGCAGAAGATGAAAATTCAGAAAGAGAGAGAGAGAATATAATATAATAGAAAGAGAAAAAGAACAAGAAAGAGAAAACAAGGAAAAAAACGCATAATGAAGAGAAGAAAAAAGAGCAGAGATAAAAAAAAGAAAAACCATAAAAAATAGAAACAGAAAGGAAAAAAAGAAGAATTTAGAAGCAGAAAGGAAAAAGAAAAAATAAGAATAAAAAGGAACAGAAAGCGAAAAATAAGGAAATGCTCCAAGAGAAAAAAAAAAGAAAAATAAGAGTAAAAATAGTAAAAGAAAACATTTTTTGATTAAAAAAAAGAAAAAAAAGGAAAAGAAAAGCGGCTTAAATTTTAAAGTTCCAATGGAGGTTTTCGGATTATTTAATATTAACGAAAAGATAGAAATGGCATAGAGTGCCATTTCTATCTTCAAATACTTCCCTTGGGATATCAAACTCTAGTATGTATTTTCTGCTTTTTAAAATTGTTTGTAAATTCTTCCTTCGACATTGCTATCACCAACCTTGTTGAATTCTGAAATATCGTTTTAAACATCGTTTTTAGCGTTAGGAAAAAATTCTATACCCAAAAGGAGTCAAATCTAGCATGGAGTCATGGCTGACTGAGATTGATAATGGGATGTTTTGCTAAAAAAGGCTGTACAGGACGTGAAGAATAGGCAAGAACATTGTCATGATGAATACGACCGTCACTCTGTACAAAGAGTTACCCAATCGCAACTGGGTAACTACATGGAAATATGTCTGTTTACACATGCGTAATAATGTACCTTGTGATTGGATGTTGAGTTACGGGAGATATATTTAAAAGTTTCTCATAAACGACAGATAATTACTGGATAGACCTTATACGTATAAAATGTTGTCTGCTAATATAATTCAGAAAAAATTAAGATGAGAATTACTCTTTTTTCCTGTTTAGGTCAAGGGATTAAAACAAGAATATTTCGCTTTCTTGCTTTCTTGTTAAATGATTCTCAAAAATTTAAATGCCACGTCAATCGTCATTTTATGCCATCTTGAAACTTTTTATTGTCCTTTCTTCCCAATAACGTTTTCTCATTTTTTTTATGAGACTTGTCGACTGTCCTGTGTAAGATGATAAACTACATCCGCGTCCTGGGTAAGACGATAAACTACATCCAATAGCAAGGCTTCTGATCAGGAGGAGGCTTTGAATAGTGTGGGACCACTTCTTAATTACTGGTGTACCTAGGACCAACCTGATCTGGGGTGGAAACACCTCTTAGGGTCCCAGTTATGGGCAAATAATTAACCCCCAAACTGGGGCCAAAACTCTATGAATGTATAAAAATAGGTTTTAATACCAGCAATACGTTTTTGTAAAAAAATCCACAGCAATAAATTTTTGAAGAAGAAATTATTACCAGCAATATATTATTACCAGAAATACACTTTTGAAAAAATATTAACAGCAGTAAATTTTTGGAAAAAAAAATATTACCCGCAATAGATTTTTGAAGAAAAATATTACCAGCAATACATTTTTGAGATAAAAAATATTACCAGAAATCAAAATCTTGTCGGCATTAAATAACTCACTGAGATTGATATGCCGTAAAAAAGTGAAAAGAAAAGAGACTTGTTGATCTACTACTTAACATCGTATTTTACTTTTTTCATATGCCATATCCTTTCATGACGTCGGCGATAATCACTCTCTACAACTTCCTCTTTTTGTTGTTCTATACATAATTTTTAATCCTTTATGACCTCCTTGTCTCTTTTCTTCTGTCCATTTATACAAACATTGTAAAGGAGGCTATTCTCTCTTTTTTTAAAGATACTGTGTGTCCCATGAGATTTTCCAGGCTCTGTTCTTTAATTAAGCGTCCCCGAAACTATCGTTTTCTTTTTTTACTAATGTTCACTCCATACAAGGCCAAAGTGCCACTCAAGGTAGAATGTAACTCAGAGGTTGTGGTGTGAGCGATAAGAGTAAAATGTAAGAGACGCTGTTTTGGAAGATATGTAGGAAAGATAACGGTTAATCCTAGACTTAGGCAGATTAAGTTTGTAGTGGTGAGGAAAGCATCCTCTTGGGAGTTGGCTTCACAAAGTAGCAATGAGAAATTATTGGAAGACTCATTTAAAAAAAATCAACCAAATGTTGACCTCACTTCAAAATTATTCGGAGAGAGGTCTGAGGTAACTTTAAAGCACCTTTCATATCGGTGTTTATATGTACGTAAGAAACAGGAATCAGAAATGTTTCATGAAACATTTTCCTATCAGCGGTCGTTGAAGTAAACTAATACCAAATGACCAATCGAACAGGAAATAGGTTAAACATTTGGTAGCGACTGTTTTAATATTGTAGATTCGAAGTTCTAAAAAAACAAAAAAATGTAACAGCAAAGATTTAACAAAAGATTACTCTATTTTAGAAAATGTTCTTCTCTTGATCTCCCGACGTCCACGTCTACTGATTTTTATTTTTCCATTCGAAACGTAAACAAATCAATTTCTAAGTTTCCGAATTTTTTAGGCTTTGCGTTTTGTATTGTAAATCATTGTAAACAAAGATCTATCGAAGAAAAATACCACAAATAAAAACCAACAACGATAAAAGTAGGCACATAATCCTACAAAACGCCATCGAAAATAGCTTATCCAACCTTAATGTAAAATTCATCTACACTTCCTTTAAAGCAATAACAGATAGAGTTAGCACCAAACGAGATAGTAATAACACCAGGACAGAAGCATGGATATACAGAATAGCTTGTACAGAATGCCCAGTCATGTACATCGGCGAAACATCAAGAAACCTAAAAAAAAATCTATATGAGTATCGCAGTGTTGCATCACATCACATCAAACGCACTGGTTGTTCACCATTATACACCTCGCGACAATTTTGACTTAACAAATGGCAGTCTGAGCCGGAGGGGAAAGAATTCACTGAGGAGAAAATGCATAGAGAGTGTGTTAATCTCACAATTCCTGACAATAAACCCAAGACCAGAACCATACATAATATCACTGATCATCACAAAAATAATAATAGCAGAATGGGGTATACAAGCTAATAGAGATCTACTCGGAGTGGGTGAATTTTGAATGGTTCTTATATATATATATATATATATATATATATATATATATATTGCTCAGCACTATATATATATATATATATATATATATATATATATATATATATTGCTCAGCACTATATATATATATATATATATATATATATATATATATATATATTGCTTAGCACTATATATATATATATATATATATATATATATATAGTGCTGAGCAAAAGTAAGTGAACGCCTAAGATAATATTTAATAGAATTGTCTCTTTTTTCCAGATGATCAACAAATCTTAATTAAGCTATATATTCATAGAAAAAAACTTATTTAAATCAATTACAACCACTTTCAAATTTTTGTTATAAACCAATTGGAATAAAAATTTTAATTAAAAACTAAGAGGTGCAAAATAAGTGACCCCTTACCTTTAATATTTGGTCACTGCTCCTTTTGAGGTTATACTGTCAACCATTTTTCTATAATTTTTAAGTAGTTTCTGGCAGTAGTGAGTGCTGATATTTGACCATTCTTCTTGGCAAAACTCTCACAATTGCTCGATTTTAGCAGGCTTTCTTGCATGTACTGCCTTCTTTTGCTTGAATCACAGATTTTCAGTTGGAGTTAGATTAGGTAATTCCAAGACTTGAAATTTCTTTTTACGAACACATTTTGTGGATTTGCTTTGATACTTCAGATTATTGTCCTGTTCCAGCCTCGACCTAAACCCAACTTTTAAATTGAGGACTATAAACTTTCATTCAAAATGGTTTGGTATCTTGCAGAGTCCATTGTGCTGTCAATGTGTATTATTTTGCCTGCTCCGGCTGCAGTAAAACACCCCCCACAAATTATGATGCTGCCACAGCCATGTTTAATGGCTAGTATCAAATTCTTCTATTCAAAAGACGTATTAGGAGCGTGCCAGATATACCACCTATTTTTCCACCTAACATGTCTATTTTAGTCTATTTTAGTTTCATCAGGCCATAAAACCTTTTGTACACTTCAATCAACCTGGTCATAGCATCAATGATGTTGGGTATGTGCTTTTAGCGTCTGTGTTTGATAGCCGGGAGGATAGATGCGGATCGGAGTTGAAGTATATCCTAGAAGTAAATTCCCACACACAGGGACTAAACAGAGATTTGGGTTTACTAAGAGAGTATAATTTCCACAAAGAAACACATTATCAACACCAGTCATCGGATGTGTAGGCCCTCCACGAACATTTTAACTCCAAATTCACCTACCTACCTATATTTTTATCTTCTGTCACCTATGATTTCCCTTATTATGTACCATTATTGTAATGTAATGGCCATGTACACTGATGGATACTTTCCAGTCACCCGCTTTTATACCATCTTTGGTTTTATCACAAGAGCTTCTTTACATATAAGCTTATGTAAGGAATGTGGAAAGTTAGTGTAGATACATATTAATCTTGTATATGTATTTATATGACTAGCTCCACTTGGTTGTGTAAAAAACAGCATAGCATGTAGTTGAGGCGAGCATGTTGTTTGTACTATTTAGTAAGCAGCGGCTTTTTCTATGTATTTTGCAATGAAGATCCGTACTGTTCGGATTTCGACCACTGTAGATGTAGGCATATTGATTCCGACATTGGCTACTGAGCACTGGAGAATCGCAAAGCTCATAGCAGCCTCGGCTTGCCAAACTAAATGTCTACTTGCTCTTGCTGTTATTTTTCGCGGACGGCCACTTCTTGATTGTGAAGCCGTCATACCAAAGGCCTTTCATTTATAAATAATTTGTTTCACGGTGGAGAAGTGCACTCCAAATCGTTCTGATAGCATTTTGTACCCTTCTCCATCATTATATCAAGTCATCTCATAAGTTCTGTCCGAATTTTTAATAAAGAAAACAAGTGACGAAATGTTACATTTAATAACAGATTCAATCAACAATGTATTTTCCCTGATTATCTATGACTTTCTTCCATCTATTAACAAGCTTACTAATTCCATTACTGTAAAATTCTTATAACAAATGTCAGTTTTAACCTCTTCCTGTGTTACAAAAGCTGTTTCTTCCAAATGATTCTGTAAGCTACGAAACAAATGGTAGTCTGAAGGAGCAAGATCGGGAGAATAAGGTGGATAAGGAATTTTCTCCCAACCAAGTTCTTCGATATTTTGTGACGTGATTCTTGCTGTGTGTGGTCGCATATTCTCCTGATGAAACATCACCTCTTTTTGATTCACTAGAGCAGGTCTTTTTTCCTCAAAGCTTGGTTCAAACGCTCTAATTGCTGACAGTATATTTGGGCATTAATTGTTGCATTAGGTGGTAAGAATTCAAAGTGGATTATTCCTTGGCGATCCCACCAGATTGAAAGAAAACCTTTTGCCCATGAAGTTCCTTACTCGGCTGTGGCTGGGGTTCTTTCCCTTTACCAAACCACTGTCTACGACGCTTAACATTTCGATAAAAGATCGATTTTTCGTCGCCAGTCACAAGTCTATCCAAAAAAGGTGAAACAAGTTGGCGAGAATGGAAAGAAGAGCAGTTGTCAACTTGGGATTTGAGGTTGTTTTCAGACGATTAATGAGGCACCCATTTTCCAAGTTTAGGAACTTTTCCAAGTTGTTGAAGATGACGATGAACAGTTGTATGGTTTGAACTGAGAACCGCTGCCAATTCCTTAACTGATAAAACAGGATTTTCTTCAAGGGCTGCTTTAAGAAGCTTTTCATCAAACTCAACTGGACGCCCGGTTCGATCTTCATTTTCAAGGGTGAAATGTCGACCTTTGAATTTTGCAAACCATCTTCTGAAAGTTCTTTCATTCACACATTCCTCTCCATAAACTGAGTGAATGTTTCTAGCCGCTTCGGCTGCTGAGTTTCCTTTCTTGTACTCATGAAGCATTATGTACCTCAAATGATTCTTGGGTACTTCCATGTTAGCAGGGTTTTAATCAAACAAAATTTAATTTTATTGTTCTCTGAAATAAAATTTGATCAGTTTAAATGCATCTAAACATAAAAATAATGTTCAGCTCCATTAGACATTATAAAATACTCTTTAAATTTCGTTCATTTTAACAAAAAGTTAAAATTCGGACAGAACTTATGGGATGACCTGCTAGGTTTCAACTATACAATTTTTTAAAGCTTCAGGAAGTTCTTTTGATCTTTGCGTATATTTTTTTAAATTTAGTCTCTTAACTGCACACTTTTGTATGCGCAATCATTTATATGGTTTATCTACAGTATACACAGCTTACCCGTCAAAAATGAACACGTGTCATTTTGATTTTTAGATGTGCACAAAGAATTATTTGCATTGGTAACCATGTAAAACAAAAGTACAGAGTGTAAATGTAAAGGTTCGCTTACTTTTGCACATCTTATTTTTTAATTTTAATTTGTAATTAATATTTTTATTCCAACTTGATAAAAACCTTTGAAAGTGGTTGTAATTCATTTAATAAAGTTTTTTTTTTAATGAATATATAATTTAATAGGTTTGTCATTTAGCTGATTGATGTTACCTTCAGCATCCTGACTCCAGAGTTTCGTAGACGGACCCGTCAGTCCATTCATCTGGGGGCGGGTGGGGTGGGGGCTAAAACAAACAGTTTCTGACCTCTGATCGTCAGATCCGATAAGATAATTTAATTAAAACGCCAAACGCATTTTCCTTACACACACTTTTTTCTTTCATTCCGACCCGACTTTTTCTCTATCTCTCATCATTTTCACTTTTGTTTTGGACACTATTATACATTCTAAAAACACACATTATATATATATATATATATATATATATATATATATATATATATATGAGTAAATTGTGTATGTACATAAATATAAATATATATATAGCTATATAGATATATATAGAGATAGAGATATATATGCAATTTTTATATATATTATTTATATATTATATATGCGCGGTACTTATTGGAAAGCGATCACTCAATATCAGTGATAGAGCTAACATATTTAGTGGGATTGATGTGATAATCTCACATCAATCCAACTATATATATATATATATATATATATATATATATATAAAGGAACATTGAAGTCAACGCTCAGGGGCGACAGGCTGTTTCATGCTAGACGAAAGAAAAAACAACACTCACGGCCTGATGATTGCGTCTAGCATGAAACTGCCTGTCGCCTCTGAGCGTTGACTTCAATGTTCACTTTTATATTTACACACACTCTATTTCTGATATTGAGCACTTTATCTCATAAATATAGCACACTTTAAAATTATATTTCTTCATATATATATATATATATATATATATATATATATATATATATATATATAGAGAGAGAGAGAGAGATAGATAGATAGATAGATAGATAGATAAGTATATATACATATGTGTGTGCGCGTATGCGTGTGTGTGCCTATGTGTGTACTTGTAAGTAATTTTAATTGTTAGTTATTTTAATATGAATTAAAAATGAGCCTCAAATCCGACAGATTGATTCAACAGGTGGGAAGATCTTTATAAATTTTAATAACTTTTGCTATATAATTTGACATCGTCAGAAATTTCAGAGACTTTGTAATTCAGTTGCGAAACACGCTAAACTGATTGGCATTTTCCTAATTTTTCCTTTTTTAATCTCATTTAAAAATATCTGTACAATTGGTGTAAGACGTTTGGTGTCAAAGTAATTTGACCAACGACAATAATAGATCAGTGCGAAAATAGATGAGGTCGTTGTGTCTAAATAGACGCCACAACTCTTATCACGTTTCTTGAAGTCCATGGAGTTCAGGAAACTGGTACATTTTATGTAGGTAGAAAAGGAAATAAAATGGTGTAATTTCTTCTTTTTTTTTTTTTTTAAAACTTTTCAAGTGCTTTATAATCTATTATATTTTTGTGTCTTGATCCTGGCTGAACTATTCCTGTCTAGTTTTCTTCAGTTCAGGTAAAAGTAATTGGATGAATATCATGTTTGCTTTTATATCAAAATCCTGTTATAAGCAGAAAAGAAAAGGCGAACAGCTTTTCTGTTTCTGTTTTTGAAAGCGTAATTCTTAACTTTTAAACCTTCACACCCAAACGCACGGATGTTATGATTATATCAGTTCAGCTAATCTTTCATAATGTTCTATTTCTAGGGATATATATATATATATATATATATATATATATATATATATATATATATATATATATATATATATATATATATATATATTTTGGTATAATAATACATTGTTTCTTGTTAATAAAATGTCTCTTCCTAATTCATTGAGATTACTTCCGGAGGTTTTTCACAGTGTGAAAACTTTGGGAGGCTTCGGCAGCGGATATGAATCTTTTCTGCTGTTTTTGTCATTTACACACACACACACACACACACACACACACACACACACACACACACACACACACACACACACTCACTCACACACACTTACTTACTTACTTACACATTATTATTATTATTATTATTATTATTATTATTATTATTATTATTATTATATGGGCGGTTGGCCGAGTATTTAGTACGTTAACATTCCACTGTGAGAACCGGGATCAAATCTCACTAGGGTCGATTTTTATATGAAGGGATTTCCGATAATATCGAACTGGGGAGGCGATCCCAGCATGCTTCAATGTTATGAAGTGCCTGTAAACTCTATCAAGTGTTCACCCAAGACTCGTGAGTGAAATTGGGTAGACGGAATTGTTCGGAAAATTTCGATGGCTGTGTTCGTACGAAATCACATAGCTTCATGATCGATGCAATCGATCTGGGCTTACTGGCCTTGATTTTCTGTTGATTACGTCAGCTTATGTGATCTCTCTCCAAAACTGGCATTAAAGTCTGCTCAGCATAGGTGCAGTATAAATCATAGGTTGGCTTTGCGTGTGTTTAAAAAACACAAATGTGCCCGCAACAAGGATTAGCTAGCCATTATTATTATTATTATTATTATTATTATTATTGTGTGAGAGGGAAGCACGGCACCAAAATGCAATTTTGGTACAAATATACGGAGCCTAATATACCCAATATGAAACTCTAGCTGATAAGACTATATTTGACATATTATTATTATTTTATTATTATTTATTATTTTATTTCCTTTGATTTCTGATATGTACTCATTTCTTTCCGGATCCCGACCAGGGACCTAAGAT
Source organism: Acanthosepion lycidas (assembly GCA_963932145.1). NCBI lineage: Eukaryota > Metazoa > Mollusca > Cephalopoda > Sepiida > Sepiidae > Acanthosepion > Acanthosepion lycidas. The sequence goes on along the minus strand of OZ010581.1, from coordinate 117,796,085 downwards.
TAGAAATGGCACCACTGGTAAAAAAAAAAAAATAATATGTTACATGGACAAAGCCCTTCGTAAGGTGTGGGCTGTACTCGTGAGAACAATCTTTTGTATCTCTTTGAGGCATGGACTTCCAGGGATCCCTTCAAATAGTCTACTGGAATCTTTTCCAACCAATTCTGGGGCTCTAACTACAACAGGGATTGTTGATGTTCCAATGTGCCACATTTTTGAGATTTCGATTTCAAGGTCCTTGTATTTTGACAGCTTTTTGAATATCTTCAAAGATACATTGCCGTCTGCAGGGACTGCCATATCAGTAAGGAGACAATTTTTTGTATCAGATCTCTAGATAACAATGTCTGGGCAGTTAGCTTTGATTGTTCTGTCTGTGTGTATTGTGTAGTCCCATAAAATTGTAAGTGGTCCTATCTCCGTAACCGGATCTGGGTGGTATTCATAACAATTTCTTTCAGTTTCCTTCCCGTAGAAGTTTCAGAGTTTTCAATGCAGATATTGGCCAACTTTCTCGTGCCGGGTTTTATATTCAGTGTGTGACAATACCGAGCAAGCTGTTACAAGGTTATTATTATTATTATTATCATTTTTATTTTCTTTGCTTTCTGGCGTTTACAAATTTCTTTCCGGGTCCCACCCAGGGACCTAAGGTTAGAAATGGCATCATGACACTTTTCACTGACAAAAAAAAAAAAAAAAAAAAAAAAATAATTACATAGATAGAGCCCTTCGTAAAGTGTGGGCTGTACTTGTCAGAACAATTTTTTGTATCTCCTTGAGGCATGGGCTTCCAGGAATCCCTGCAATTAGTCTACTGCAATCTTTTCCAACCAGTCCTAGGGCTCCAACTACAACAGGGATTGTTGATGTTCCCATATGCCACATTTTCGAGACCTCTATTTCAAGGTCCTTGTATTTTGACAGCTTTTTGAATATCTTCAAAGATACATTGCAGTCAGCAGGGACTGCCATATCAATAAGGAGGCACCGTTTTTGTTTGTGGTCTTTAATAACAATATCTGGTCGGTTGGCCTTGATTGTTCTGTCAGTGTTAATTGTGTAGTCCCATAGAATTGTAACAGGTCCTATTTCCGTAACTGGGTCTGGGTGGTGTTGGTACCAGTTTCTTTCAGTTTCCTTCCCGTAGAAGTTGCAGATTTTCCAGTGCAGATATTGGCCCACTCTGTCATGTCGGGTTTTATATTCAGTGGGTGCCAACATCGTGCAACCTGATACAAGATGATCAATCGTTTCTGGATATTTATCACAGAATCTGCATTTTGGGCTGACACAATATTTTAGTATATGTGCTTGATAATTCCTAGTTAGCAAGCATTGGTCCTGCGCAGCAAGGATAAAACCTTCAGTTTCCGCTTTCAACCCTGCACTGCGTAGCCAATGATGGGTACGGGTTTTGTCTACATCAGCTTGGTTGATACGGGCAGAGTATTGGCCATGAAGCGGTTTATCTTGCCATCGCTTCTGTATCTGGTCGGTTGCATTCGTCTTTGCTGTCTTTTTCAAGTATTTTGCAGTTTCAGCCGGTGTATTGTGCTGTAGTTGCATCTCTACGCCCATTTGAAGCTCCAGTTTGAATTTGTTGGCTTCTTTCATTACGGAGTAAAGACGCTTACTACTTTCATGTTCCTTGACGCATACCATCATCCAGTCTTCTGTAGTTTCCAAGTATTTTTGAAGGACAATTGTTGTAGTTTTGTAGGACAGTTCTAGTTGAACTAATCCTCTGCCTCCTTCGGATCTGGGCACATACAGACGATCAACATCAGCTTTGGGATGATGCATGCGATAGCAAGTGAGAAGCTTTCTCGTTTTGGCGCCCATTCGCTTAATTTCAGCTATGGTCCAGTTAAGGACATTAAAGCTGTAATGCACCACTGGGACAGCCAATGTGTTTATAGCTGATATTCTATTTTTTGAGTTTAGTTCAGTATTTAGTATCAGACGTACACGCCTGTAATACTCTTTTCTTATTTTTTCTTTCATTTGGGGGTGTTGTATGCCATCTCCTTCGCTAATTCCTAGGTACTTATAAACTTCTTCATGCTCCAATTCCCTAATCTTTGTGACAAAATCTAAATCTATTGAGGGTGTTTCTGTAATTCTACCTTTCTTGAATGTTACTTTTGCACATTTATCTAATCCGAAGTCCATACCTATGTCGTCACTAAAGTATTTTACAATATTGAGGAGGCCTTTCAACTCATTGTCGTCTTTGGCAAAGAGTTTGAGATCATCCATGTATAGTAGGTGATTGAAAGTTTTCTTATTTATTTTGTAACCATAGCTACTGTTGTTCAGTTCATGTGTAAGAGGGGTTAAGGATAAACAAAACAGAAGGGGTGACAGAGAGTCTCCTTGAAAAATTCCACGTCGGATGTTCAGACGGTTGGATATGGCAGTGCCCCCGGTGTGCCTCAGGTATAGTTTTGTGTTCCACATCCCCATGCTGTGCTTAAGAAAGTTTAATACCACAGGGGAGACTTTGTACATTTCCAAAGCCTTAAGGATCCAAGAATGTGGAACACTATCAAAGGCTTTACGATAATCAATCCACGCTGCACTGAGATTTCTGCGTCGTCTCCTGCAATTTTCCAGGATCATTTTATTTATCAGAAGTTGATCTTTGCAGCCATATGAACCTCTACTGCATCCCTTCTGTTCCAGCGGGAGAATGCTGTTTGTTTCGAAGAAGGAGTAAGTACGGTTCGTCAGTACAGACGTGATCAACTTATACGTTGTGGAAAGACATGTTATCGGTCTATAATTTTTCGGGTCGTCTGTTTCAGTTGTTTTTGGTATGAGGTATGTAATACCTTCAGTAACCCATTCCGGGATTTTATTGGGATTATTTACAAGCGTTGATAATGTTTTTGCAAGTATGCCATGGGTAGATGAGAGATGATACAGCCAGAAATTGGGCAACTTGTCATTTCCTGGGGATTTCCATTTTTGGGATTTCGTTAGTGCTTGCCTAACATCATCTGTGGATATATTTACCCATTCTTGCAGAGGTGTATCCAGCAGTCGTTCTTCTTCACGCCGTATCCATTCTGCATTTGGGTTACATTCCTTTGGGTTGCTCCAAATATTTTCCCAAAATGTCTGTACATTATCAATCGATAGTGGCGTTTCGACATGTATAGGCGTTTTTCCAATTTCCCTGTAAAATTTCTTAAGATCTGCTCGGAATATTTTATTTTGGCGATAGAATCTACAACGTTTCTCGTATCGTCTTGTTCTCTGTGCTTTTAGCTGAAGTTTCTGTTTCAGCATTTCTTTGATCGATGGAATATCAATTAGGGATTTAATGCTATATTTCCGTTTGATCTTTTTGGATTTACGTGTGGAAATATTAGGGTTTCTGGTGAGCTCATCTAATATAGACAGCTCACATCTTATTATTATTATTATTATTATTATTATTATTATTATTATTATTATTTCCTTGTGTTTCTCTTGCATGTTCATTTCCTTCCGGGTCCCAACCAGAGACCTAAGGTCAAAAATAGCATCACAACATTTTCAATGAACATTTTTGTAAAAAAAGAAAGTAGACAACCTAAGATCACAAACATTTGACATTAATAAAGCCCTTCGTAAGGTGTGAGCTATACCTTGGGGTATAATTTTTGTATTTTCTTAAGGTATGGGCTACAAGGGACCCCTCAGTAGGATCTTTTCCAATTAAACCGAGAGCTCCACCTACAACTGGAATTATTGATGTCCTCATGATCTCATTTTTTGTTCTGATTGGATATCAAGCTTCATCTTTAGGTATCGAGAAATTTTTTTAATTGTTTGAGCTATTGTATCCAGAATAGCATTATGAATTCAAAATAAGAATGATATGCCCCTTCGAAGCTTCAAAGAAAACTAAAATGTTTCATATCCAAAATTATTATTATTATTATTTTTATTATTATTATTATTTTATTTCCTTTGATTTCTGGTATGTACACAGTACTTTCCGGGTCCTGCCCAGAGACCTAAAGTTAGAAATGGCTTTATGACATTTTCCACTGACCAATTAAAAAACACACACACACATATTTTACATAGACAAAGCCCTTTGTAAAGTGTGGGCTGTATTCGTGAGAACAATCTTTTTGCATTTCTTTATTGCATGGGCTACCAGGAATCCCTTTAATGAGTCTACTGGAATCTTTTCCAACCAATCCGAGTGTTCCAACTACAACAGGGATTGTTGATGTTCCGATATGACACATTTTTGAGATTTCAATTTCAAGGTCCTTGTATCTTGATAGCTTTTTGAAGATCTTCTTCTTATTATTATTATTAGGTTGGTGCAAAAATAATTTCGTTTTCTAACATATGTTACTATGTGGGAAAACGAAATTATTTTTGCACCAACCTAATATTATTATTTTATTTCTTTTGATTTCTGATGAGAGCACATTTCTTTCTGGGTCCCGGTTAGAAATGGCATAATGACATTTTCCACTGAACAAAAAAAAAAAAAAAAATCATATTTTACATAGATAAAGCCCTTCGTGAGAACAATTTTTTGTTATTATTATTATTATTATTATTATTATTATTATTATACTTTGACTACTATAAATATGTTATAACACTTTAATAAACTCAGCTTAAACAGTCACAAAACCACAAATATGTGGCACTTAGTGAAGATCAACTGTCCTACTCCTGCAATTGCCGTTTTAACAATCGCTTTCCCAAGGGTTATGTTATGCTCTTTAATTTCTTTACTAAAAATGATGTCATATTTTGTTAAGCTCTTACTTTTATTAAATCTTCATATGTGAGTCTTTAAATATACTTTTTAAGTTTTGTTTTAACTTATTCTTTTACGGTGTCGATTTTTCAAATCTTGGCTTCGTAAACGTTTGGGATTTATGCTGACCCCTTAAAAGCTATTAATTGCACCATTAGACTAAGATTTGTTTTTACTATATGACACTTCAAATAGAAGCAGATGAGTGACTGTATCACACATTGACTGGATTTTCGAAATAAGTTGAATATTCGATAACTAATCGGAGAGAAAATAGTTTAAAAGCCTTCTTTTTACGAGGTGGTGTTGAAAAACTATTGGATCGACGTCAATTTCAAAATCTAACAAAATGGCAAAACATCGAATTATTATTATTATTATTATTTAATCATTTCACCCCAAGAAATGCAATAAAGCCACTAGGACGCAAGAAGTTACTCAGTGTTAGATAATAAGAGAAAATCTACTATTAATGAGAGAAGACAATAAAAGAATAATAATTAAGAATTCAGATGATAATGATTGACATTTCTTTAAATTTTTGAAGACCAAATCTGACTGGGAAGCAAGAAGTCAGAAAAAACTTCCACAAGCGAGAAGTGCAATAGAAGAAACTGTTAGCATAGAACTTACGGTTACAGCTAACCATTTCATCTGAGACCTTGCTGCAAATCTAGTAATTCGCTTCAATTCATAAAGTCTAGGTACCATAGAGTAAAGTTCATCGAACATTTCACATGGAAGCATTTATAGAAAATACACATGAAAGCTACGTTACGGCGATGGAAAAGGGACTGAAGCCTAGATGCCAAGTCAGTGCCAATAAAGCTGCAGATTCTTCTTTGGATTCCATCAAGAATCTATAAATATATAGCAGGAGCACCAGTCCAGATATGATAGTAATATTTAAAGCAAGGACGAATGGCTGACTTATAAATATGTAAGATAGATTCTGGTGAGAAAAAGGATTTAACATTACATAGTGAACCAATTTTTAGCTGCAGACCTAGCAATTGTTTCGCTATACTCTTTCCACTTCATGTAAGAGGAAAACGTTAGTCCGCGAAGGCGCACTGAGTCAATCTCCTTGAGGTTAGCATCAGCCATGCTGAGAGAAGGTCAAAAATGTTCTCTCAGATAATTAAAAGAGAGCAGTTTCGTTTTTGAGTCGTTAAAATTAACAAGCCATTCCTTGCCCCATTTAACAACAGCTTGTAGGTCATTTTTGACATCAGCTGCCAATTTGATTTTATCGAACTGATCCGACTTACGATTGAGGAAATAGTTGTGTCATCAATATCGATACAGAGTTGAGAACTGATGACATCAAGAAGGTCATTTATGAAAATTAGGAATAACGTAGGTGCAAGAAAAGGCTTCTTCATCAGTTCAATATACAAGTGAGAACGATAGTAAATGTGAAAATTTATTACATATTTTTACGTCAGTCAGTGAAGTTGCGAAAATATGTCGAATGTCAGAGAGACAATTAGAGACGAAATAGTTTAAACATTTGGCAGTAATTGATTTAATGTAGACTCAGAGTTCGGAATTTTTTGGTTAGTGTCGAAAAAAGAAAAGCAAAACAAAACATAAAGATTTGGCGGTTAAATACTGGCAGAAACTTTTGGTACAAGTATTTATTTATCAACAATGATTTAATTTATACAAAATTTAGAACAATTTCGTCTGACGTCACCATAACAAAAAACACCAGCATCGATGAACTAATACATCTGTAAACAACAACTGCTTATTTTGTTTTTCTTTTCATTGTTGTTTTTTTTTCTTTCTTTTTTCTTTTTTTCTTCTTTCTTTTCCTTATTTTTTCTTTTCTTTGTCTTTCTTTTTTCTATCTTCCTTTTAATTGTCTTTTTTCTTTCTTTTTTCTTTTTCATTATTTTTCTCTCTGTTATCATTCTTCTTGTTCTTTTTTTCTTCCTCTTCATTGTTTTTTCTTTCTGCCCGTCTTTTCATTGTATTTCCTCTTTCTGTCTTCCCTCTTGTTGTCTTTACTTTCTGTCTTCCTTTTTATTGTTTTCTTCTTTCTTCTTTCTTTCGTATTCTTTCGTATTCTTTCTTCTTTCGTTTTCTTTCTTCTTCCTATCTTTCTATCTTACGTTTTGTTGTCTTCATTTTTTTCTATATTTTTTTTTCATTGTCTTTCTTTATTCTCTTTTCTTTTACATTGCTTTTATTCTCTCTGTCTTCCTTTTCATTGTTCTTCTTTCGTTCAGTCTTTCTTTTTGTTGTCCTACCTTTCTTTTTCGCTTTTTTCTTTTAATGCCTTTCTCTTCATATGACGTGGATTCGAACTCTTCCCGTCTCTAATCCTTTTCTTTCCCCGTTCTCTACGTCATTTCTTTTACTACCCTCACTCACCTAACCTTTCTTTTACTCGATCTCTCTCTCGAATTACACCTCGTATAAACGGATACAGTTAATTCATATTTCTTTCTTCCTAACTATCCAACTTATTGTTATTTGGTTTTACTTGGTTTATTTTGTTTTTACGGTATCTCAACACCTCAATGGGTTATTTTTGCCGACAAGTTTTTTAGGATAGTTTTGTATGAATAAAATATGTATTAATATACCTTTTTTTTTTCCCCAAAAAATGGAAATATTTTCCCCCAAAATGTTATACATGTATTTTATTATGAAAATCTATTTTTATACTTTCATATTGTTTTGATCTCATTTTAGGGGTTAACTATTTGCTTTATTTTTACAAAAGTCTGATAGGACCAAAGAGGGAGTTAGAGCCTGTTATATCTGAGATGGAATTGTTCAACCCTGATAGAGTTCAGCCTTGATAGGGTTCAAAATCATTTACTAGGTCTTGTGGCGGTGACACTTCTCACTCTACACACTTAACAGACGCATCGTTGCAAACCTATCGCTACTGTATCGCTGTTCCCATGACAAATATTTAGATAAGCTTCATTCGTTAGCTTCATTAGTTCAGGGCTTTACTGCAACACGCGCCATTCCCTTTCCACAGAGCTGAATCATCCGCATTTCCCCTGTATTCTAAAAGCAAGAAGAGAGATCCATTCCCCTCTTTTCAAGAACTTTGCGTGGATATTTCTCAGAATACTCTAATGCTCTGTCGTTATCTATCGTTCTGGTCCTTAAAATATTATCTTCCTTTTACTTCCTCTTAAATTCGTATCATCCAGTAAAACTCTATAATGAGTGACTCTTGGATGATTCCTTGACTCCTTGTATTGATCTTTAACAAAACATAAAGATACTCAGTATCACAGATGATCGATATTACAATGACTTTGATCCTCTATGGACCTCCCTCTGCTTGGGCCATTGTACACTTAAGAAATACTACATCTGTGCCTTAAGAAGTGTTTCGTTTAGAGTGGGAACATTTTTATGCAAATGTATCAAATAAATATGGAATAGCAAGCTGAGTGCTACAAAATAAAAAAAAATGTGTGCATGTGTGTGTAATGGGGCGGCTAAATTAGATTTTAAAAGAGCGGGGAGCGAAATCAAATGTTAAAAGTATTAGATGGTAAATCAGATAGAAAAAGTGGTGGTTAAATCAGATGTCAAAACTGGTGGGTTAGAAATCAGATATAAAACGTCGTTGTTAAATCACATGTTAAAATCATGGGCGCGAAATCAAATGTCAAAATTGTGTGGGCGAAACCAGATGAAAATGTAGTGGTTAAATCACATGTTAAAAATGGTGGGATCGAAATCAGAGGGTAAAAGTGTAGGGGTAAACCAGATATAAAAAGTGTGGGTTTAATCAGATGTTAAAAATGGTGCGGTCGAAATCAGAGGGTAAAAGTGGAGGAGTAAATCAGATATAAAAAGTGTGGGTTTAATCAGATGTTAAAAATGGTGCGGTCGAAATCAGTGGGTAAAAGTGTAAGGGTAAATCAGATATAAAAAGTGTGGGTTTAATCAGATGTTAAAAAGGGTGGAGTCGAAATCAGTGGGTAACAATGTTGGGGTAAATCAGATATAAAAAGTGTGGGTTAAATCAGATGTTAAAAATGGTGAGGTCGAAATCAGTGGGTAAAAGTGTCGGGGTAAATCAGATATAAAAAGACTGGCTGATAAATCAGAGGTTAAAAGTGTAAGGAGTTAAACCAGATATTAAAAGTGTAAGAGGACAAATAATGTGTTCAAGTGTTGGGTTAAATCAGATGTTAAGTTTTAAAGATTTCTAATTTTTATCTGGCCTGATAAAATGAATATTTTTCGCTATATTATCCGACTGTAAATATTTTTTGTTTTATTTTTAAATAAAAAAAAAAAAAAAAAATTTGCTGTCCGCTTGTACTTATTTTCTATTATACGACTAAATGGAAACTTTTCATATACAAGACTTATAAAAGTGTTAGAAGCAAATGATTCGAAAAAAATGTTTTATGATTTATTTTTAAAATGAATGCAGTTAAGATTTTTAGATAAATGCTAAAACTAAGCATAATAGCATTCTCATAGGAACAAATCTAATTTTCAGTTTAGTTCTCAAGAGTAGGAAAAAGTGTAGGGATCTTTTTTATACTGCAGACATCTTTTAGTTTTCTTACACTGTGGACATCATTTTTTCTTATACTGCGGACATTTTTATTTTTCTTATAATGCGGACATCTTTTATTTTTCTTATACTAAAGATATCATTTTTTTAATACTGAGGACATCTTATATTTTTCTTAAAGTGCGGGCATCTTTTATTCCTCTTTGACAGCGGATATCTTTTACTTTTTTATATTGCAGACATTTTTTTATTATATTGCGGGCATCTTTTATTTCTCTTATAATGCGGGCATCATTTATTCTTATACCATGGACATCTTTTACTTTTTTATACGGCAGAAAAATTTCTTATACTGCGGATCTCTTTTGTTTTCTTAAACTACAATCATCTTTTTTTTTATACTGAGGACATTTTTTATTTTTATTTTACAGCGGACATCTTTTATTTTTTTATAATGCAGAGATTTTTTTATTTTCTTAAACTGCGGACATCATTTTTCTTATACTGCAGATATTTTTTTTCACGCTGCAGACATTTTTAATTTTCTTAAAATGCGGACATCATTTTTTCTTATACAGCGGGCATCTATTATTTTTCTTATACTGGGGACATCTTTTATTTTTCTTATACTGCGGACATCTTTTAATTTTTTTTAATGCAGACATTTTTTATTTTCTTAATCTGCGTACATCTTTTTTTCTTATACTTCGGACATCTTTTATTTTTTTATACTGCAGATAAATTTTATTTTCTTATACCATGGACATCATTTTTTCTTATACTGCGGACATCTTTTATTTTCTTAAACTACGGACATCTTCTTTGTTTTTACTGCGGACATCTTTTATTTTTTATACTGCAGACATTTTTTAATTTCTTAAATTGCGTACATCTTTATTTCTTATACAGCGGAGATACTTATACTGCAGACATTATTTATTTTCTTATACTTCGGACATCATTTTTTCTTATAATGCGGACATCTTTTATTTTTCTTATACTGCAGGCAAATTTTATTTTCTTATATTATGGACATCTTTTTTCTTATACTGCGGGCATCTTTTATTTTCTTAAACTACGGAGATCTTTTTTCATAAACTACAGACATCGTTTTTGTCTTATACTGTGAGCATCTAGTTATTCTTTTTTTTATTTTTATATAGAGCATTCATTGTACGCTTGAATCTTCCCCTCTTTTTATTTTTGTTTTTGTATAATACAAACTTATACAGTATTCGTTCTCTCTTCCTTCCACAACGTTTTCCATGCATCCACAACGCACGCGCATATATTCCCTCCTCCACACGCTGATTGTTCCATACTGTTTTCCGTTCTTTATACAATGGACACATACAGCTTTTTTTTCTCCTCCTTTTACCCAACTATCTTTTGATCATACACGAAATACACTAATTTCACACACCCGCATTCTTTCGCATTCTCTCTTGCACACACAGACTCATATTTCTTATACACAAATACGCATACGCATGTACCGCTAGTCAGTGACATATAGCCACGTGTATAGCGAAGACTATCCTACTAAAAAGCGAACAAATCGAGGAATAAAAAAAAAGAAAGAGAGGCGAACTAGGTTAGTACATGTGTACCGAGGAGAGCGGTGATCAGGCCACTTCCCAGCGCTTATTGCTTTACTGCAACTTAAGGTGCACACATACCACGTAACCCCATCCATCTGAGGCAGTCCACGCGTGTGCATTTATGGCAAACTATACTCGATCATTACCGACACCGGGCCTGACGCCATTTAAATCGGTTACCGATGCCCGTCTTCATTAAATTCGGACATTTTGCGCAGTAGATTCCTGCCTTATTTAGTGTTCTTTGTTTTTAAATTTTAGTTAGGGGAATTATCCGATCATTTCTATCTATCTATCTATCTATCTATCTATCTATCTATCTATCTATCTATCTATCTATCTATCTATCTATCTATCTATCTATCTGTTTCTTCATATCTATCTATCTATCTATCTATCTATCTATCTATCTATCTATCTATCTATCTATCTATCTATCTGTTTCTTAATATCTATCTATCTATCTATCTATCTATCTATCTATCTATATATCTGTTTCTTCATATCTATCTATCTATCTATCTATCTATCTATCTATCTATCTATCTATCTATATATCTGTTTCTTCATATCTATCTATCTATCTATCTATCTATCTATCTATCTATCTATCTGTTTCTTAATATCTATCTATCTATCTATCTATCTATCTGTTTCTTAATATCTATCTATCTATCTATCTATCTATCTATCTATCTATCTATCTGTTTCTTCATATCTATCTATCTATCTATCTGTTTCTTCATATCTATCTATCTATCTATCTATCTATCTATCTATCTATCTATCTATCTATCTGTTTCTTCATATCTATCTATCTATCTATCTATCTATCTATCTATCTATCTATCTATCTATCTATTCATTATCTATCTATCTATCTATCTATCTATCTATCTATCTATCTATCTATCTATCTATCTATCCAAGTCTCTTTCTTTTTATCTATCTATCTATCTATCTATCTATCTATCTATCTATCTATCTATGCAATCCACTTTTAATGTTAAAGTCATTCTTTCATCTGCCAACAAGCCCCAATAATGCGGCACAACGGACCACAAAGTTAAACCTTTTGATTAGATATGAAAGACTGGTTTACTTCTTAGCCCAATATTGTAACAAGTTTGGTGTATAACAAATCTGAAAAATAAAAATCTATCGGCCTACATTTTGACTGAAATAAAAGCGTATTTCTTTTCTGTTGGAACAGTACAAACTTTTTATTTCCATTCTATCTTTTTTTTTTTTTTTTAGCTTTATAATATATTAAAATATCTCTACAAATAAAATACAATGTCCGTCTCTCTGTCTCTCTGTCTCTCTGTCTCTGTCTCTCCGTCCATTCGCCATAATCTAAGCAACTGCTGGATTGATTTCAACCAAACTTGACATGCAAATAGGCTATGACCCTGTGTGTCATAGGCTATGTAAAGTTAACCTAGGTCAACCATGAAGGTCGTGAAAGGTTAAAGATAAGGTCAAAGAAGCCATTTCTCATGAAAGTTAAATATTTATTCCCACGTCTAAATATCGTGGCAAGGGAGGTAAATCAATGTATGGCAGTAAATTAATGTAGGGTGACTTACTGTCGGGATTCTAATAATCTATACAAATAAAATGAAGGGTCTGTCTGTCTGTCTTTTTATTTAGACAAAATTAGTTGCCGAATATCACCGGGCAACTATGCTAGCACTTAATAAATAACACAGAGAGAGATGTAATTTGTGTAAATAGGTAAGTAATGAAACGAAAGAAAAAACGAGGGTTAATCGAAGGAAAAGGAGTAATTTAATTAAATCTAAGTTTAACAGTCAGTCAGTTATGTGCCATGCGTGATACACGCTTAGTCGATCATGTATCTTTCGATACATAACTGACGAGGCAGAGTTTTTCCGCATTAGGTTGCCATTTCTTTCTGCGGTAGATCAGTTGACATCCAAGGCTATAGAACCCGGTCTGTCCTGCTATTTACTCATAGATGGGGGGGGGGGGGAAGAAGAAGCGGATTCATACCTTTCCCAAGGGCCATAGGACATAAGTGAATGTAATGGATTCGACTGGAATCACTATCCATTACTCCACCGTGCCTCAACGGTGACACCCACAAGATATTAATGGATTTATTTGGGAAGAGGAAAGAAACAAATGGAATATGTTGATCCATACGGTATAGGTCGGAAATTAATCTCAAGATTTAATATTAGCGAAAAAAAAAAAAAAAAAAAAAGAAAAAGAAAAAAGAAAAAGAAAAAGAAAAAAAAAAGAAAAAGAAGACAACTTAGAGCAAATGTGCTTTTGTCCCATTTAATGTATTGAAATTGAACGGATTTATCCCAACGTCACTTGCATTGCTCACAACAGTCCCTCGTTTTGGGATTGCCATCAGCTGCTGCGTTGTATTTTCCTTAAACTCGTACAGAATTTCTGCCTTTGCAAAACAATAGCCAAGAGACTTATGGAGAAAGATTTGCAATGTAGTGGTGCCGACAGATCGGGGCTGATGCGATGTTTGAAAAAAAAAAAAAAAAAAAAAAAAAGAAGAAAATGCCACTGCATATGATTTTGTTCATTTATTTGTTCTTGAATTCTGACTGCAACTGTCACGCAGTACATAAACTAACTTAATGTCTCAAGGACAACTGAATAATTCTGAGTTTTTGTTCAAACATGCGCAGTAACGACCTTTTTGATTGGCTGTTAAATTACATCATGACCATGCAACCGGTTATCAAAGTATTAGAATTAGATGGACAATTTTCAGAGAGATCTAGTATATTGATAAAAGGCAGAGATGAAAGTGTATATATATATATATATATATATATATATATATATATATATATATATATATATATATATATATATTATTTACATTTACACGTTATTTTTATGAATGTAATCGAACCTGTAACCCTAATAAATAGATTCCTGTCAGAGAGTGCATATTTTCTACGACATTTCTTGAACATTCAGGCCGGTAAATGTAATTAATACTGTTTAATTAAAAAAAACGGAACATTTACTTAAATAAATTATATCTATAAAAATAACTTATAAACAGAAAATATATTAAATAATTGTCGGACTTAATCCATTTCCTAATACATACGCAAACAAACACACACACTCATACACACACACATATATATGTATGCGTGTGTGTATGTATACAAATCAGTCAAAAGTACTTATTTTTTTATTTATTAGAGAGAAAGCTAAATAGTAAATTTGATATACTTTTAGTCCTCAAAGTAATACCCATCGGCACCCAGAACATTGGGCCAACGTGCCTCCAGCTGTGATATGACCTGTCGTCTAAAATCCAAGTGCCTTGGACGGAAAGAAGTCTTTGAATGCGTGCTGCAAGTCGGTCTCATCTGCGAAAGATTTCCCACGAAGACGGTTGTCCAAGGAATGGAAGAGGTGGTAATCTGTTAGCGCAAGTTCCGACCCTCGACATGAGACCTGGCATTGTCATGGAAGAACAGTGCATTCTTGCGATTAACCAATGCTGTCTCCTGCTGCACTGCCTGTTGCACACGTTTTAACTGCTGCGAGTAGAGGTGCGCAATGAAGTTTTGGTCCGTTGGTAGTATTTTATAGTATACCACTGGTCGACTATACAGAGCATGATCTTGCGTACACGTAGAAGTGATCTTGTAGTCTGGCACGCTTAGAAGTGTCATACAGGACCAACTTTACCTCACTGGCAAGCACTCGATCACATATGGGTACGTTGTCGTGCCGTGAAAGAAACAGGAAAAAGACAATCATTCGTTATTGTGTGTTGGCTTCCAAAAGTGTGTGGGGTACGCACTTGTTCAACTTGTACGCTTTCCCTATGCTGTGAAGGCGGAGTCTGGCTGTTTCATCAGAAACCAGGAAGCATTCGGAAAGCTCACCACAGGTTTGGCTGTTGTCCTCCTCTACAGCGTTCTTCAGGCCTAATCATTCAGGATCTGTGACCGGCCATTGTAGGATTCATCACAAAGGGACAGATCTCACAAGCTGAACTTCTGGAATCAATGCCTGGCGGTGTGTTCGCTCATTGCATTATCCCCAAAGGCTTGACGTAATCGGTGACTTGATGTGGTGCGGACAACCCTCCCCCAATTAAAGTCGTAAAGCTGACAACCCTGAACGAGCTGCTTCGAGACCGCCATCTTTCCTCACTTCCGCTCGAGCTATGACTGATGTGTGTGCACACCGCACTTGTATTGATCAAGACAAATGTCACCCCACCGATTTCTCGGCGCGTGATGCACTAATTTGCGTATCGATGATCACTTCTTCCCACACAACGTAAAAATCAGCAAGGAGTTTTTTGGTTACCTTATATATAATAGTCGCCTACTCCCGTCAGCTTAATTGGTTTTCATTCCTCTCTCGTTAGACTTCTATCGAGTCTTGAGAAATATGCACAGTGAATAAAACAGAAAAAAGAAACACTAAAGAAATGATGTTATATATATATATATATATATATATATATATATATATATATATATATATAAAATACATAATCATCAATGGTTGATAACTTTCAGGCCAAAAAGATACTCAATTTAATATTCAATTCGATCGAATGTTTTTGCTGATTTGAATTTATAACGTATACAATGTAGCTTAGTCACTGTTTCATTTATTTCTCAAGAGTGAACAAGAATTGCAAAAGCTTCCCAAAATATATCTGTGTTAGCAATAAACTATCCGTTGGGATTACAAGTTTTTATTCGTTTTAATTCAACTTCACCAATGGAATCAAGCGTTTTTACATAAAAGATACTCCGTTAGGAAAGCTCATTCGGATTTCTACTTAACGTTCTTAGAACTATATATAAAAATTCGTTTCCTTGAACATGTCTTGTCTAGAGGACCATTTGGATTGACGCATCTACGTAATTTATTGAAATTTCCTTTCCGAATATTAACCGGGGCAGTTTTTTTTA
>OZ010581.1:117545239-117775239 GCA_963932145.1 Acanthosepion lycidas | reverse complement strand
TTCACACAAATAACCCTTGAGAAAGTTATTTTTGCGATGTCAACGAACACTCGTTTGACACTTTCGTAATATCAACGAATACTCGTTGTCACTTTCGTAATGCTCATTGTAGTAGAGACTTTGTAATCGCAGATACAACTATAGTAACGCCGTTGAACAATACTAGTGTCAGACGCCTTCGAGTATCACTAGCACTAGTACTTGCTCGATAATACTCGCTCGAATAGTAACCACCGTATACTAATCTGAATAGAGAAATAGCATAGTGAGTGGAGTAAAGAATAGCGTTCCGTATTGTAATAGAGGATAGAATAGAAATTACGTGTAGTAACAGAGGATAGAGTAGAAATAGTGATCATTAGTTGTTAGCTACTTCCTACATATATGCGTTTCTTCTATAGTCACGTGATCCGCTTACTTCAATAATGGGATCGCCTGTGTTTGCTCAATGGCGATCTGTGTTCAAACTCAAGTGTTGGCAGCGACGTTTTATTCCTATATAACAGTTATGAATCCATCTCTTTTCCCCACAGCTATGGGTTAAATAGCCCAGTTAACGGAATTCTCTTGCCTTGAGATGTCAAACAGCCTAGGAAATTGCAACTGGGAGAGAATGGGGTCAGTCAGGCTATCTTGGCCGAGACACCCCAGTGCTGCTATAGTTGTAATATACTTAGTGACCCTTACGACCTTAATGAGTTGCGAGGTTCGTGATGTGATGTAACGGGAAGGGACATTGTATTATATAAATATTATCTTTAGTTCAGCGCTTCTTGTGACCTGTAACACTCAAAAATATATTTTCTAAGACATTACAATAATTATCTGCATTTACATTAACACCATAATCATTTATAAAGGGCCCTATAAGTTTACTCCCTAGAGTACTTGCCAAATTCATTACTCAGCCCTGCTGCTGTTTTCTGAGTCGGGTTAGTTGACGATTTCCAAGAAGGTTTCAACATCTAACCAAAAAATCAACCAATATAGCTCTACATTCATCATTACTCCTGATGTTGCTCTATATCCATCATTACAGTTCGGAATTCAGTTTTCATGCACATTTTCACCGAAATTAAACATTTCTTCGTAATAGTCACTTAAGAATGGGCGATTATTTGCTTTCATGCCTTAAGCTAATGTTTTGAATAACGTTTGCAAAATCTTGAACTTTTTGTCTTCAATCCTCAAACTTTTCACATATTTTCCTGCTTATCTTTCTATAGCTCTGAGATGAGGTATTATGTTTATTTACATTATTTACATTATTCGGACTTTTATCCTCATCTTCATTGCCCTATTCACAAGGACACATGGCCCAGTGTATAAAGACGTTGGTAGATCCAGTGACTAGCTTCTAGTTATATAATGGCTGTCTATATCTCTGAGATGAGATATTATGGTTATTTACATTATTTACATATTTCGGACTGTTATCCTTATCTTCATTGTCATATTCACGACGTTTCGGTCGTTGTACGCCCTGGCCTTCTTCAGGTGATTGGAATTTCGAACTGAACCCTCAAGGACGCATGGTCCAGTGGATAAAGGTGTTGGTTAGAGCCAGTGACTATACCCAAAGAGTTGTGAGTTCAATACCAGGACACAGTAGCGGTGAACCAAAAAACTTGGACAGTTGAGTTAAAGGGAAATAACAGAGACATCCGGAAGAGGCGTGGCACCTTGACCTTTTTTTTTTCTGTTGCAGATTTACAGCCACATCACATTGAAACACCGCTTCGCGTATGATCACCGAAGTTAAGCAACGTCGAGCCTGGTCAGTACTTAGATGAGTGGTCGCTTGGGAATACCAGGTGCTGTAAACTTAGGTGTGCGAGTGGTGTAAAGATTTGTAATTGGAAATTGGAGAGCCGAGTTCCAATCTTCATTGGGTTCGTTATATTCAATTACGTGCAGATATTCCTGAGAAAGATATGAATCCAACTTTTCCACCCAGCTATTGGTTAATTAGTAAGATTTGTATCACTAAAACCAACATTAACTGAAAAAAAAAAATGCGTACAAAATATTTAGATTTCGCCATTAAACAACCCCGAGGTTGATATGCTGCTAAAAAAAAAAGAAAAAAAAATATACAGATTTACCTATACCGTAAAATTAGCAAATACCCTTGGAAACGGTATGGAACCACCTCTTCAACGCGAAACTATGGGTTAAATAGTAAGATCTGTATCAGTAAAGCTTTATAACACCACTCTAATTCTTACAATCTAAAATATTTTCTGGCTTTAAATAAACTGAAAAGGGGTTGATAAACCGTAGAAAACGAATCTATCCATCTATTTTTTTATTGCTGACAACCGTACATTATTTCTTCTTACAATTGATATTTAGTCTTTTCTTCTCGCTTTCTTTTACTACCTCCTATAAGAGGTTTCTTTCTTCGTCTGCCATCAACAGACTACGTATCTTATATTGTTTAAATTCTTATGGAATAGAATAAAAACAAAACGGAATTTAATATACGGTTTTCAGTCTTTTCTTGTATTCGTCTTAAACAACTATTCCTTTAGAACTAAAAACTCAGTTACTTGAAAGCCTTTGTAATATGTTTTGATCTAAGACAGTAAAAGAGATTCCGTCTAACAAAAGGGACAAGTATTTCGCGTTGCCAAATATTTTCTTTTTGGTTAGTGCTGACGCACTTAGCTTTTTTGCATGTTCCTATTTTCATTTAGGATATTTCTGTTCTGCCCTCCATTTTTCTTTTTATTTATATGTATATTTTTTACTGTTGTTCGCCCAATACAAGGCCCAAGAGCCACTCAAGTTAGACGGTTACCGAATGGGGTTATTTGAAAGTAGATAACTGTTGACCGGAGACGTGAGGAAATTAAACTAGTAGCGATCGAGGAAGCATCGTCTCGGGAGTCTTTTTCACAAAGAACCGCTTCTGGGGAAGGAACTGTCCGAATGGTACTTCTTTCTTACTAATGGAATACAAGGGGGAATGAGAATGATTCGACGCTCTATACACCATGGCGTGACCTAGCTGTAGGGTATGAACTGGTAGAATTAAGGAATGTAGGTCATCTAAACAATTGCCATAGCAATAGCGAGAGGCTTCCGATGTTTAGTCACTAGGATAAGGGTTGTAGGTTGGAAAATAATCCATCACCTACAAGGCTACGGTTCTAGGACAGATGCACACTGAACATTTATCTCCTGGCCAATTGCGTCTCTGGACATTTGCGTTCCTAGACAAATTTTGAAGCTTTGAAAGGCAATTACCATAAATTTTTAAAAACAAAAAAACAAAAACAAAGGTAGTAATCATAAATTTAAAAAAAAAGAATAAAAGGAATAAAATAAAAAATGTTTATTTTGTTTAAAATGCAATGACAGATTAACAGTGTTGCAAGATCTCTCCACACATCGCCAATACGTTTTTGTTTCTTCAGTGTTTTTCTTATGATAGTGTGATGTAATGGAATAACCAGTAACGCCCATGAATGATTACACTATAGGTAGTAAGTACCTATAAAGTCAACCATTTATGAGAGACTCGGGAGTGGGTGAGAGCGAGACGACGCAAGCATGTCCAACCTTCCAATTAGTAACACTCACTACTAGATTGACCTGTGTGTATAACTGTACCGTATTTCATATTGTACTTGTTGTGTACAATAAAGCTTTCTTCTAGTATCCACCTGGTGTTATGTGTTTATTCCCTTAGGACGGAATAGAAAATAGTGGTAGCTGCAATTTGCCCGTCCACAAATATTTTTCCACTAGTGTTTGATTTTCGGAACTTAGCCATGGATTCCAAATAAAAATATAATCCTTAAATTCCAGAATCTATTTGATGTTTGTCATATGCACTGCTAGAGTTAACTCTAACTGCTATTTGAATTTTCTCTTGGTTTCAAAAAGAAATTTTTTTTTTATTTTTATTTATGGTAACTATCTTTCTGCTTGTTTAGAGGAATTAAAGGTATTGGTACGCAACCCCCACAAAAAAAAAAATGTCACTTCAAAAATGTTATCAGAGGTACGCAATTATCCATGGACGCATTTGTCTAGGGACGTAACTCTCCAGGTAAGCAATTGTCTGGGACGCAAATGTCCTGACCAGACAAAAATACATAGACACTTTTAAATTCGGTCAAGGCGGGAAAGTGAGGGCTGAGAAGTTCCAGCACAGTGATGGCAGCAGTACTTTTGGAACTGGTCTGGATCATGTAAAGGTATAGTATGGAAGAAAGAGTCAAATACTTTTTGATTTTAGTTTGTCTGGTGCTGGATTATTAATTCATAACAGACGACATTTTAGCTGTATCAAACGGAGGAATCACAGTGAGGAAACACCAAAAAATCCCAGCAAGAAATCACACTGAGGAATCACACTTAGAAATTACACCAAGGAATCACACTGGGAAATCACACCGGGGAATCACACTGAGGAATCACACCGGGGAATCACAGCGAGGAATTAAAATTGGGAATTACACCGAGGAATCACACCCGGGAGTCACACCGAGGAATCACACCGAGGAATCATACTGAGGAAACACACTGAGGAATCACACAAAGGAATCACACCAAGGAATCACACCGAGGAATCACAATGAGGAATCACACCAAGGAGTCACACGAAGGAATCACACTGAATAAATCACACGAAGGAATCACACTGGGGAATCACACTAAGGAATCACAATAAGGAATCGCACCAAGGAATGACACCGAGGAATGACACCAAGGAATCATACTGAGGAATCACATCGAGGAATCACACTGAGAAGTCACACAAAAGAAGCACACCAAGGAATCACACTGAGCAATCATACCGAGGAATCACACCGAGGAATCACACAAAGGAATCACACTGAGGAATCACACTGGGGAATCACACCGAGGAATCACACTAAAGAATCACACCGAAGAATCACACCGAGGAAGGACACCAAGGAATCATAGAGAGGATTCACACTGAGGAATCACACTGAGGAATCAGACAAAGGAATAACACCAAGGAATCACACCAAGGAATCACACAGGAGAAATCACACTGAGGAATCACACTGAGGAATCACACCGAGGAATCACACAAAGGAATTACACCAAGAATAACATTGAGGAATCACACTAAAGAATCACACCAAGGAATCATACTGAGCAATCACATCGAGGAATTACACTGAGGAATAACACAAAGGAAGCACACCAAGGAATCACACTGAGGAATAACACAAAGGAAGCACACCAAGGAATGACACGGAGGAATCGCACAGAGAAATCACACCAAGGCATCACACTGAAGAATCACACAGAGAAATCACACCAAGGAATCACACTGAGTAATCACACTAAAGAATCACACCAAGGAATCACACCGAGGAATGAAAGAGAGGAATCATACCAAGGAATCACACCGAGGAATCACGCAAAGGAATCACACCAAGGAATCACACCAAAGATTCACACTGAGGAATCACACCAAGGAATCACACCAAGGAATCACACAAAGGAATCACACTAAGGAATCACACCGAGGAATCATACTGAGGAATCACACTGAGGAATCACACAAAGGAATCACACCAAGGAATCACACTGAGTAATTACACCAAGGAATCACACTGAGGAATCACACCAAAGAATCACACCGAGGAATCACACTGGGAATCACACAGGGGAATCATACTGAGGAATCACACTGAGGAATCACACCAAGGAATCACACCGAGGAAGCAAACTGGGGAATCACACGAAGGAATCACAACAAGGAATGACACCGAGGAATCGCACAGAGAAATCACACTAAAGAATCACACCAAGGAATCACACCGAGGAATGAAACAGAGGAATCATACCAAGGAATCACATCGAGGAATCACGTAAAGGAATCACACCAAGGAATCACACCAAAGATTCACACTGAGGGATCACACCAAGGAACCACACCAAGGAATCACACTGAGGAATAACACCGAGGAATCATATGAAGGAATAACACTGAATCACACCGAGGAATCACACTGGGAATCACACCGGAGAATCACACTGAGGAATCATACTAAGGAATCACACTGAGGAATCACACAAAGGAATCACACTAAGGAATCACACTGAGGAATCACACCAAGGAAAAACATCAAGGAATCACACTGAGGAATCACAAAGGAATCTCACCAACGAATCACACTGAGGAATCACACCAAGGAAGCACATCAAGAAATAACACTGAGGAATCACACTGAGGAATCACACAAAAGAATCACAGCAAGGAATCACACTGAGGAATGACACCAAGGAATCATAACGAGGTATCACACCAATGAATCACACCGAAGAATCAAACTGAGGAATAACACCGAGAAATCATATGAAGGAATCACACTGAATCACACCGAGGAATCACACTGGGAATCACACCGGAGAATCACACTGAGGAATCATACTAAGGAATCACACTGAGAAATCACACAAAGGAATCACACTAAGGAATCACACCGAGGAATCATACTGAGGAATCACAATGAGGAATCGCACAAAGGAATCACACCAAGGAATCACACCAAAGATTCACACTGAGGAATCACACCAAGGAATCACACCAAGTAATCACACTGAGTAATTAAACCAAAGAATCACACTGAGGAATCACACGAAGGAATCACCCAGGAGAATCAAACTGAGGAATCACACTAAGGAATCGCACCAAGGAATCACACCGATGAATGGCACCAAGGAATCACACAAAGGAAGCAAACTGAGGAATCACACAGAGGAATCACAACAAGGAATCATACTGAGGAATGATACCAAGGAAGCACACAAAGGAATCACACTGAGAAATCACACAAAGGAATAACATCAAGGAATCACACAGAGAAATCACTCCGAGTAATCACACTCAGGGATCACACTGAGGCATCACACCAAGGAATCACACTGGGGAATCACACTGGGGAATCAAACTGAAGAATTACACCAAGGAATCACACCAAGGACTCACACCAATGAATCCCACCGAAGAATCAAACCAAGGAATCACACCGAAGAAGTAAACTGAGGAATCACACCGAGGAATCACACCAAGGAATCACACTGGGGAATCACACTGAGGAATCACACTGAGGAATCACACCAAAAAATCACACCGAGAAATCACACCGACGAATCACACCAAAAATCACACTCAGGAATCACAGTGAGGAATAACATCATGGAATCACATGAAGGAATCACACTGGGGAATCACACAGTGAAATCAGTCTGAGTAATCACACTCAGGAATCACACTGAGGCATCACACCAAGGAATCACACCAAGGAATCACACTGGGGAATCAAACTGAGGAATCACACTGAGGAATCACACCAAGGAATCACACAAAGGAATCACCCAGAGAAATCATACCGAGGAATCACACAGCGGAATCACACCAAGAAATCACACTAAGGAATCATACTGAGAAATCACACCGAGAAATGACACCAAGGAATCACACTGGGGAATCACACTGAGGAATCACACTGAGGAATCACACCAAGGAATCAAACCTAGGAATCACACCAATGAATCACACCGATTAATCACACTGAGGAATCACCTTAAGGTATCAAACCAAGGTATCACACTGAGGAATCACACCGATAAATCACACCGAGGAATCACACCGAGGAATCAGACTGGGTAATCACACCGAGGTATCACACCGAGGAATCACACTGGGGAATCACACAAAGGAATGACATCGAGGAATCATACCGATGAATCACATTGAGGAATCACACCAAGGAACCGCACCAAGTAATCACACTGAGGAATCACACTGAGAATTAACACTGAGGCATCACACCAACGAATCACATTGAGGAATCACACTGGGGAATCAAACTGAGGATTCACACTGAGGAAACACACCAAGGAATGACACAAAGGAATCACCCAGAGAAATCATACCGAGGAATCACACAGCGGAATCACACCAAGTAATCACACTGAGTAATTAAACCAAAGAATCACACTGAGGAATCACACGAAGGAATCACCCAGGAGAATCACACTGAGGAATCACACTAAGGAATCGCACCAAGGAATCACACCGATGAATGGCACCAAGGAATCACACAAAGGAAGCAAACTGAGGAATCACACAGAGGAATCACAACAATGAATCATACTGAGGAATGATACCAAGGAAGCACACAAAGGAATCACACTGAGAAATCACACAAAGGAATAACATCAAGGAATCACACAGAGAAATCACTCCGAGTAATCACACTCAGGGATCACACTGAGGCATCACACCAAGGAATCACACTGGGGAATCACACTGGGGAATCAAACTGAAGAATTACACCAAGGAATCACACCAAGGACTCACACCAATGAATCCCACCGAAGAATCAAACCAAGGAATCACACCGAAGAAGTAAACTGAGGAATCACACCGAGGAATCACACCAAGGAATCACACTGGGGAATCACACTGAGGAATCACACTGAGGAATCACACCAAAAAATCACACCGAGAAATCACACCGACGAATCACACCAAAAATCACACTCAGGAATCACAGTGAGGAATAACATCATGGAATCACATGAAGGAATCACACTGGGGAATCACACAGTGAAATCAGTCTGAGTAATCACACTCAGGAATCACACTGAGGCATCACACCAAGGAATCACACCAAGGAATCACACTGGGGAATCAAACTGAGGAATCACACTGAGGAATCACACCAAGGAATCACACAAAGGAATCACCCAGAGAAATCATACCGAGGAATCACACAGCGGAATCACACCAAGAAATCACACTAAGGAATCATACTGAGGAATCACACCGAGAAATGACACCAAGGAATCACACTGGGGAATCACACTGAGGAATCACACTGAGGAATCACACCAAGGAATCAAACCTAGGAATCACACCAATGAATCACACCGATTAATCACACTGAGGAATCACCTTAAGGTATCAAACCAAGGTATCACACTGAGGAATCACACCGATAAATCACACCGAGGAATCACACCGAGGAATCAGACTGGGTATCACACCGAGGTATCACACCGAGGAATCACACTGGGGAATCACACAAAGGAATGACACCGAGGAATCATACCGATGAATCACATTGGGGAATCACACCAAGGAACCGCACCAAGTAATCACACTGAGGAATCACACTGAGAATTAACACTGAGGCATCACACCAACGAATCACATTGAGGAATCACACTGGGGAATCAAACTGAGGATTCACACTGAGGAAACACACCAAGGAATGACACAAAGGAATCACCCAGAGAAATCATACCGAGGAATCACACAGCGGAATCACACCAAGAAATCACACTAAGGAATCATACTGAGGAATCACACCGAGAAATGACACAAAGGAATCACACTGGGGAATCACACCGATGAATCACACTGAGGAATCACACTGAGAATTAACACTGAGGCATCACACCAACGAATCACATTGAGGAATCACACTGGGGAATCAAACTGAAGATTCACACTGAGGAATCACACCAAGGAATCAAACCTAGGAATCACACCAATGAATCACACCGATTAATCATACTGAGGAATCACCTTAAGGTATGAAACCAAGGTATCACACTGAGGAATCACACCGATAAATCACACCGAGGAATCACACCGAGGAATCAGACTGGGTAATCACACCGAGGTATCACACCGAGGAATCACACTGGGGAATCACACAAAGGAATGACACCGAGGAATCATACCGATGAATCACACTGAGGAATCACACTGAGAATTAACACTGAGGCATCACACCAACGAATCACATTGAGGAATCACACTGGGGAATCAAACTGAGGATTCACACTGAGGAAACACACCAAGGAATGACACCGAGGAATCACACTGAGGAATTACTGCAAGAAATCACACCGAGGAATCACACCGAGGAATCACACCGAGAAATCACACCGAGGAATCACACTGAGGAATTACACTGATGAATCACACTAAGAAATCACACGAAGTAATCACAAGGGAGGAATCAATCCGAGTAATCACAGTGAGGAATCACACTGAGGCATCACAACAAGGAATCACATAATGGAATCACACTGGGGAATCAAACTGAGGAATAACACCAAGGAATGACACAAAGGAATCACCCCGAGAAATCACACCAAGGAATCACACTGAGGAATCACACCAAGGAAGCACACTGATGAATCATACAGAGGAATCACACCGAGTAATCACACTGAGGAATCACACCGAGAAATCACACCGAGGAATCACATCAGGAATCACACTGAGGAATCACACTAAGGAATCACACCATGAAATCACACAGAGAAATCTCAACGAGGAATCACAATGAGGAATCACACTGAGGAATCACACTGGGGAATCACACTGGGGAATCACACTGAGGAATCACACTGAGGAATCACACTGAGGAATCACACCAAGGAATCACATCAAGGAATCACACTGAGGAATCACACAGAGAAATCTGACCGAGGAATCACACCGAGAAATCAAACTGAGGAATCACACGAAGGAAACACACCAATGAATCACACCAAGGAATCACACTGAGGAATCACACCAAGTGATCACCCTGAGGAATCATACTGAGGAATAACACTGAGAAATCACATAGAGAAATGTCACCGAGGAATCACACTGAGGAGTCATACTGAGGAATCAAACTGAGGAATCACACGAAGGAAACACCAATGAATCACACCAAGGAATCACACTGAGGAATCACACCAAGTGATCACCCTGAGGAATCATACTGAGGAATAACACTGAGAAATCACATAGAGAAATGTCACCGAGGAATCACACTGAGGAGTCATACTGAGGAATCAAACCCCGGAATCACACCAAGGAATCACACTGAAAAATCACACCGAGCAATCACACTGAGGAATCACACTAAGGAATCACAGTGTGAAATGACACTGAGTAATCACACTGAGAAATCCTACCGAGGAATCACACTGCGTAAACACACAGAGAAATGACGCCAAGGAATCACACTGAGAAATCACACCGAAGAATCACACTGATGTATCATACCAAGGAATCACACTGAGTAATCGCACTGAGGAAGCACACCAATGTATCACACCAATGAATCACACTGGGGAATCACACCTAGGAATCACATTGGGGAATCACACGGAGGAATGACACCGATGAATCACACCGAGGAATCAAAACGAGCTATCACACGGTGGAATCACACCGAGGAATCACACTGGGGAAAAAGAATGAGGAAACACACTGCAGAATCAAACTGAAGAATCTCACAATGGAATCACACTGAGGAATCACGCCGAGGATTCACACAGACTAATCACACCGAGGAATGCTTACTGACCTCAAATACATTGACACACTTATCTTTTCTATATTTGAATTTCGGCTTTGAAAAAAAATTATACTAGGGCTATTGTTGTTATCTTTTTTTATAATCACAACTTTTCGACCGTTTAACACTTCATCAGGTACTTATCGATCCGAGCAACCTTCAAGGATTTTCGAATTGAACACTTTTGTTCAATCTACAGGATATATCGTTCTCGTTCTGCTGTCCATATCAATCTCTTAATGGATACCGTACAAACTTGCGTCGTGTAGTGTAAACTTAGAATAAGTCGAGCAAGAATTGAACAGTACGAAAAAGAAGTTGACATGGTCAGAAGAACGAGACAATCAACCCTGTAGATTAAATAAAAGGTTCAGTTAGAAGATCGATAAGCACCTGAAGAAGGCAAAGAGTGCATGGCCGCCGAAACATTGTGATAAATGTTAACAAAAATGGGACAATTATCCGACTGTTAATAATTACTTTTTTCTTCTAAGCGTCATGTCTATTCAGAAGAAAGCCGATCATGGCTCTCCACAGCTTTCTCATATTCATGACCACTTTTTCTGTCAGCTATTTATTTCTCCGTCCATTTTCTCAAACTTGTCAGATACTTTACTTCTTTTGCGTTCGATATGCCCTGTATGTTTTAAATTTTCTAAACCGTCATTCCTTAGTATTTGCATTCGCCACTCAAATTTAATTTGACCCTAATTGTTAGGGAAATTCACTTGCCTCATTCTATGTCCATGGTATTCTTCGGTAGAAGCACATCTCGATTTCCTCAAGTTTTTATTTGTATATAAATGATTTGGATGGAGGGCAGACATAACATTGAAACTGATATCTATTTTTTCTTTTCTGATATTCTGTCCCTTAGTACTTTATTCATTTTTTTGAAATGTAACTTCACTATTTCCACCTACCTTCAGTTTTCTGTCACACTTTTCATCTTCTGTTATTACATTGTCTAGATTGTTACATCTTTGCGCTTGTTTTATTTTTAAGTTTCTGATGTGTAATTCAAATCTTGGAGTCTCTTTTGCTCACTGCCACATATACCCTCTTATTATCAATTCGTCCTTTCTCCACGCTTTTTGTTACAAAATGCATAGGTTGGTCCAGAATGGCAAACTACTGGTGAATACGATTGAGTGAAGTGGTTTAAACCCTGTACGCTTGTTTAAATTTTGATATACGGATAAAAAGAAGCGAAGACAATAAAACGACTGTAAGGATTATACCTGGCTGCACCCAGATTTCTAAGTGAGGTAAGCCAATTCGTGGCGATTAGTTTTAACTCTTTTCACCATACCATTTACTTTATAATAGGGACGTTTTTCTACCACTAGATAACATCTTAAAATAGCATCACCTTTATTATGGAGACGAAGAACATAATATTATACTTTAGGAACGGCATCGTGCATATTCAGGAATATGTTGAAGAAAGCTAAAAAACAACAATTTGAAAATTCTAACACTTTCGCCATTTATATAAATTTTAAAATAGGATTCTAGTTTATTATAGAAATCATCATCCTGAATTCCTTCTTGAGGCCAGTGTATTGGTGACAAGGTAGTCTATGTTGATGTTATAGGTGTACAAATTTGGGGTAAGAATGTTATTGAACAAAAAATAAAACACCTCATCAAGTTTTTCAAAAGAAAGAAATCAAAATAAACTTGTTCAAAACAGAATCTATGGGATTGAATTGGCACTAGTCCTAAAACCATCATAAAAATTCAGCATAGAGAATTAATAAACATTAAAAAAACTTCAAATACCTCAGTGCATGCATCACTTATAACACATTTAGTAATGGAGATATGGAAATTCAATATAGAATAAGCTGAGTTTGGTTTATTTTCCCCATCATCGCAAAATTCTCGAAACCAAAACGTTAATCTAGGAACTCGAGTCATGTCCTTCGATAGCCTTGTCAAATAGAGACTTTCATGCGGATGTCATGCATGGCGCCAAACCCTTTAAGAGACAACTAAACTGTCAGCTGCATTACAACCGTTTTCTCAGATTAATGATTAAAAATTTCTTTGAGCGAATGACCTCTCTAGGTCTTGGAGAGGATTCTTTCTTCGAATCTCGTGGACTGGTGCTACAGAATCCCAAACTAAGCACTGTACCAGCTGACAATCTAACGCATCACTTGAGGGCTTTCAACAACAGTAACAATTAAAATGACTATGTAACTCAAAGGGAAAATAAGGGCATAAGATGTTAATATTCCAAACTGTTTCAAAGAAAAGTTTACAAAAGAAGATCCCACTCCCATCAATACTGGAAAGAGCAATAAGAGTAAATGGACAAGGGGAACCTATTTTCATGAAAAAAAAGTTTTAACAGAAAGATTTTATAAATTTCAACCGACAAGAAATGCGGAAACAGCTAATACCACCGTTACTATAAGCGGAGTAAATTAGACATGAAGTTTGGGTCTAACGAACTAAATTTCAGAGAAGACAGGAAAGACAACTTTT
Source organism: Acanthosepion lycidas (assembly GCA_963932145.1). NCBI lineage: Eukaryota > Metazoa > Mollusca > Cephalopoda > Sepiida > Sepiidae > Acanthosepion > Acanthosepion lycidas. The sequence goes on along the minus strand of OZ010581.1, from coordinate 117,761,374 downwards.
TGTCCGCAGTCTCGTATATTTGTTTTATTTTCCTGAATCTGCTATCAGTACAGTACCATTTATCTTGTTATGGTTGCGTAAATCGATACCAAAATTCAGGTAGATTATATAATTCTTATCAAATTATCTCGCTTTCCTGTTTGAGACATGTTAAGAAATAAAAATATCGTCCCCCGCCCCGGCGACGCATCACAAAAAAAAAAAAAAAAAATCGAAACAGTACTTAATTGTCTACATACAGTGTTTGAAACCACGTGTTATACCCTGCTCTTGTCAGCCACCATCCAGGGGAGGTACCACAGTTTTGGCAGCTAAGGTGGTACTGCCACCCATGGCGTCACCAGCTGCTTTTGCCACCAGACAGGGTATTGTTTTTTTTTGTGTTTACACGCCAGTCTCTGCGGTTTTTACTCAACTGCAACTCAGATTTTCTTTTGCTTTTGATCGTTAACCAATACACAACGCACTCGTAGCGACCGCTATCAATGACGTAGAATGCTTCACATCGGAAGTAGCATTTTGTTTGTGAGCATAGTTTTAATCAATTTGATTTAAATATAGATGTTTTGGCTCGACTCTCGTATTCTTGTATACTAGGGCGGTTTGTCAATCCCTGCTGCAGACGCCTACTCAGCCACATTTGTGCTTTCTTCAACACCCACAGAGCCCAACTGTGGCTTATACTGCAACTAAGCTGAGCGAACCTTAGTTACAGTTTCTGGGAGAGAGCGCGTTATCTTGCGTGATCAGCGGTTAAATCCCGCTCAAACTCTCGGTCACGATGACTTGTGACTTCGTTCTACCACAGCTATAAACGGCTGCTACAAATAGTTTTGTCTGTCCAATTTGACTGATAAGCATTGGGCCAACCCATGGTATGGTTTCTCAAAGCTACCTCACGCTGGGATCGCCCCCCCTCCCCCGAGGCCGATAGCATCAAGAGGTCACCTTCTTGTCAAAAGAATCAAATTTAGCGTCTGGTAAAACGTTATGATTATGAATGAGGACCTTGAAGAACACCAGTGTATAGTCAGCATCGGAAGTGGCATCATTACAAATCTTCGCAGACAAAATAGATATTCTAGCTGGAAAAAAAGAGGAACTTTCAGTCTGGTGAAGAATCAGGATGAACTTCCTCCAGATATGAATGGAAGTTAATGTCGAAAAAAAATTATTCGTGATAAACAATGAGAAAGAGCTTTCAACCGAGATACTAGTCAGTGGTCAGGAACTTAAAGTCGTGAGACGATTCAAATATCTTGGTTCGCTTATTAACGATGAGCGTCCCAGAAAAGAAATAAGCAGCGCAAGCAATGTCTCAAAACTAGAAATATCTATGGTGAGTACAAATGGAAGGTCTTATTAGATAATGGGGTGCTTCCACAGGTAGATACTGGATGACATATGTTACCTCTTCCGGTGTTATATAAACAGCTGAATGGCAAGGAGCCAAGTGTATTTTTGTATTTGTATCCCGTTGTTCCAAGAATAAAGTAATTCCAACTTAGTATTACCATTGTTGTGGTTATTTTCTAATCTAGGAAGATAAAAACATCTGTCAAAAATCATATTGACCTTCTCAATCTTTAGGTAATTTTGCGAATCTTGGACATTCCTAGCAGAATCAGAGCGAATTATCCAAACATTCGGAATGAGATACAAAATAAAATAGAAAGTATTTCAAGAGCAACACACGCAATGGCAGCTGTCGAAAACCAAGAACCATCTAGAAAGACAAAAACATCTTCCTGAAATCAAAGATTTGCGTTCAATAAGCTTCTACCTCTTTTTATCCGACTGCGAACGATTAGCATTAACAGCAGAATTGCATCGACCAATCGAATCATAAGAAAATCAAGTGCCACAGAACTGTCCTAGACATCTTTTACATAGACCGCATCACAAAAGACGTAGTGCGAGACACCATCATCAACAGACAAGTTGGAATACCTCGTCAAAAAAGGGGAAACTTTAATTGTTTTGGACACAATATCCAACCATCTTTCCTTTGGCTTTATACAAGATACCATCTTAGGTAAAAACAAAGAGGTAAGCAGAGGGGTAGAGATGGGCTGGCAGCGTCAGTGAGGGGACTGGACAGAGACGCAAGCGAGTCCTGCTGCTCTGCAACTCTGTAAGCACAACCGGTTATGCAGCTGCTGCTAATGATGATGATGATATATTTTATGATGAGCTTTTTACCCCCGACGTCCAGAAAAAAGAAATAAACGAGTAAGAGACGTTATATACCCTGGACAGAGCCAGAAGACTGATATAGTTCATATATATATATATATATATATATATATATATATATATATATATGTGTGTGTGTGTGTATTTGTTGAAAAGATCTACCATCCTCATATCCATCGTGAAAAAAAGAAATTTTAATTGTTTTGGACACAACATCCAACAATCTTTCCTTTGGCTTTATACAAGATACCATCTTAGGTAAAAACAAAGAGGTAAGCACAGGGGTAGAGATGGGCTGACAGCGTCAGTGAGGGGACTGGACAGAGACGCAAGACAACATCCAACAATCTTACCACTAACATTCTTCAAAATTCTACCTAAAATTGGTGTCAAAATGGCTAAACGTCTTATTTGAAAACCTGGAAAACAAAGAAACTCAATTAGTTCAGTGTTTTTTTTAGATATTAAAAGTTTTGTGGGATGTTCAATTATGCTCGCTCTCTCTCTCTCTTTCTCTCTCTCTCTCTCTCTCTCTATATATATATATATATATATATATATATATATATATATATATATATATATATATATATATACTTGTCCAAAAATAAAATCCTTACATTTGCCTTAATAAAGTCACTCAGAGAACGAAACCCGTCTGTTAAGATAAGTCTTTTGTTTTTTTAGGTTGTTCTTTTACAGATATAGTCTCTGAAATTTATATGTACAGGGTGCGATGGGTAGATTCTCGCTATTTTATATTTTCAATTTCGCGCATGCGTGTTGTTTTTTATTTTGTTGACAGCAGTGGGGCACTGTCTGTGAAAACAAAGAGCACCATGAGGCAATTCATTTCACCAGAAATTTGGAAACAGCATGCTGTATTGCTTGTCATTTGCACCGGAAGCTCGAATACAAACATTTCAGAGTGTTTGGGTGTCAATCTGAGGACAGTGCAGAGGTGTTTGGAGGGATAACTAGTGATGGTAATGTCATACCGCTATTTCTCTAGCTACTGGGCCTCAGACCCAACACGAAGGCCTACATCAAGTGTCTTGAAGAGGTAGTTCTGCTTTGGGTCAAGAGTGTGGCTGCTGGAAGAACCTATGTCTGGTCAGAGGACTCTGCACACTGTCACACAAGCAGGAGAACCCTGCGACCACATCATCCCTTACATAAATCCTAAAATCCCCAGACTGCAAACCCCTTGATTATTATGTGTGGGGCGCAGTTGAATGAGAAACCAACAAAATTCCTTTTAACACATAAGATGAACCGAAGGCAAGCATCATGGTAACATTCAACAACTTAAATAAGGACACCATCCAGAAGAGTTGCAAGAGATTCCGAAGTGGTCTGGAGGCCGTAGTTGAAGCCGATGGCAATTTTATTGAATAAAGTTTCTCTTTCGGATTTCAAGATAGTTTTGTGTAACTTTGGTAAATATATCTGTCAAAATGAGATATTAGTGTTATTTTAATTTTTGAGTAATTTAGACGACAATTCATTCATCGCAGACTGTACTCACGGTGTATCAAAATACTTTTACAAACTTTGAGGGTGGGTTCCTGAGAGCAAACCCAGGTAAAATGTCCATATAAACATATGTCCAAAAGGTCATCATTGCACCTCAACACAGAAACTCATAATATTCAAAATGTCTTCTGCTTGCTTCTACACATGCATGTACCCATCGGATCATTGACTGGTGGACACTTTCAAATACTCCCACACGGTTTCGAATCCATAGTCTAGGTGCCATAGCGAAGAGTTCATCCGAACAATCACCATGAAAGCATTTATAGGAAAGGCACAGGGAGGCAACATTACGGCGGTGGGAAAGTGACTGAAACCGAGATGCCAGATCAGGACCAACAATATTGCTGATTCTTCTTCGGATTTTATCAAGGAGCTCAAGGCAAATAGCAGGGGCACCGAACCATATCTGGCAACAATATTCTAAACATGGACAAATGGTAGACTTATAGATACGTCAGATACATTCTGGAGAGAAAAATTGTCTAGCACAATCCAGTGAATCAACTTTCTTAGTAATATTAATTATCTTCCATAATTATCAATATTTTATTATAATGATTTTTGTGTTAGTGTTCGACTATCTCAACTAATCCTTAGCAGAAGTTCCTTTGGCATCGGTCACTGCTAATAGATTTTTCTGGAGCATTTGATAAGTTTTCTTTATGTACTTTGAATCATTTCATAATTATGCTTGTTCCTCTGTAAGTTAGCACGTGCATTACGCTCTGACATTGCCTCAGCTAAATAATAGACCATTCCGTTTTGACTGCATGAAAAGACACACACACATACATACAGACACAAAAAATACATATACCAGAGATGCTGTTTTGGTTTTAGTGAAAATTAAATGAAAAATGAAAAGCATGCTTAATTATAAGAAAGAGAAAAAGAAAGGGAAGACAGAGGAGGCGATAACATTTTCATTTTAAATGGAAAACCTTGTCAATTTTAAATCTTTTCATTTCAACCCTTTTCTTTAAATAATAATCTGAATTCATACTTATAATTGTTACTGTAATATTTTGTTAAAGTTAAGTTCAAATACTTACAATGTAAAAAAAAAATTTCCATGGCCATTTTGTAGTCGTGGAATTGCAAAGAGTTTATTCAATTATTAACTTAAGAATTATAATTCAGCAGAAAATTCAAAATAGGAAGACCGTGAAATTTTATGAGTATTGCTAGTTATTATTTACGCAATTCTTTCTGTTTTTTTTTTATATTAATAGCATTTTTTTTTAAAATTCATACTGCAAATATTCAATTGGGTTTAGGTTAGTCATAGGCAAACTGCAGCCCGCGGGCCGATTGTCATTCTGAATGTTACGCCTAATTTCATGAGGAAAATAACCTGATTAAAATGTTTGTTTACTTTCATTCTCACTTGTTCACTGATGGATAACCACTTGCATAAACAATGATTAAGTACAACGTATCTTGAATTTTCTCAGCATTTTGTTGAAGGCAATTTTGTCAGCATTTTAAACCATTGGCGATTTTCACTAAGGAAGATCATAAGTGCAAACACGTTTTACTCCAGAAACCAGAAACGTTAATTATAATTATTTTTATCTAGAGAATAAATATAATTCTTTTAAAAAATGTTTTTTCATCGTCAAATGAATAAATTAGAAACAAATCACACACAGCAGTGTGTGTGTTAAGCACTCTATTATCAGTGATAATATTATATCTGGACTTTTTCTAAATTATAGGAGGAATCTTTTCTCGAAAAAAACAACTTTTCTCTATTTCTAAGGCAGATGCATATGCGCATGCTCTTTGGTTGGCAAAATGGCTGCGGTATCTGTAAGGAAAAAAAACTGTTTAGTAGTGTGGCCTCATTCAGCCCACCGTTCGAAAAATCTTGACAATATCTGGTTTAGGTCATGTGTCTTAGAAAGTCATTCCACTAGTAAGTTGCATCTTTTGTGTTCTTTCTCCATCGAGAACGTTGGCGATCATGGCTCTCCACAACTTCTTATCATTTTTACTACTTAGCAATGTTTGTCATTTTACCACTCCTCCACCTTCCAGTTCAGCTATCTACTCACATAAGCTCGTCAGGTAGATGTACCGCTGCCTGTCCAAGTCTTTTTTGCCTTTGATATGTTCTTTCATTGTCAAATTTCCAAAGCTCCCCTTCTTCATGTGTCCCAGAAATTTCAACTTTTTATTTCTGATTCTAAGTATAGGTAACATATTCTTTTAAAAACTTCCTCATTGCTCACGGTACTCCCAGGCAGAAGATAACAATCGACGTTGCATTAAATTATTTGTAGTTGACAGGAAATCAAGAATCTGGCAGAGAGTTCCATACGTGTGAAACGTGAGAGCAGAATAGAAATAAAATAATGAGACCTAAATGCCGATCTACTCAGTTAAGTGCCATACGTGATACACGCTTGGGCGATCACGTATCTTTCGATACATGACTGACGAGGCTGAAGATTTTTCCCGGTGTACGTTGCCATTTCTTTCTGTGCTAGACTGGTTGTCAAACAAGGCTAAAGAACCGAGTCTGTCTGCTATTCAGCCCATAGTTGGGGGGAGAAGAGATGGATTCATATCTTTCCCAAGAGTATTTGTGCGTATGTGAATATAACGAACGACTGGGATTCGAACGCGGTTCTCCGAGTTGTCATTACATTGCACCACAACGCACATCCAATCTAGTACTATGCTTAAATACTTGAAGCCGATGTACCAAAGAGTAAAGTTCATCAGAACAATTGACATAAAGATATTTGTAGAAAAGACACAAGGAAACTGTGGGAATGTAATCGATGTTGATTATTACGGTATTCAGTGAGATCCCAATGACACAGTTTTAATTGTTTTTATGACATAATTTATTGCCTAATATATTTATTTTTATTGGGGATGTAATACTTGTGTGAACGTTAGTTCTCATTGAGGAAATCAACATTATTAATTAACGCATTAATATACACCACCCCATTTTTGGAACTGTTGGCATTAATCCTAATTGTTTTTGACCAAGACGAGCCTTCAAGTCAGAAAAATATCGGCTCTGGTTTGACCTGGAGAAGGATGGGATCCGCCAGGTCTATTTGTCCTAGACATGCGGAGAGAGCTGGTCCCGTACTCAGCTGTGTTATAACCCTATAACGACACCTGGTCACGATGATGATGATGATGATGATGGGTATTAATAAATTATAGATAGAAACCTATAATTAACACTATACCATTTCAAGTTCATTTCAATATAGATTTTTATAAACGTATATTTTATAACGGATTTTTATTTTAATTCTTAAAATTAATAATTTTATGCTGAGTATCAATAAGGTTAATTCACTCTTAATTAATATCGGCTTACGTGTTGAAATGTTGGCCAAGTTTAACAATCCGTAAAAAAACAAAACAAAAACGTTTTTTCGCTTGACATCACTATAATCATGAACTAACAACATCCAATATTCCTAAACCGTCACCCATCTCGATAATACCAGGCTCGACGTTGCTTAACTTTGGGAACCGGTGTTTCAGCGTGCTGTTAGTAAGGTGACAGAAGATTACGATTGACGTTGCATTTAACTTTTTGTAGATCGTAGTTGACAGGAAAGTAAGTACCTGGAATAGAATTCCACAAGCGAGAAGCGTGCGAGAAGAAACTATTAGCATAGGACTTACGGTTGCATCTAGCCGCTTCAACTGTGAAATTATGAGACCAAACTACCCATCTGGTAAGTTTTGATCATTTTTTTTAAAGCAAATCAATGTTTCCATTTCAAGTGAATAAATAACCCGTATATGCACGTCCTTGTAATTGATTCAAATAATTGATCCCCTTTCAAGTGCGCAAAGGAGCTGCCAAAGTTTAACCTATTTTAACTGGAGCAAGTTTCTTTTTCCTTTTTAGATAAATAAGTGGCATGCAAATTGTTGAGGTGTCCTCCCTCTAATAAGTATTGTTGACTCTTCCACTTACTATAAAATTAGTAGGGAAGTAAGCCTCGGGGGAATACTAGTATAAATTGTTCTACCGAGGCTATGAAAGTTCGCAGCTGGTGTCGAACTCTCTGGTTTGGTCAGAGAGGAACCCGGACGAGGCTGTGCCGAAGGGCAGAGTCTCGCCCGGAGAGGTAGACAGATCCTAACCCGTTTATACGGGTTCTACGGGGATTTTTTTGCCGAGCCTACGGGCTCGGATGACCCACGTTAAACTCGGCCTTGTGACACATCTACCCTAGTGGGGTGGATACTAAATATTAACAGTATTATAGATTGAACGCTGGTCAACCGACACACACACCCAAGTTGTGTAACACACTTCTGTTGTATTTACTGTTCGATACACGATTTATCTGCAACCTCTTGTTTTGGTATTTCTTAACCATTTCCTTGGTTACAACACAAATATTCCTTCTATTACATTTAAAACTAGCTGTTATTTTATTTTCAAGTGAATGCATAGCTTCAACAAACATTCTATTGATTTGAAAAATAAATCACTTTTTCTTTTCTCTAAGTAGATAACTATGCACAAAACCAGTTTCCTTTAAAGTAGACAGTGTTTCAAAACATTTGATATCATATGAGATGTAAATATCTGAGTAATTATATAGTCTACCCTAAACAGACTTATTGTTGAGCAAAATAAGATTTATTCATCAAAATTTCAATGAGAAATTCCTAAATTTGGGGATTTCATGAATGATTTCACAAGTTTTCTAGTATGCGCACCGACCCTCACACTGGTGGTCTTCCGGATCCTTTTGGCAAGCACAAACAGCCTTCCACTTTAAACTTTTTGTGCCATGTCTAAATCTGCATTGCAGTTCGTGCATTTTTAGCGAATTTTCTCACAAATGCACACTGCATAGTCTTCTTCGTCTATCATACAAAGCGCCTTTTCTTTTCCTGTGAATGACATTACCTGAATAGCAAAAAAGAAAAAATGAAACAGAATTTTAACTTTTTTCTACACATGCTGTTAATATTTGACGATTTGTTTGTTTGCTTAGCGGCATATCAACTAATTATGGGTCATTTAATGACGAAATTTTGAAGTAGCATAACAACTTCTATGGGTTATATTTTGTACGCATTTTTTTTTAGATAATAATAGATTTAATGATACAAATCTTACTAATTACCTCATAACTGAGGGGAAGAAAAGTTGAATTCATATCTTTTCCAAGTGTATTTGCGCGTAAGTGAATATAACAAACCCAAATGGAATTGGAACTCGGCTCGCCGATTAACAATTCCCAGCCATTATCCATTACACAACCCACACACCCAAGCTGAGATCATTCGGTATCCCCAAGTGGTCTCCCATCTAGTTACTGACAAGTCTCGACGTTGTTTAACTTCGGTGATTTAACGTATATATATATATATATATATATATATATATATATATATATATATATATATATATATATGAATGATATGCGTACACCTGTATTCCCCCTCAATAGAATATGATTAGCTGGTGTCCGTCATAAATACCGACGGACGTGTAGGAGAGTCAGAGCCTTAGTCTGAAAGCTAAGTCTATAACGACGCCCATTGGACTACGTTATTGATCTGCATTTCTTACCTACGACTACCACGCGTACCAGCCGATTACTGCTACCCTATTCTACTTGGATATAGTATCCAAAACCACTTAGCTTCTTCGTTCAAATATATCTCTTTCGCTTTATTCAATGCTGACGTCATCGAAATATATCTCTCTCTCTCTCTATATATATATTGATGCATGTGTTTTTCTATTTATTTTATGTAAATTCTTTTCATATCGTCTGATAAGCTTAATAACATTAACATTAAACGAAGAAAGAAAATCACAATATTGATACATATTTTTTAATCCTATCTAAGCTTTCGGCTTATATATATATATATATATATATATATATATATATATATATATATATATATATATATATATATATATATATGTAATTTTTGGTCCGTAATGTGTGAAACATATTGCTGTTCTAGACTTATCTTTTTCTAGTAACGTAAGGTTTTACTGTCAGCGACAATGGTGGTCTGATCCCAGTTGTTTACGAAGTTGGGAGGTGAAAAGCCAAAAATGCCACTAATTTTACAGAATCAGTAGAGGAATATATATATATATATATTTTTTTTTTTCATCGATTTCAACTTTTCAAACATTTTCTGATCTTTTTCAGGGGTCTGTTGAATTCAGTCAACTTCTCCAAATTTTGAACTTTCTTTTAAATCGAGTTCAGCCAAAGAAGGCGGTAAAGCCACTAAGACACAAGGGGCTACTGGGTGTAAGAAGCAAGAACAAAAGAAGAGTAATCAGAAGGACAGTAGAAAGCGATTGACTTTGCACAGAAATTTTTCAAGAGTAAAAGTTGGCTGGAAAACATGGAGAAGTATATTTAAAGACTTGCATCTGAAAACATTCCTGCAAAATTAATAGTAAGCACTTAAAAAACAAAATATATCATCACTTTTGAGAGCATATGTAAAACTAGTATATATATATATATATATATATATATATATATATTCCTTGCCCACATATTTTATGTATATATGAATATTATAGATTAAGAAGTCGGCGTAGGCGTTTTATATTTACTTGGAAATTGTAGGCGTCTTTTTGAAGATGATGTTTTGATGTTTAGATGTTTAATAGCGTGTATTTTAAAAAAATCTGTAATATATACGCAATGGTATTGTATGTGGGTGCCTATATTTTAATTAGTTCTGATGGGTGTGTATGTATATTACTCTGAAATTGGTTATGTGTATTAGTAAAGGAGATTGTTGCCCGACTTAATTTGCCTCTAGGTCAGTCATTTTAAATAATAATATTTTAAAACACCCACATGATAGCCTCAATCTCTACCACCTGATTTTATTCTGGCTTCCATTTTTTTTGTATTTACGATAGGAAATGCAAAATATTTATACTAACATTTATATCTTCTTTTTGAGTTAAAAAAGCAAAAGAACTCTTATTTATTTTTGTCGTATGAAAATTTAAGTAAGAGATCGAACCGAATGAAGCACGCGTCAAGCGAGCCGAGAAATGAAAAGATGACGTCAGCATTGAATAAAGCGAATTGAAATAGTCCATAAAAGAACATGGCGACGATGAGACAGTCTGCGCATGCGTAGGCGTAGATAAAACATTTAGTAAAGACGCCGTATGGCTACTCATTTTTTTAATATATAAATAATAATTGGAAATGAGAAATGATATAACCAATAAAAATACTTTCCTTTGTTAAATCTGAAGCCCTCCTCTTTCGTCGTGTAGTTGTTTTTGATTTTATGTGCAGACACATACACATACACACACATATATATATTCACATGTATGTATATATACATAAGTCCTTATATATATATGCATATTCACGTATATACAAATTAAAACACGGAGTATATATATATATATATATATATATATATATATATATATATACACAATGTGTGTGTATATATATGTGTGTGCGCGCGTATATGTGTGTTTATCCTTGTCTTAGACATTTCACTATGTCTCTGTCTCCCTCTCTCTCTTTCTTTCTCTCTCTCTCTCTCTCTCTATATATATATATATATATATATATATATATATGCTTTTGTCAGCCTGACTCATTTTCTCTCTCTCTGTCAACAATTTTCTCTCACTCTAACTCTCTGTCTTGATTTTTGTTTCTTTCACTATGTTTTTATTTCTCTGTCTCACTCTTTCGATATCTGTCTGTCCGTCTCTCACACTTCCCCTCTCTCTAAGTCTTTATCTCACTCTCTATTTAACTATTTTTCAATATTCAGGCATTAATGCGAATACGTTACCAACCCTTAAAATTAAATTCCACTTCTCATTTCGTGTTCCAAAACAAAATATATATATATATATAGAGAGAGAGAGAGAGAGGAGTAAGAAAGAACCGGAGAGAGCGGCGTAAGAGAGAGAGAGAGAGAGCGCGGAGAGAGGGAGAGACAGACAGACGGAGAGAGAGAGACAGACAGGGAGAGAGAGACACACAGAGCGAGTGGAGAGAGAGAGTGAGAGTGAGATTGATCACCAAGAAGGATGCTGGGAAATACAATGGAGTGAACACACTTAACAGCGGAAAGAAGCATTTGAAATTTCTAGAGCTCATAATGAGAAAGGCATGAGAAACAGAAAAACAATGCATAACCCACCTAGCGAGCTTGAGTAAATGGTTGCCGGAAGGAGTTTTAGGATACTTAATAAAAAGGCAAGATTTATTAAGGGCGACAAAGGACAGCGAATTGTGGAGAGCCATGATCGATAACGTCACGAAGGATCACCGCATATAGAAGAAGCATTTTGCGTAAAGTCACTTTTATTCGTTAAAATGGATGAACGAATTTTCCTAATCTTTTCTATGTTAAAAAGAGGCTTAAATGTAAAAAGTGCCTCTTGGAAGTATATAGTCATTATATAGAATTTGGTACTGTGGAGTACGACATATTTTCCACTCAGCCGTAGGGCACGTTGATTTTTCAATATTTAAAAAAAATCAACATTGCACTCGATGTCAAAACTGGAGTTTTATATAATAAGTAATGACATCAACATAGATTTATAACTTTTACCAATTTTGGGGCATTTAGTTTTAATTATCATCTGAAAAAGTGTACAGAAGTATCTAATTTCAGTAGGTTTTTGCTTACAAACTGACTTTAAAATGTTACTATTTCAAGAATAAATCTAAATAAAGTTGATATATTTTGTATTAGATCCATTAAATGAAAAATATATTAAAAGCAGAATTCTAATTATGAATCACCACATGCAAAATATGCATTTTTTTTACTGCATTCGATAAGTAAAAACTGTAAAAAATTGTAAAAGATTACAAAATGACTACTCAATGAATATGATGTATTTTTAATAAAAAATACATAAATGTGTATAAACTTAATACTGCTGGGCACAAATTATGAGACTGCATGTTTTAAATTTGCATTGTTTATTTAAAATCGCACTAAAACAACCGCACTGTATAATATATTACATCATAATACAGTTAAATTGCTCAGTATAATTTTTGTGATGTCAACGAACACTCGTTGCCACTTTTGTGATGCTAACGAATACGCGTTGTCACTTTCTAAATGCTCGTTGTAGTAGAGACTTTGTAATCGCAGATACAACTATAGTACGCCGTTGAACTGGTGTCAGACGCCTTCGAATAACACTCGCACTAATAGTACTAGAAGGTCTTATTTGATGGTACAATGACTTAGTACTAATGTGCTTCTGTCATGCATCTTGTCCCTATAAAATTTGTAAAGCTGCAGCAAAGTATCAGGTTGTGCTTTAAGGTTTTCACTGATCACCGGAATGAAATTCCAACGCTACGATTTTGAATCTAAACGTAATCTTGAAAGTCATTCCATCAAAAAGCGATAACGAATTGGAAAAATATTTTGTGTCGTTATTTTTTACCACCCAAAGCAAGGCGGGAAGCCACTAGCAAGGAGTTACAGAGAGTTGGAGCGAGAGCAAATAAGAGTGATGGAGGAAAGGATGAAGAGAAGGATAGGGTATAGATCAATGCATCTGGAGACGTCGATTGACATTACATTTGAATATAGCGATTATAGCTGTCAGTAAAACAAGAAATGGGGAGAGAGTTCCACAGGCGAGAAGTGCGAGACATGAAGCTATTGGAGTAGAAGAGACGTCTACATTTAACAGTTTCGATAGTGAGAGGGTGAGAGCGTGATGCCAGCCTAGTTGAACGCTTAAATTCACGAAGTCTGGAAACCAGGGAAAGCAGCTCATCGGAGCAGTTAGCGTGAAAGTATTTGTAAAAAAAGACAGAGGGAGGCAACGGCACGTCTGTGAGAGAGCGGTTGCAAACGAGATGCTAGATCAGGGCCAATTACATTGCATATCCGTCTTTGGTTTTTATCAAGGACATTGAGACAAACAGAAGGGGCTCCAGACCATATATGACAGCAATACTCCATGCAAGAACGAATGGTTGATTTGTAGATTTGAAGGATCGACTCAGGCGAGAAAAATTTCCTGGCGCGGCACAGGGCAAACAGCAACTTTCATGTTGAGTGCAATACCACGCTTGCAAAATCTACCTACCATACTCGGCAACATTTCCCCCACAGTTGTAATATATCGCTTACTCTATTACTACCTCCTTGGCAAATGTTCAGACAAACTCCATTCTTTAGTAGCTCAAGTTCAAACGTTTACAGTCAAGAACTACTTGCTCCGTTCACAGGGCTGATTCTTCATCATAATCATCCCCTATATATTCTTTTAAGAAGGAAGTTTCACTTTGGTAACTTCTTTACAAGAACCACAGCGTTATAGAACATGATCCCTTGTGGATGCTTCCCCCAAAACTACAATCTTCAAGTTAAGAGTCAATCGTTAACTGTCCTTCATATCATCATAATCATAATCCTCTTCACCCCATTTTCGTTAATCTCACACACCTCTTTTAATAACTCTCTATATAGATGGCTTTTGGGCATTGAGTGAAGATTGGTATCAAATAGACGGTATTCAAATAGGATAATTTCATTTTGTCTCTTGAATATTTTATATTATTCCGTTCTTATAGTGGACCACTCAAACATACGCCCATTATTATATATATATATATATATATATATATATATATATATATATATTAGCAGCCGTTGCTATTGACGCACGGCTCTTAATTAATGAATTGATTACTCTGGCGGCTGTCGTTTGTATATTTTTATATATAATACGTTAAAATTTCCCTTTTTCGTGCGCCGATAGTTTAGGGGTAGGATCTCTGACTGATGCCAAATCAGTCGGGTTTCGATCCCAGTTTGAAGTAATCAGAAATCTAGTCACACTGTTCAGCTGTGATACGGCGACACAGGCTTGTACGCGGATGACTACTTATATATATATATATATATATATATATATATATATATATATTATTCGGACTATTGTCCTTATCTTTGTCGCCATATCTATTACTATAAATAATAAAGTAATAAATAATAAAGTAATAAATATGGCGACAAAGATGAGGACAATAGTCCGAATAATGTAAATAATGTACATAATATCTCATCTCAGAAATATAGACATATATATATATATATATATATATATATATATATATATATATATATATATATATATATATGTATATATATATATATATATATATATGATAATGCATGTATATATATATATATATATATATATATATATATATATATATATATATATATATGTTAAGAAATGTAGTTTTAAGCTATGCCATAGTTATAGGTATCAAGAATAGAGCATGTGTAAATATAAGATTGGAAACTGAGATGAACTACGAGGGGCGACTATCTGTTTCATGGTTGAACGCAGTCTGCAGGCCATTTATGTTGGGTTGAAGCTCGACTATTTATATATGCTGATCAACTGTCCATTATGGGCAGCCAAGTCTGAAATGTCATGTTTATTGTGTTATTCTAACGGTTACTGGATAGGCGGAAAGGGTTATATTCCAAAATTTCCGTAAGGTGATTTGTAAAAATAACTATGGGCCAGAATGTGATTAAATTATAGCTATATTATAGGGTTGTTTTTTTAAAACTTTTAGCTCATTGTTTATTATGATAAATTTTGTATTTATTCATTAATTGTTTAATGTTAATGATTATTATTATTATTATTATTATTATTATTATTATTACAACAGTTAATAGACGAGTATGATTTAGATGTGACATCAACGGGGCTAGCAGAACATTTTATTCCAAACGACTGCATCTTAAAGTGCACATTGTGAAAAAAAATATTCAGAATCTACCGACATGTCGACCCTTAAGATGCATGAAGATGGTTCCGTAAGAAAATTACTAACTTCCCGGTTCGAGGAAATGAACAGAATAACAGGAGATTCCCATAAGATTTATACTTGTTTGATTAGTTCCTCTTAGTAACTAAACAACTAACGGAAATTTTCAAGGTGAATAAGCTCACCATCATATTAAGCACGTTTCAGTTTCATGCCTTCACGCTGGCAGCGATTCATTCATTTTGACGCATTGATTACCAATACAGCCGTTTTTTTTTTCATTACAAGACAAGCAACATAGGTAAAATTTTCCTTAATTTAATCCACAAGCATTTCAGCAGTATTCTATTGCTCAAAAACATTGTTAATAAGAACAACATTAAAAATAGCATAAGCTGTACAAAAAAACCTTGAGCAGTATATAGCACAGCATAATGATTTAATGTTAAACAAATATTTAAACACGTCCTGGGTATGACGGTAAACTACATCCGTGTCCTGGGTATGACGGTAAACTACATCCGCGTCCTGGGTATGGCGGTAAACTATATCCAACAGCAAGGCCTCAGATAATGTTTTCGGAAAAATAATGTTGCCAGCTATAAGTTTTTTGTAAGAAGTAATGTTGCCAGCTATACGTTTTTTGCAAGGAATAATGTTGCCAGCTATACCTTTTTTGCAAGGAATAGTGTTGCCCGCTATACGTTTTTCATAAGAAAGTGTTGCCGGCTATACGTTTTTTGCAGGGAATAGTGTTGCCGGCTATACGTTTTTGAAACAATAATGTTGCCAGCTATACGTTTTTGGAACCATAATGTTGCCAGCTATACGTTTTTTATTCCATACAAAATAGGCATTTAAAATTCATATAAACTGGATTTTGCATTAAATAACCCACAGTGGTTGATATGCCATAAAACCCAAACAAACAAACAAACAAATATTTAAACAACTTTAATAGTAATAATAGTATCGACAAAATTGTAATTGTTGAAAAATAGTACTTGCTCACTAAATTGTAAATGTATGGATAAATGTATTATTTACAAAGCTAGGATAGAGCATAATGGCGAGACTAAATTTTATTTTGGTTCCACTGCTAACATTGGAAAACTCGGCATTACTATCATAAAATGACAGAAATATGCAATATTCAAATATCACGGCACTCTCTAAATTTTTCTGGGAAATTAACACAGGTAACTACACACTTGTAGTAAATTAGAATCTCATCACTAAAAACAAACCTTTTGGCCTCAGCAAAGAAAAATTGTGTGCCTCTTAGAAAAGCGAACTATTCGTAAACAAATCGATAATCATAATCTACAAGCGAAGTGAGCTTATGATCACATGCAGTGACAGAAGGAACTCTCTTCTCAAATGTTTCCACACTGGCTAGAGCAATTAACCTAACATCTGCTGTAATACCCTCAATCACCCTACTACGTTATTTTTCATATTCAGTAACCTCCCTTATACCATCCTAGCGTTTAACGGTCATTTCCCTTTTTATGTTTAACTTGTTTTATTATTTTTTTTATTATTATTTATATATATATTTTTTACTTTTCCTTACTTATATTGTCTTTTGCCTACCCACGCCTTTTCTTTGGTAACAGCCAACTTTTTTACTTCATATTACAATAATCTTATCCGTTGATTCAATATACATTAACAGATCAACATCCCTATTATACTTTCTATTAATAACTTTTATTTTTCGATATCTACCTACCAACACTGTCAATTGACCTAATGTGCTTCCATTAATCGATATAATCGTCAATGATCGTTAGTCCACTATAGGACGATGGTTCTTTACAATTTTCTTCCACGACTACCGTGAGTGTGGTATTTCTATGCCCTATCTTAGCAGCAAACATTTCTTTCTTTCCATTTCCCGTTTGGTCTTTTCCTATTCGGTTTCCTAACTGATCGTAAGTCACTTAATAACTGTGTCGAGATTCTAACTTCGAGGACCAACCACACACACACACACACACACACACACACACACACACACACACACACACACACATATATATATATATATATATGTATGTGTGTGTGTGTTTGGTGTAAACAAATTCTTTGTTCGATCCTTTTCTAAAATCCATATTTCAAAAACTAAGGATTAAAATACTCTCTTTCTATAAGTAGACAGATTGAATTTATATCTCAGTGCTATATTATATTTATGATAATTTTGAACTTTGAATCAACATAGAATGTAGCGTTGCCCCCATGAGACCCGGAAATAAAAACAAAACAAAACAAAAAAAACAATAACCGTATTTAATAGTTCATAACTTTTTGAACCTGATGAAAGTGAAACTG
This sequence comes from Acanthosepion lycidas, assembly GCA_963932145.1. Lineage (NCBI taxonomy): Eukaryota > Metazoa > Mollusca > Cephalopoda > Sepiida > Sepiidae > Acanthosepion > Acanthosepion lycidas. Next base: position 117,743,492 of record OZ010581.1, on the reverse strand, counting down.
TGTACCGTGAATGCAAGTATATGTATAATTATCAATATATATTTTAATTACATTGAGCAACTATTTTGTCTACACAATTGCTTAATTAGTTATTTACTCAACTGTAGGCGTACATAATGACTGATCATGTCTGTTTATTTAGATAATTTCTAACTCTCTCTCTCTCTCTCTCTATATATATATATATATATATATATATATATATATATATATATATATATATATCTGTGTGTGTGTGTGAGAGAGAGGTAATAAATACATCTAAAATGCCCTTAACTGTTCCCTTAGAAATATATATATATATATATATATATATATATATATATATATATATATATATATAGAAAGAAAGAACAGTAAGATATATAATCCGGTGTTTTTATAGATATTTTTATTTTTACAAAATAGTGTTCAATGTCAATTTACAGAGCATTAATATTTTAATTAATTGTTTTTAAATATGTTTTTTCTTCGCTACACAGCTCTAACCATGGTTAGAACTGTGTAGCGAAAAAAAAACACATTTTAAATCAATTAATTTATAATATATATATATATATATATATATATATATATATATATATATATATATATATATATATATATTAAACATATATTTTTCGCCACATTTACTTCAGCAATTTCTTTCCTGTGGAACTCCCATTTACTCGGTTAACCTGATAATTACATTCTTCAAAAATTTTGATGCAACGTCAATCGCCATCTTCTTGTATCCTATTTGTCTTTTATTTTTTCCTCGGTCCTTCCTATTCTCGGTCTTCCTTTTCACTTTCACGCCCTGTAATCCCCTGCCCACTAGTAGCATTCTCGCCTTACTTAGTGCGAAATGATTATATATATATATATATATATATATATATATATATATATATATATATATATAATTTGTTCATTTAGGCAGCTAATTCTCTTTTAAGCATCTCTGATTAAATAAATCACAGACATTATGTCTGCTTATTTTTAACAAAATCCGCTCGTACTCACGAATAACCTTCTGTGTATTGCAATTAAATGATGTGAGAAATGTACTATAACTGTTTAAATCACATTTATTAACCATTTCCGAAGTACTTTCGGTCTTCTTCCAAGATCATCTTCAGGGGCGAAAATAGTAAAAAACTGTGTTGTTCAGGGGTACAAGTAACAAAGCTGTGTGTTGTTATCGATTGCTGTAATTTTTCATTATGCTTTCAAATGCAACGGTTGGCAGTGGTACTTAGCATTCATTTGAACGTGAAGAAATTATCCATTATCGAATTTTTTTACAGTCATGCGGGCATTAAAGCGTGAAAAACTGTTCCCTTAGAATATATATATATATATATATATATATATATATATATATATATATATATATATATATATATATATAACTAAGGATTACAATACTCTCTGTCTATAAGTAGACAGATTGATATAGACAGTGTGGACGTAGGCATCAACACTGTATGGTGAATGTCTCACTACTCCTTTCGCGAGGTTTATATATACGTCACTGGGGAATTGAGGTAAGTCGAGGAAGGAGGAAACTTGCTCCTCCCGTTTCTGTTGTTTCGTATTTATGCTTGTGCCAATTTATTCTCATGGTTTATTTATTTTAAAATTATTTATATATTTTCATTTATTTCATTTCCATATTTTCTTCGGTTTTAAGTGCTTCTTAAACTATCTGATATGTCGGACATAGCTGTAATAACGTGGTAAAAATAATTTAAACTAGAAACGATATATGTAATGGATATAATAAAAGTTGATTATTTTTTATTTTCCAGTTATTTTGCAAAAAATAATTCAGTATCAAAACATATAAGAAGTAATAAAAAAGAAGCTTAGCATGGCCTGGTCACTGGCCTCTTAATGGTAGCTGCACCGCGTATCTGCACCGGTCCTCGGACCACCACTTTCAGTAGCACTGATCTATCTATCTATTAGGTTGGTGCAAAAATAATGACGTAATAATGTCGTTTTCTGACGTTAAAAAATACGTCAAAAGACGACATTATTACGTCATTATTTTTGCACCAACTTAATATCTATCTATCTATCTATCTATCTATCTATCTATCTATCTAATCGTCTTCAAACTAACACTTCGGGCAACTTCATTCTACCCTTTTCTGTTATCCATAATTTTACATAGTTCTTCCTTCCGCCTGCTTCCAGTGTATATAAATTGATTGATGACGGTTCTTTCTCGTTTCCGTCTTGTTCTTTAACCATAATTTGGATCCTTTAGTATAAGATAATGCACAATATTTTGTTTACTTCTGACCACTGGTCATGAATTGTCTTCTTCTTGTACTATGTGCCGTGTACATCCAGAACGTGAATGATCATGACTCTCCACAATTTCCCGTCATTAAACTTCATATTTTTATGCTATCACTCCTAATCCTTGTTCTGCTAACCATAGACAAAAGTTCGTTAGGTACCTTACGCGCTGCTTTTCTCTCTCTCTATCTCTCTCACTCTGTTGCCTTCAATCGGTCCTGTGAATGTCAACTTTTCTGTGCCCTCTTTTCTCATTATGCACCACAGATATTTCAACGATCTCTTTCTTGATGATAAGTGTGTCCTTTTTGCTTTCATTTTCTCTAGAATTTCGTCGCTGCTTGCATGTTCAGCATCTTTCTGATAACTAGGATCTTCAAAAATTTATTAATAGATGCAACATCAATCGCCATCTTTTGTCTTCTTGCAGCCAGTTCCTTCTTTGTCCTTTCCTCACCATTTTCAATCTTCTCATGCGCTTCGACTCCCTGTACCTCCCACCTTCGGGGTGAAATGATTAAAAAGATATATATAGTGGGAAGAGAAAATGAACATAGTAGGAAGTAAGTAAATATTAAAATCAATTCGGCAAGAAGACAAAAGAGTGAACTTTCTGTAGAGTATCATGACTCTTCCACAAATTCCTTTTCTTTTCGTTGCTGCTTTAAACTGTTTCTGTTTCGACCATTCCAAGAGCAATAGCGATAGCAATAGCACAGAGTTGAGTCTCTAGTTCGTACGAATGGGATCCATAATAATACCTGCTTACAACTTTTAACGTCCTTAAATATATGAATTTATTTTGTGCGATTTTAACGTCTTTTGTATCAATAAAAGCAGTTAATTCTACGTTTCTCGTGGTCGGTAACTTTTTCATGTCTTATTTTCAATATCACGATGCGTTAAGGGTTGTATTTCTCCTTAGACTTGGTGCATCTGATTGCGACAACTTGCGTTACAATCCTGAATGAGCATGTGTTCAATTTTTTATGGATTGTAAAACATGTATGAGGAATGATGATAGGACAAAAATTGTTAAAATGCATCCTAATCACAAAGCAGAATTGCTAAATACATCGCACCCCCCCCCCCCCAAAAAAAAAAACAACGATCATACGGTCAAGAAATTTGTTCAAAACCAGACTCCTCACAATGTGTGACCTGACAATGAGATTGATTTTTTTTTTATAGCTTATCAAACGTTTGTGACTTATTCAAAGCCAAAACATTTTTGGATTGTAAGAATATTTTTTTTAATTATTTTGAGAGGGAATATTTCATTAACAATTTTCTGAGAATAACTGATTTTTCCAGAGACAAGTCTCACTATTTAATCCATAGCTGAGGGAAGGAGATAGATTCATACATTTCCTGGGGTGTGTAGATGAATATAACAAACTCGACTAATTCCGAACTAAACATTGTCTTACCTGCACATTCACCTGACAAAGCGAAGATAAATCTTAGACTTTCACTCGACGAATAGAAACCCGTATGAAAACTGAGATCCATATGTACGCACTTAAAAGTAGTAAAGAGTTATTTGAAGCCATGTGGAGCCCCAAACATGTCTAAATCGCATAGTGAATGGTTTAGGAACGTGCAAAAAAACAAATTGTTTGCTATTCGTTGAATTTGAATCGCATCATTAAAAGCAAAATTCAGACAAAGCATTCAAAGAAAAACGCTTTTCATGCAAGAAAACGATCCAATCTAAAGTTCCGTGTGGAAAGCAATTTGTATCCCTAAATCAACTTTAGGAAGGAATCTTATCGCTTAGCAAACTCATTATTCTTGAAGAAGTTCTCAAATTAGCAGTAAATGGCTTCAAGTAATTAGAGAAAATGGAAGGGAATAATATTATTTTACTGTTTTGTTGTTACACCAGCTTGTCATGAATATATTTGCATATGATTCCTTTCAATAAATTATTGTTAGTTTAAACATTGATATTTTTTCTCTCATTTTGTATCTTCCCACTGAATGTTTTAAATAATTGCAGAAAAAAGTTACCCCACGCAAGACAATGAATCCACTAAGACGCAAGGTGTTATTGAATTTTAGAGAATATGAGAAAAAACAAAAAAACAAAAAACACTATTATGCAGAGAGAAAAAAATAAAATAGCAGGAATTAAGAAGACTGAAGATAACGACTGATATTGCATTTAAATTATTGTCGATCAAAGTTGAAGGGTGAGCAAAAACCCGGGAGAGTGTTCCACAAGCGAGAAGTGCGATAGAAGAAACTGTTACTTATAGAACTCACGGTTACATCTGGTCATTTCAACTGTAAAAAGATGAGAACTTGTCACCAATTTAGTAGTAAGCTTAAATTCACAAAGTCTATGTACCACAAACGAGAAGTTCGAGAGAAGAAACTGTTAAAATAGAACTTACGGTTATATCGAGTCATTTCAACTGTAAAATGTTTAGACCCTGCCGGCAAGCAAGTACTGCGTTTAAATTAATAAAACTTAGGTACCATAGATGAAAGTTCCTCAGAACAATTACCACGAAATTATTTCCACAAAATGTATAGGGAAGCTACTTTACGGCGGTTGGAAAGTGACTGAAGATTAAATGCCAGGTTATGACAAATAACATTGCAGATTCCTCGGTGTGTTTTTTTCTAGAATCATTAATATAAATATATATTTGTATATCTCTATCTATAAAAAGCAGGATGTGTGTGTGTGTAACGAATGCACGGCCGCAATTTTCGACAGATTTTCACCGAAATTTACATGCACATGCTCCAAGTTAGCTGAAAGGCCAAGACCGACTTTGCATTTCCCAACTCCCATCGATAGTGGGAATAATCGATTTTTTCATGCTTCTACGGCAGTTTTCATGTAGTTTGCGGCCGTTTTCTACTGGCCAGAGTGAGAGCCTATAGCTGGCTGTCATGAATAGGCAGGAAGCTGACTGACACGAATGTTAACTAGCATGCGAAAAAAATCGATAGCTGCATTCATCACAAGTGGGAAAAATTTAAATCTGCATGGCACTTTACTCCAATTGGCTCATTCGCTTGCTTAAACTCAACATTGATTCTGATTCTGCAGAACTGGGTTGGGTGTGAAAAGTATTGTTGTTATTCTTTTTTCATTCGGTTTTTCCAGTTACGAGTCCTTTTTTAAAGCTGATCGTTTTGTGTTCATTTTGTTTAGTTCTTTTTTCGTAATAGATTTAATGTTTAGTATAGAGCTTAGAAAAAAATCGCAGTGTGAGATAGGCAAGAAGTAAGGCATGTAGCAACATCAGCATTCCTTTAAAGGTAAGGAAGGGCAAAAATATTTTAAGTCAAGTGATACCGATTGCTGTATGAGTCGTACGATTTTTGAATTAAGCACGGGCAACGCCGGGCCATGCTGCTAGTTTTTTTTATATATTGAAGCATAAACTCATCCTGAAACGTAATGGTTCACTATAATCCGGAAGTAAGTAATACATATTTGGCCAAATTTTCACAAAATTCTAACCATTTTTTAAAAAAAAGAACATTCCCCTTCAAGACAAAGGTGATCATGGCTCTCCACAGATTCATTTTATTTATGATCTGTGAAGTACCATACATTTTTAGGTTTGATAGTAGAGTGAAGAAATACTGTGGAGTAACGGATAGCAGCTCGAACTCCAGCCGTTCGAATTCCGGTCGAGTTCATTAAATTCATTTACGTGCTTATACCTTTGGGAAAGGCATGAATCCATCTCTTCTCCCCACCACCTATACGTAAATAGCAGGACAGATTGGGTTCTATAGCCTTAGTTGGCGACTAGTCTAAGAGAATGAAAACTCTGAATTCTATCCAGTCTGGAGAGGTTGTGCTTCGTCAGGCTACCTTGCCTAAGACCCACCATAGCTGGTGCCCCTAAGACGCAATACGGGGCGCGTGAATGTGATCGGAGTGATTTACCGTTGTCTTCATCACGGTTTGGATTTCAGAGTTTTCCTTCTTTTAAACTGGTTACCACACAAGGGAAGATAAACCAGCAATTTAAGTCGTAAATGAAGAGGTGTGGATAAGAAATGGATTCATGCCTTCCTCAAGGGCACATGTGTAAAAAGGAAACACGAAAGACGAGAGCAGAACTTGAACTCGGCTCGCTGAATCTACTTTCCAGGCTGATATACAATTACATTAATAACCATTAGTTTTATTTAATTATGATACTTTTTTTTATTCCCATATTGGCGAGAGGTTCTCTCTATTTGCCTCTCTCTCATTCTTTCTTTCTTTCTTTCTTTCTTTCTTTCTGTCTTTCTTTCTTTGTCTCTCGCTGTTTCTTTCTTTCTCCCTCTTTCTTGCTCCCTCTCTTTCTCTCTCTTTCTCGCTCTCTTTTTCTATCTTTGCCTTTCTCTGTTTCTCTCTCTCTCTGTCTATCCTGTTATTAATGCTACACAAATTAATGCATATATACATGTACAGACGCATACACAACACTCACTCATTCACACATATATATATATATATATATATATATATATATATATGAAATGAGAACGAATATAAATTCTGACGTTCGTAACATTAATTTAAAACACTACAATAAATAGTAGCACACTATTATCTTTATTTTAGGATATTACATCAACATATAGAATAAGGCCACACAAATGCAATCAGGTTTTAATGTGTACTAACACATCTCATTAGGCGTTAGTAAATAACTGGTTAGTAGACAATTTTTTGAGATTTAAAACCACATACAACCTCTTTTCATGCGAAAAAAAGAAGAAAACGAGTAAGAAATATTGATTGGTTTTATTAACACCCTATATAAGATCCTTTAGTTAACAGTTGCATTCTGTTTTGCATGATCTGTGTTTTAATTAATTTTATATGATTTATATGGTTAAAGTTTTGTTTGATCTATTTATTTTTAATATTTTGTTGGATCTAAATATTTTTAATAATTTTATCAGATATTATTTGTTGTCTTTTTCTTTTTCTTTATTTCTTAAAGGCTCATATTATTTACCGACTACAAAATTGTGAAATTTGAAGTTTTAACTCACAAGGTATGAGGCTTGTCAAGTGCCTTGTTAAATTACGTTTGCTTTCTCATAGGAAATGTCATGTGTCTTATGTTAACAATGTAACTATTTGAAAAGAAAACTATCCCCTCAGAACTCTCAAAAGGTAAATCTACCCTAGAAATTTCTAAAATAATAGGGAGGTGTCATCAAGAAAAAAGTTCACCGCCGACCCTACACAAGTACGCAAAAGGGCAGATAAAGGCAAGCCGAAGGTTATTTCACGTCGTCTCATGTCACGACTTAAACGAGAGGCCACAAAGGACCCTGGATTTACCAGTCAAGAGCTTTTCAGTCGCATTGGGGATCCTACTGTGTCTAAAAGTACTCGGTGTCGGTATCTGAGGGAAATAGCAACAACAGTAAAACCTGTATCGAAACTTCTGTTGACGAGAAATCACATTCAAAATCGATTGAAATGGGCCGAGGACAATATGAAGACTGACTTCTCTAAAGTTTTGTCCACAGACGAAACTCGAACAACACTTGATGGGCCAGATAAATGGTGCAAAGGGTGGGTAATGAACGGAGAGAATCGCCATCAGCGTTTGAGACGCCAACAAGGCGGTGGAGGCATAATGATCTGGCGTGATATTATTGGAAAAACATTAGTGGTCCCATGGAGAGTATCAGATGGCGTCAAAATGACTGCTGATAGCGTTTATGAAGGAGCATCTTGAATCGTGGATGAAAAGGCAAAGACTTGCCTTCAGAAAGGCAATTGTTTTTATGCAAGATAATGCTGCCTCACATGCTGCTCACAAGACTACTGAATATTTGAAACAGTTAGGCTTCGATGGACCTCGAAAAATGAAGTGGTCAGCAAATTTTCCGGATTTGAACCCAATCGAAAACCTTTGTAGCATCATGAAGCGAAGACTGTACGCCAACGAACGACAATTCAGGAGCAACGCTGAGTTGTGGGAAGCAATTCTTGACATATCTCGCGGCATTACAGCAGATGACATCCTACAATTAACAAATTCTATGGATCCCAGACTTCTTCGAGTAATTTCAAAACTGGGAAAGCACATTCCCTATTAATTTGTTTATAACTGTGCCTTTGTTTGTATCTGTTATTATTTGTTTGATTATCTTATTTATTAGCTTCTTTTGATCATAAACATTCACGTGCAACATTAATAAACGTTTTGTTTGCTCAATTCTGGGAATTTTACTAAACCTTTCTAATAATGTGGCACTCTCAAATCACCGTGCTGATAATAAATATGGCGCTAGTTTGTTTACATTGCGCAGATCAGTACGAAACATTTAGTGATTGCGCAGGTTAGTATTGCCAACGTTGTGTGAAAATTTCGTGTGAATTGATTGGACGGTTTTTGAAATATTAGAAAAAAAAGTTATCTCGATAATAATTTGGCACGCAGTGTACATATATCTGTGTGTAACAATTTCAGACAGAGTATATTTCTAAAAGGACACTATGAATAAAGAAAAAAGAAAAACCTATCTTAGTTGATGAGTTTCGTCCTCTGAGGAACTTTATCAACACAAATGAAAGGATTTTATTTTTTGACAAGCATTTATATATCAGAGAAAACATTTTATTGTTTTCAAAATGTTAAAGTTTAGGAACGCTCATACATATTCATCAGGTTAGATGAAAAGTCAAGTAAGCTATGGAGGACACGAAATGACACAATTAGATGTCTAATCAATGAAAGTGAGTAAGAGATGTTTTAGAATTTTTTATGAAAATTAGTATTTAAATTATTTTAGCTTGGGATTGAGTTTGTGTAAATACAAGTACCCACTGAAGCCAACGCCGAGTGGCTACAGTCTGTTGCATATATATATATATATATATATATATATATATATATATATATATATATATATATATGATTAAATAAATTACAGTCTGCTTATTTTTAACATAATCTGTTCATGCTCACGAATAACCTTCCGTGTATTGCAGTTAAATGATGTGAGAAATGTGCTATAACTATGAAAATCGCTTTTATTTCCCAAATACTTTCGATCTTCTGCCGAGATCATCTTCAAGGGAGTGCAAGTAGTTATACAAAACTGCGTGTTGCTATCCATTACTGTAATTTTTGCTTTTTGCTTTTAAATGCAACGGTTTTCAGTCATGCTTAGCGTTCATTGTAACGTAAAAAATGGATTTTTTATTCTATGTTGTAATGTCAAGGTCATGCGCGCATTAAAACGTGAAAAACTGTTTATAGGCATTTCAGAACATTACTACAGTATCTGTAGCTGATTCTATTCAGTGTCAGCCTTAATTTTCTAGTGTAGATTGCTCCGATGATCTGTAGTGTGAATTTGTTATTTTCTTGTTGTAGGATAGTTGTATTATCCATCAGTAATTTTTATAATGTGAATGTTTACAGGAATGTTGGTGTAGATGTCTCGCAATATATATATATATATATATATATATATATATATATATAGGTAGATAGATAGATAGATAGATATAGGTTCCAAAATTCGCTTGAAGATGAAACAGAACTAATGCTTTTAATGTAATATAATTGAATTTGAAGTTTTGTTTCTGTTTTTGAAACATTGTAATTCCTGTGTAGCGATGAAAGCATATTTTTAAATCAGTTAATTTATAATATTTATGCTCTGTAAATTTTCATTGAGCACTATTTTGTAAAAATAAAAAATATCAATAAGAACACCAGATTACATATCTTACTGTTCTTCTTTTTTTACTATAATATATATATATATATATATATATATATATATATATATATGTCTGTGTGTGTGTGTAGCAAAACCGTTTTAACAGACATGGTTTACTCTGTCCGTGAAACGGTTATATTTCAAAAGTGCACGATACACAATTCACACAATCAAAAGTGCAGAGCTAGTTAAAATCTAAAATATTACAAACATTAACCTTTTCCGCTACTGCACTTTCTACCCATGAAGGCTTCCTCAGGCAGTGAAAAGGTCAATTGCAGTAGCGGAAAAGGTTAGTTTTTTTTTTTAATTTTAAGATCTTATATATATATATATATATATATATATATATATATATAAAGGGATGGCTAAAAGTCGCTTTACCCATTTCCAATAATAACAAATTTCTAAATTATTTAAAAACAAATAGATGGTAAAAATATAATGGACGTCCAAAGCATGTGAATCCGAACGAAAATAAAGATCTGTTATATTGAAATAATAATTGTACGATGATTAAGTGAATGTTAAGTTATATAGAAATTTGTGTTTATCATTATTGGAAATGGGTAAAGCGACTTTGTGTTATTTCTGTACACAGACACACACACATACACACAGACACACCTATATATATATATATATATATGTATAAAGGTAAAAGTCAATAGAAAAACTGTATTATTAGTCGTTCAATGTGAACTTTTTCAAGGCAAAAACGAAATGAATTTATTAAAGAACAAAGTAACGATTAACAACAAACAAAATGTCCTTAGCAACTTGAAGAAATTTAAAAAACGCTATTCATATTGTCAACTGAAAATTACGTCAGTTGACAACATGAATACGGTAGTGTATTCTAAATTCTTCTAGTTGCAAAGGATATTTTGTTTATTGTTAATCGTAACCTTGTTTTAAATAAATTCATTTCGTTTTGGCCTTGAAAAGTTCACATTGGACGAAACGAAAGCTCTATTAAAATTATTTAAGACACATCACTGTTATATACATAAGATAAAGAATGTACAAACTACGGCCACATAAACACACACAGACATACACAGAGACACAAAAAACACACACACATATATATACACACACACAGAAACTATGTCCCCCATATATATATATATATATATATATATATATATATATATATATATATATATATATGTATATATATATATACAAAGTACGCTCGCAGACACACAATCGTATATATATATATATATATATATATATATATATATATATATATTAGGTTGGTGCAAAATAATGACGGTTTTTGACGTATTTTTTAACGTCAAAAACCGTCATTATTTTTGGACCAACCTAATATATATATATATATATATATATATATATATATATATATATATATATATATACAAACTATGCCACCACACACAAACATACACACACATATATTTAAATTACGCCCACATTCACACACAGACTCACACACTCACACACACACACACACACACACACACATATATATATATATATGTAAACAGATTATTATTGACACACAAGGATAAAATGCACACACACACACATATATATATACATACTTTGAAAACTTAACAACATTATTACCAACTATAAACATACACCTAAAACATTACATCACAACGACGACTTTTTTTCAATCCCTTCTTAAAGAATCTAAATTATATCTATCTAATACAAAGAATACACGCTTAGAGATCAGTTATGGATTAGAATGAAGTCTCACCCTGCTGCGTTGTCTGACCGCACGAAGTTGAATATATTAGAACTCAAACTAAGCAGACACACATACACAATCACGAATACCCATTGACATCCGTTTCCCGTTTAGACATATAAGAATCTTCACAAACTTACATACATATAGAATATATCTATGGTTTTAATGCCCGTGACACATGTCTAACTAATGAGAACTGAACCCAAAGAAAATTGAAAATACCAATGTTTCTGTCATTTTGATTGTTTTCTCTCAATCTCTGAAGAAGATTTAATGAAGATGAAACATATTTAATATTCGTTTTCTATTCACATACACACAATATATATATATATATATATATATATATATATATATATATACATATATACATACACGTGTGTGTGTGTGATATTATGATATGTTCGCTTATCGCCTGGTTCACACTCTTCCCCTGAATTTTGAACAGGAGTTGTGATTTATCCCTTGTATCCTGTTTAGGATTCGATTTCCTTCTAAAGTCTTTTTCATTTTCAGTCTGTTCATATCTATCTGTCTATCTATCTATCTATCTATCTTTGTCTGTTCATAGATATTTTGGAAATTATTAAATATTCACAGCACTTGTTATTGAATCGATTATTTTTAACTAGGATACATTTCAAATCTTCTTTTTCTATGTGTCGTGATCCTTCAGGACGTAGGCGAACATTGTTCTCCACAATTTCCTGTCTTTCGTAGCTATTAATAAATTTTGTCTGTTATTTATCCTAAACCTTGTTGCGTCATCCATTTACACAAGCTAAGTAGGTTATGCGTTGTCCTGTCTTTCTCGCCTTTAATCTGTCCTGTGAGTATCAGATTTTCCTAGCAATTTTTCTTTTCCCTTAAAATTCAGATAAATGTCTGAAGTTAAAAGAAATACCAATGACTATACTATATTTATTTATAATATGATGAAGCACACTTTAGTTCCATCATAAAATCCAACATAAGAAATGTTATTGTAAATATTTTAAAAATAGTTAAAATTTCACATGAGATATTTATCACTTAAATATAAATATATTCTGAAAGTTTTCCCTGCAATGATTGTTCAGTACATATTTCATTGTGAAAACATTGGTATATATATATATATATATATATATATATATATATATATATATATATATATATATATATATATCTGTAAAAATAAAAGGGAACATTGAAGTCAACACTCAGAGGCGACAGGCTGTTTCATGCTAGGCACAATCGTCAGACGGCGGCTAGCATTAAACAGCCTGTGGCCTCTGAGTGTTGACTTTAATATTCTCTTTTATATTTATATTTACATACGCTCTATCTCTGATACTGAGCACTTTATCCCATAAATATAGCACGCCTTAAAACTATATATATATATATATATATATATATATATATATATATATATATATATATATATATATATATATATATATATATAGGAAATAGAATATAGCGTATATATGTATATGGAAATAGAAATACCTTATTATAATGAATATCTCAATGTATAATTGTTTATAATGTTTATTTTAAATTCAATTTATTTTAATCCAGTAATCCCCTGATAATATATGAACTGCGCAGACATTGCATTTTTATTAAAATTTAAATTATGTAACTCTCAGCACCTGAACATTGTATACGTAGGAGGAACATCACGTGATCTCAAAAAACCTGCATCTACGAACACAGATATATGCGTTTGGACAATCTTTCAAACTCTCTCGTATTACACAGGAAAAAAAACTAGCTTTGAGTTTACTCATGCTACCCTAATTAAAAAAAATGATTATAATTTTTTAAGGAGAAAATACTTTGAAAACTTAATAATAACATTATTACCAACTGTAAACACACGTCTACATTATATTACATCGCCAATGTTTGTTGAATCCATTCTGAAATCTGACTTATGTCGATCTAATAACACATTCCCATATCAACACACGACACAACCAACAGATATGTTGTATACTGGACATACACAACTGACCAATCAGAATCAGTCAAAAGTGAAAACATCAGAACTCCTACTGAACATACACACATACACAATTACGAATGCACATTATCATCCGATGTCCGGATATAAAAATTAGAATTTTCACAAACTTACATACATATAGAATTATCTTCGGTTATAAGGCACGTGATACATGATTGACCAATGAAAATCAAACCAACAATATTGAAAATAGAATTTCTTTCATTTTCTTTTTTTTTTTCTCTATCTCTGACAAAGCATGGACGCAGAATACACTACGGAAAGCCAATGCAGTCTTCAGGCCATCCTGATAGCGTGAAGATTGCGTTTAAGCATGAAACAGACTATCGCCATTCTGTGGTGAACTTTGCGCACTCACTGCATATAATTACATATGCTCTGTCCCGAATTTCGAGCGCTTTGACACTACAAATTTGGCGTAACTTAAAATTTAGTTTTTCCAGCATTCTTACAATTCTCCTTTTGATACGAGTGCAAAAAACTGTTCGTAGTTTACATTGTCCCGAGCGGTTTCGGCCACTGGTTTAGCCATTTTCAAGGAGGTTTGTATTTGGGTGTTGTTATTTTTTTCTTCATGTTTGACTGTATAAGATGTACATTTTGTAATGTTTTGAATACTAGTAGGAGCGTTTATTCCGAGCTTCGCGTGTTGAGCGCTGGAGGAATATATATATATATATATATATATATATATATATATATATATATATATATATATATACAAAGAGAGATAAAGAGAGAGAGAGAGAGAGAAAGAGAGAGAGAGAGCATAGTAAAGGAATCGTAAAATATTTTGGAATCGTTTAAGGCGTTAAATTGACTGTCACTATGCAGATTCCTATATCCATGTCTATAAACGCTCTATCCCCGATACTAAGCAATCTTCTCTCGTAAATAAGGCAAATCTTAAACAGTAGTATATGTATATATAAATACATATATATATATATATATATATATATATATATATATATATATATATATATATATATATATTCAAATTAAGTCTTTCTAGATAACGAAACTTGTTACACAGAATTTAATTCTCCTAGTAATCAGATTTATTAGTAGAACCAGGCTTGATTTTGAAACACTTCGTTGTCGAACGGTCAAAGCACGTCAAATACTAGTATCCTTTAAAGTAAGAAGAATACGTCGGATTAAAAAAAATAAAATCCATTAATTCCTTCGCTTTCTGTACTTTTTACATATATTTCGATTTTCTTGTTCTTTAATTTTGTTTTAATTTGTCTGTTCATCTATCTATCTATCTATCTATCTATCTATCTATCTATCTATCTATCACGATGTCTTCATTATCTACCTATCTATCTATCACGATGTCTTCATTATCTATCTATCTATCTATCTATCTATCTATCTATCTATCTATCTATCTATCTATCTATCTATCTCACTGTTCAAATCTATCTATCTATCTATCTATCTCACTGTTTAAATCTATCTATCGATCTATCTATCTATCTATCTATCTATCTATCTATCTATCACGATGTCTTCATTATCTATCTATCTATCTATCTATCACGATGTCTTCATTATCTATCTATCTATCTATCTCACTGTTCAAATCTATCTATCTATCTATCTATCTATCTATCTATCTCACTGTTCAAATCTATCTATCTATCTATCTATCTATCTATCTATCTCACTGTTTAAATCTATCTATCTATCTATCTATCTATCTATCTATCTATCTATCTCACTGTTTAAATCTATCTATCTATCTATCTATCACGATGTCTTCATTATCTATCTATCTATCTATCTATCTATCACGATGTCGTCATTATCTATCTATCTATCTATCTATCTATCTATCTATCACGATGTCTTCATTATCTATCTATCTATCTATCTATCTATCTATCTCACTGTTCAAATCTATCTATCTATCTATCTATCTATCTATCTATCTCACTGTTCAAATCTATCTATCTATCTATCTATCTATCTATCTATCTCAGTTTTTATATCTATCTATCTATCTATCTATCTATCTATCTATTTTCAAATGAAACAACTGCTTTGAAAATAATTGCGTAGGCTGCCAGAAAAGTACGCATTGCCCTCTTCTTCACCAATACTTACGTGTCAGTCAGATATGGGTTGCTATCAAGTAAGCAACCAGTCTCCTTCAAACTCTTAATGGAAAGAAGCGAACGGCGGAGCGGCAAAAAAAAAAAAAAAAGTAAAAAAAAAAAGCGTTTGCACTAGTTCACCTTTCTACCAAATTCTACGTTTGACTTTCCTACTTCGTATCACCCTGATTCGACATCAGTGAGCAAGACTTCAAATTAATAAGGCGATAAAAACAGATCGGTATATTCTGGGAAGCTCCCACCCCCATAACACTTACTCTCCCACTCTTTCACTCTTTCACCATATTTATATCAGTTCATTTTTCTCTTCCTCTTCCTCTCTCTCTCTCTCCCTATATGTATATATGTGTGTGTGTGCTGAGATATATCTCTCTCAACCACACACACACACACACACACACACACACACACACATATATATATATATATATTCAAGGTAATGCTATATTTAGGGATAAAAATGGTCAATATCCAAGATAGAGCGTAAACATAAAAGTGAATACAGAGGTCAAAACTGAGTGGCGACAGTCTGTTTCATATTTGAACGTAATCTTCAAGCCATCAAGATTGCACTCAAGCGAGAAGCAGACTATCGCTACTTGTTGTTGAGATAAAATAGGTTCATTTATATATATATATATATATATATATATATATATATATATATATATATATATATATATATATATATATATATTGTCACTTCGCTTAATAATACGGATAATTGAATGACAGAGTGGGAAAAATTCTCTGCAACGCATTTCGTCCTCTACAAAGTCTTCATCAGACTAAAAAAAAAAAAAGCAAGAGCTCTTTTGACTGGAAGACAATGTGATTTCTCATCTTCAGCAACTTAGACTCTTATAATCTGGTCTCTCCAAACCTCCCTGTCCTCTGTTAACTAACGAAAGTACTGCAAACGGGAAATGATAGAATCTTATTTATTTAGAATTTAGTTCTTTTAAAGTTATTACTCAGTGTGAAAAGTGTTTGTTCGCGGTCCTCCGCGAAATTGTGTTGTATTGCTCGAAAGAAATTGTCCTGATTGAAAGAATATATATATATATATATATATATATATATATATATATATATATATATATATATATATTAGCAACTATACATAATATCCAACGTCGATAGCATCACTGGGAATTTCTGGTATCTTCAGGTGCGAAGATTATTCTGGTCAAATTCAATTTCTTCAGTTCCAAATATGCGTTGCCCCCTTATATTATATATACACCCTGAGTATTAGTTTAATTTAATTATAGCTATGGCATTTTATGTAAAAAAAGAAAGAAGAGTTACCCTATTTGATATCTTGTTTACTTTTGGATTTGAATTTTAAATTTAAATATTTTTTTTTAATCCCTGGCCTTTCGAACTTTAGAATTTGAATGATATAAATTAAAATAATTAATTCTAATATTTTACCCAATAATTAAATAAACAAATTTTAAGACACAATTTTGAATCAACAACACGAGAACGTGAACGCTATTAACGGTTAGAATAATCTTCGATTGCAGGAACTTTATGAAAACTCCGAGTCGTGCTATCGACATTTGATATTATGTATATTCACTAATATATTATGAAATGGACAAAGTTCAGCAATTATTTTAAGACATTTTTATGTTTATACATTCTTTTTATGGATACCAATATTCAAGTAAATGCTCTGTTTGTATAAACATAAAAGTGTATTAAAATTATTGTCAGACTTTATCCATTTCATAATGTGTCACGTAATTTCGTTACATTTGGATACGCTTTTTACGTGAGAGATTCATGGAAGATTGAAGTTTAAAAGGAGTAAAATCGATTTGGCTAATCGAGTTATCCTCTGTGGCCAAATCGGTTAAAGTCACGTCAGGCTATATGACGGTTCCGTATAGGATAAAGGCTCGATTCCTGTCGGAGGACGAATAATTTCTATGAAAATTTCACGGTCATTCAAGCCGGTAAATGTTGTTTAATACTGTTTATTATATAACAGAGCATTTACTTTAAAAAGAATGTATAAAAATGTCATTAATATATACTTATAGCTCTTTCATATAACATTGGCCACTTTATTTATAAAACTTGTGGAAGAAATATATTTATACGTACGTGCAAGTATATATGCGTGTATGCATATTTTTATCTTACCCATACCTATGTGTGTGCGTGTGTGTGTGTGTGTGTGTGTGTGTGTGTGTGGTATGTAGGGGAGGAGGGAACTATAAACGTAAACGCCGATTGTAATCATGAACGGCGAGAAAATGCTGAAGTAATACGAAGGATTAATTTTTAATTTATAAATTTCTGGGGTCCGACGCGTCTAGATGCACAGCTTAGACGATTTTACTCGGTTTTGTTTACATTTTTTATCGTTATTGTTTTAAATATCCCACACAGCAACGACAGAAGTTTTGTTAAAAGAGATAAAATGTTCTAAGAGCATCGACTCGAATCTACCGAGGAAAACTCAGAAATTAGCGCACTTTCTATATACGTTCGTCTTAATAAATAATTTTCCCTTTTAGCTAATTTAACTAATTTATCTTTAAATTTTTCTTCTACAATGGTCTAATTGTATTGAGTTCTTAATATTATTATTATTATTTTGTAATTTCAGAATTTCTTTCATCGAATATACTTACAACAGAAACAAACATACATACATACATACATATATATATATATATATATATATATATATATATATATATATATATATATATATATATATATATGTTTGTGCTGCAAGTATATTCGATGAAAGAAATTAGACGTTACTCTTTTGCTTTCTCTCTATGTCTATATACAATATAAACATAGTAAATCTATCTATAAATATACTATTTATCGTTGTTTTATTTTTTATTCTTGCTATATTTATATACATATATATATATATATATATATATATATATATATATATATATATATATATATGTATATATATATATGATACAAATATAGTTTTAAGATATGCGATATTTTTGGGTAAAAGTGATAAAGATCAATATATATATTCGTGAACACTGAGATTTAAGCGTGAAACAGACTGTCGCCACCCGGTGATGACTTCAGTGTTTAATAATATATATATATATATATATATATATATATATATATATATATATATATATGTGTATAGATAGATAGATAGATAGATAGATATATACACGTGTGTGTGAGTGTGTGTGATATTATGATATGTTCGCTCATCGCCTGGTTCACACTCTTCCCCTGAATTTTGAACAGGAGTAGTGGTTTATCCCTTGTATCCTGTTTAGGATTCGATTTCCTTCTAAAGTCTTTTTCATTCCCTTTCACTCCCAGTAGTCTCTTGCGTCTTAGTGGAATTAACGCTTTATTTGGGGTCAATTGATAACAACAAAAAATGAAATCCTCTATTTCAATTTCAGTTTATTCATATCTATCTATCTATCTATCTGTCTGTCTATCTATCTATCTTTGTCTGTTCATATCTATCTATCTATCTATCTATCTATCTATCTATCTATCTATCTATCTATCTATCTATCTATCTATCTATCTTTGTCTGTTCATATCTATCTATCTATCTATCTATCTATCTATCTATCTTTGTCTGTTCATATCTATCTGTTTGTCTATCTATCTATCTGTAAAAGAAGTAAATTTATTATTGTATCATGAACTTTAGTAATTATTCATATACCTAATTAAAAAGGGTTGAAAATAAAACTCGAGTGCATATCCATTTATTTCCTTTGAGATTTTTAAGGAAACGTTAAATGCTTGCATCCGATTTTCAATTTCACATTAACTGTTAGTGAACTGGGATTAAAAAAAAAATCTGTATTAGGAGTTAGCATTTGTAGTCGTTTAAAATGCATAATGGTCTTCCAGGCCTTCTTAATCTTCATATATGACTATAAATCAACTCATATTTGCTGAGATCTTTTTCAGATTTGGGAAAATTAATTTAAGCACACTGGCTCTGCAATTACTTTTCTCGTCTCGAGTTAATGAGGCTTCTCTATTCTCATGCTTAAGAAACGATGTGAACTTTTTGCAGACGATTTCAAACCTTATAAAAGACGTCATACAACAAATAACGTTATATTTTTCTGCGCATCTTACTCGTCGGTTTGTGAAACCAAGATTCTTACAATTTGCTTTTCTGAAAAAAAAATCACAAAAGAGAATAGTTTTATTTCTGCTGTATTAGGAATTGTTCGAATTTAGATAACATCTTTGGTTAAATTTAGACATTTTCATTATTTACATTATTCGGACTATTGTCCTTATCTTTGTCACCATATTTATTACAACACTCCGGCCTTCTTCAGGTGATTGGAATGTCGAACTTAACCTTTTATTTCGCTCACTGGGGTAGACTGTTCTAGTTCCATGTGCCATGTTTAATGGATGTCAGTTATCAGTTATCTCCTGTTAATTCCCCTTTGAATGTTATCCACTGCCTTAACCGGGTATTAGACATTTTCGTTTAAAGAATCTTGATAAAATCCAAAGAAAGATCTGCAATATTATTGATCATAACCTGACATCTCGGTTTCACTCACTTTTCCACCTCCGACGGTGCCTTTTCTATAAATACTTTCATCGTAATTGTTCTAATGAACTTTCCTCTATGGTAAGTAAGAAATATATTGTTTTGGTGTAAGGAATATTGTGCTATGTTTGAGTCAGTAATTGTAGCTAGCTAAGTTTAATTATAAGATAAGATGAAGAACACCCTCCCCTCTATCATCCTTATGAACTTGTGCTATGCTTTTGAATTTTACAAAATAAATATTACTTTCCTCTATGGTACCTAGACTTTATGAATTTAAGGCAGTACTAGATTGGCAGCTAGGTCTCATCATTTTACAACTGAAATGGCTAGATGTAACCGTGAGTTCTATGCTAACAGTTAACTTTGATCTTTAAAAATTAAAAGCATTGTCAATCTTTATCTTCTGTTTTCTTAACTCCTGTTCTTTTATTGTTCTCTCTTCTTAAAAGTTTTTTCTCATATTCTCTAACACTTAGTAAACCCTTACATCTTAGTGGCTTTATTGCTTTGCTTGGCGTGAAATGATTAAAATAAATCGAACCCACTGTCAGTATATGTTTGAAAGTAACAAGAAATCCTTTGACCAATATCGAGTGATAACATCGATTGAAGTCGGTAATGAAAACCTCAAATATTATGTTTATATACAATTTGTAATTTTAAAAGTGAAGCATGAATTAGTGTAAGTCATTTATATTGTAAAACTAATCTTATAAACTATTTTTATACATCCCGAATTTTTACTTGAATATCACGTTACCCCTTAGGGTTGTGATGACACCAAATGTACTGCAAGTGTAGCAGGCAGTTTTGTGTCTAGGGCGAGACAATCTGATGAAGCACGTTTTTGTCAGGCTGGTTTTGAATTCGGAGTTTTCCTTCTTCTAAACTGGTTGACAAGTCAGCGCAAGTGTTCCTTTCCCGATCAGAGAGGCTGCCTAATCCATGGCTAGGTGAAGAAGAGATGAATTGCTAACTTTTCCATGTGTATTTGTGCGAAAGTTAATGAAACGAATTCAGCTGGAATTCGAACTCGGCTCGTCGGTTCCTCTTTACGATTCGCTAACACTACCCACGCATCCGCTTACTTAAATGTAGCTTTGTGCAAGAATTCAACTCGTACTGCCATAGCTGTTTCAGAACACGCGGCTGATTTCCATGGTTAATGATCTTGTTTCGCAATTCAAGATAACAGGACGATATATGATCTAAACTAGACCTTTTCAAAGGTTAACAGTTGCAAAAGATCATGAAAGTATGAGGAATGTGTGACGATGAGGGAAGAGTTTTACGGTTGTTTAGTATTTCTTGAAGATATGCGTGTATTCCATGCTGAGTGCTGATTCTTATATCTGGCATCATGGTTGAACTCCTCAGAAAAAACATATACATGTTAGATATGCAATTGTATGGAAAGTACTATCAAAAATTAATACTATGTTGAAGTCAAAAGCGAAAGAAAATTTCAAACAAAAACAATGCAGTCCTCTTAGACGAGGTAAGCAAAAGGACATTACAAAATCACTGGCGGAACAAAAAACAAAAATAATAAAATATAAAAATGATTGTAAGTCTTCGACTTTTGAGAACAACACTAATATGGCAACTTCCGCCTTTTCTTAATCATTTCCCGCCAACAAGGCAAGAAACTTACGAAAACCCGTGTGTGAAATATTGTAAGAAAAAGGACAAAATTTCAAAAGATAGCACATAACGACTGAAACTGCATTTAATTATTAGGTTGGTGCAACGATAATGACGTAATAATGTCGTTTTTTGACGTATTTTTTAACGTCGAAAAACGATATTATTACGTCATTATTTTTGCACCAACCTAATATTTACACTATTTATATTCTTCGGACTGTTGCCTTTATCTTTATTGCAATATTCACGATGTCTCGGCCGTAGTACGCTCTTGCCATCTTCAGATGATATTTGTTTGAATTTCAAACCGAAACCTTTATTTAGTCCACGGAAATAGATTGTTCTACTTCCAAGTCACGATTGCATCATTCAACCAATGCTTTTATCCACTAACCCAAAGAGTTGTGAGTTCAACCCCTGGTTACAGCAGTGAGATCAGAAACTTGGAAAGATGAGTTGTCAACAGGAATTATCTAAAACTGAGATAACCAAAGACGTGGCATGTGGAATTAGAACAATATACCGCCGTGGTCTAAGTAAATCTTTATCGCCATAATAAATAAATTCTTGTCATAATCACAACGTTTCGAATGTTGTACGCCCCAGCCTTCTTCAGGTGACATTTCTTGGAATATTGAACCGAACAAGATGAGGACAACATTCCGAACAATCTAAATAGTGGTTCGTTTCAAAATTCGCAGATATATCACCTGATGAAGGTCGGAGACCTCTTGAATATGGCAATAAAGATAAGGAAAACAGTCCGAATAATGTAAATAGTGTAAGTAGATTTTACTATGTTTAAGCAATGTAATATTAAAAATACATTAAAAAAGCACTTCAGCTATACCAGAAAACATTACTGTATATAAAATGGAAAGCTAGTAGTACAACAGAACAAAAAGTAAGCAACTTTCTTCTAGGTACATTCAGGATGTTGGTGAACATGACTCTCCACAATTTCCTTCCCTTTGTAGCTCTTAATAAATATTTTTGTTTATTATTATTTCCATTTAGTTACAACCGTTTCTTCTGTGTTTACCAACGGACTATTGATAAGCGTGTGTTGAGGCGTATTTAGGTATGATGAATCAGCAAATGCCGACGAAAGTTGCCAGTACTTTTTTTTACCATCATTCATATTTCTTACTATTAAACCGGTTTATGATGCTGGTTGCTGATAAGAGGTTTATTTTCAGTTTTGAATTAAACTTATAGCTTTGGTAGTTCAAAAGAGACATCGAATCGACATGACCCCTGATTAAAAAGAAGACAATGTGAAACTTATAAGTTGATGTTGTGACATAATTCCACTAATTCTTTTAGGTATCTGAGGACACTGCAGTATGGACATACATATTCCTGTCCTCTTGGGAATACCAGGTTCTGTAAGCTTTGATATACGGCTGGTGTAATGGAAAATGGTTCGGAATTTTTAACTGGAAAACAGAGTTCCAGTTCTCATAAGGTTCGTTTACGCGCAAATACATTTGGGAAAGTTGAATCCAACTCTTCCCGATTCCATCTACGAGTTGATTAGTAAAACTTGGGTCACTAAACAATTATTATCGACAAAACATACATACAATCTAAAAATATTTTCTGGCTTTAAATAACTTGAAAAAGGGTTAAGGAACCGTAGAAAACGAATACATCGTTCATCTCGCCAGGGTTGAAAAATGTAATGCTCCTAAACCCCTTCTATTCTTTTATATTCAATAATTATTTCTGTTGAAATTTTATACATTTTTTTTTTTAATTTCTGGGCCCTCAAACGTATTTACGTGGTTTCACATTGATGTGGTCTCATATGTTTCTTTCTTCGTCCGCTTGTTGATGGATAAAACTTCTCACAAAAAGTGACCACAGGTCTGCCATACCTTTCTTCGGGATAAAAAAACAAAACAAAACATGATGTCAATATTTCTACCATGATAAAAACACAAAATTTGGGATCTTCAAAAGGGTTCCATTTCTGAGCATCTTTCTCAAATTGTAGATTGACCGTCACCGGTTGGAACTCGCGCTAGTAAAATTTATTTCAGTATCGATTAAAGAAACACCCAGAAACAGCAAAATATGACATTGAAGATTGGGAAAAATAAAAGAAAAAAAATCATAAAGTTCTTCAATACCAAAAATCAATCTGTTAGTCTATGATTTGTTTCTTTAGCACTAAAGCGCATTTATGTGTTCTTCCAGGTTTTTCAATTATCGACAGAATTTTTGAGATGAAATATTGTTATTCCATTTATTATTCGGAAGATTGGAAGTTTTAATTGACATACGATAATTTACATGTGGAGAAGACAAAGATTACATTGTCGAAATAAATTTACCATATTCCAAATGGAGGTGTCGACTATTCAAAATGGAAAGAATCATATGATAATTTACATGTGAAGAAAAAAAAGAAGATTACATTGTCGAAATAACTTTACCATATTCCAAATGGAGGTGTCGACTATTCAAAATGGAAAGAATCATACGATAATTTACATGTGAAGAAAAAAAAAAGATTACATTGTCGAAATAAATTTACCATATTCCAAATGGACGTGTCGACTATTCAAAATGGAAAGAATCATATGATAATTTACATGTGAAGAAAAAAAAAAGATTACATTGTCGAAATAAATTTAACATACACCAGCTGGAGGTCTCGACTATTAAAATGGAAAGAATCATTTGATAATTTACATGTGAAGAAGAAAAAGATTACAATGTCGAAATAAATTTAACATTTTCCAACTGGAGGTGTCAACTATTCAAAATGGAAAGAATCAGTTGATAATTTACATGTGAAGAAGAAAGAGATTACAATATCAAAATAAATTTAACATTCTCCAACTGGAGGTGTCGACTATTCAAAATGGAAAGAATCAATTGATAATTTACATGTGGAGAAGAAAAAGATTACGTTGTCGAAATAAATTTAGCATTTTCCAACTGGACGTGTCGACTATTCAAAATGGAAACGATCATTCGATAATTTACATGTGAATAAAAAAAAAGATTATATTGTCGAAATAAATTTAACATTTTCCAACTGGAGGTGTCGACTATTCAAAATGGAAACAATCATTTGATAATTTACATGCAAAGAAGAAAAAGATTAGAATGTCGAAATAAATTTAACATTTTCCAACTGGAGGTGTCGACTATTCAAAATAGAAAGCATCATTTCATAATTTACATGTGAAGAAAAAAAAGATTACATTGTCGAAATAAATTTAATATTTTCCAACTGGATGTCTCGACTATTCAAAATGGAAGCAATCATTCGAAAATTTACATGTGAATAAAAAAAAAGATTATATTCTCGAAATAAATTTAACATTTTCCAACTGGAGGTGTCGACTATTCAAAATGGAAAGAATCATTTGATAATTTACATGTGGAGAAGAAAAAGATTACATTGTCGAAATAAATTTAACATATTCCAAATGGAGGTGTGTTGTGGTAGGATCCACCTAATTTGCATAGTGGAATACCGACCATATAAATATGGTTGGTACCGGGAAGAGAGGGTAGGAATCGAGAGATCCAACGAGCGACTCTGCCCGACTGCGACTCAGTCAACACACATTCCAGGAACAGTCTTCCCAGGAATATACAAAAGACTATATGTAAATATTGTGTACACTTTCTTGTTTCAATACATTTTGTTCTAAGTACATTTTGTGTTGCATTATTATTCCATGCATTAGTCAAGTTTCAACAATGGCGACGAGGTAGAAAGAACCATACGAAAAAAAAAAAAAGAATTAATAATTGATAGCTTTCAACAATTGGGACAAGTCATTGAAGAACCCAGGCTGAAGGAAAAAATTATTAAGTAAAAGTCCAATATCTAACGGAACGGCGAAGGATTCTGAATTTCTGGATATTTAGAAATCGTTAATGGACGACTAAGCATAAGAAACGTTCACTCAGAAAAATTTGAAAGGTGTCGTAAACGAATAACGGTGATTTTAAATTGAAAAAGTTATCTACAACGAGGCACCCGTTAAAAAAAACTGGCCGACTACAAAAACGTGCATGGAATTAAAAGGCGCACAAATACACCGTGTCGATTTTGAAAGGTAACGAACTTTTAAAAAATTACTTTTTTTGTTTGCTCAACAATATTCTATAGTGACGAATTTACCTCTGATAATAAAAATCAGAGGTTTGTCATTGAAATACGCGAACAGAAGTAATAAACAAAAAAATACCAAAGTTGATTATCACGGGCGTGAATGTAAAAGCAGGACATAAAATAAAAAAGTCGTAAGTTGTTTCGATTTTTCTGGTCAGCTTATATTATATCCATAGATACACAAATTAAAGGTATATTCTTTGTTCCATGAACACTATCAGCTAAAGATGGATGAATTATCCAAAGTCATATCTGAATTATTCAAATCCCAGCAGTTGAGTCAGGCTGAATTATTCAAATCCCAGCAAAAATATCAAGAAAAGCAAGAGGAAAGACTTTTAGAAATTCAAAAGTTAATATTGGGGAAATTAAACAACAATCAGGCAAATGAGGGAAATTCTTCATATTCTAATAACACCATATTTAATTCGCTGGAAACTTTTAACTATGTGCCAGACGAAGAAAAAACGTTTGAAGCGTATTTTAAACGATATGAAGATATTTTCTACACAGACTGTGAAAACTGGTCGAATTCAAGAAAAGTCAGTCTATTACTAAGAAAGCTAGGTACAGCAGAACATAGCAAATTTGTAGATTTTATTCTATCGAGAAGAACGAATGAATTGGAATTCTCGGAAACAGTGAAATTGCTAAAGGAGCTGTTTGGAGCAAATATGTCGCTTTGGCATAAGCGATGGTTATGCATGAATGTCACTAAATCCGACGATCAGGATTACTTAACATATGCATCTATAGTGAATAGACATTGTGACAATTTCAGATTGGCAGAGATTACGGTGGAAGAATTTAAGTGTTTAATTTTTACTCAAGGACTGGTATCCAGTAAGATTGCCGAAATAAGACGTAGAGTTTTGTCTAAACTCGAATCTGAACAAAATCTTACCCTGAAAAAGTTAGCAGAGCAGTGTCAGCGGGCCGTAAGTTTAAAGAAAGAGTCTCAAAAATCGAAGAAGCTGGTATTGCTTATATTAAAAAAATAAAAAAACAGTCAAATAACCCATCAGAAAAAAATTGGAGTAAAAATTCGGCGTATTTTAAAAACAGACAAGAAAAATTAAATAAGAAAAACGAGGGGGAAAAAAAGGTTCCACGATATAATTGCAGACGCTGCAACGAAAGACACTGGGAGGTAAATTGTCCATATAGAAATAAGAAATGTTTCGTGTGCCACAAGAAGGGACACAAAGGATCGTGTTGTAAAAGGAAAAAATTCAATAGCCGAATTAGACAAACAAATTCGTATATCAAATCAGATAGAGATTTGAGGAAATATGTGACGACTGAAATATTTAAAAAGAATATCAAATTTCAACTCGATTCGGGGTCAGATTTAACAATAATGAACTATATGGTAAATTTTAAAAAGGCCTACAATAATGAAGTCAACGAAACGTGCTCGAACGTTAACTGGAAAGGAAATTAAGTTCGAAGGCGAGGTTGTACTTCCCATGAAATTGAACGGGATCGTTAAAAAAATAAAGGTTTTCATTCTGAAAATGGAGAAAAATTGATGGGTACAGATTTTATTGAAAAATTCGAATTGTGGGATAAACCGTTAAATTCATTCTGCAGAAAAGTAGAAAGTAATACGCAAACAAGACAGGACATTAAAGATGAATTAAAGGAAAAGTTTCCGGAAACCTTCACACCTGGTCTTGGAAGATGTAACAAGTTTGAAGGTAAATTTGAATTAAAGGAAAATCCTATGCCAATTTTTAAAAAGAAACGTAACGTGCATTTCGCAAGTGTAGAGAAAATTAACGAAGAACTTGATAGATTGGAAAAAATGGGAATTATTTCGAAAGTAGAATCTAATTCATGGGCTGCGCCGATTGTGTGCATTAAAAAGAAATCAAACCAAATCAGAGTCTGTGTTGATTTTTCGACAGGGTTGAACTCGGTAATCAAGGACTACCATTACCCGTTACCGAGTCCGGAGGAGATTTTTAACAAGCTAAATGGTGGAGTTATATTTTCAAAAATCGACTTATCAGATGCCTATCTCCAAATTCCCGTCGAAGAAGAATGTTCGAAGTTACTAGGGATAAACACGCATAGAGGGTTATTCAAGTACAACAGGCTTCCTTTTGGTATTAAAGTGGCACCAGCCATTTTTCAACAAGCTATGGACGTCATGTTGTATGATTTAGACTGTGCGTGCGCCTACTTAGACGACATCATAGTAAGGAGCGAAACCGCCGAAGGAACATCGAGAGCATCTCAATCAAGTATTTAAAAAGATTCAGGATTTTGGATTTAAAGTCAAAGAGTCAAAGTGCGAATTTGGTTTGGAGGAAATTAAGTATTTAGTTCACATAATCAACAAAAATGGCAGATGTCCAGATCCGGAAAGGTCCATTGCAATTAGAGACATACCGACGCCCACTAATGTGGCGATGCTACAGAGTTTTCTGGGGCTCGCAAATTATTATCAAGCGTTCATTAAAGGAATGTACAATCAAAGAGCTCCGTTGAATGAACTACTAAAAAAAGACAAGGCATGGGAATGGACGGTAGAATGTCAGAAAGCCTTTGATGAAAGAAAGAAAATGCTTACATCAGACCTCTTTTTAACCCATTACAATCCAAAACTTGATATTGTAGTGGCAAGTGACGCCAGTTCATACGGGATAGGAGGGTGTATTCAACACATAATGCCAGATGGTTCTAGAAAACCAATTGCACATGCTTCGAGAACTTTACTCCCAGGATAAAGAAGTTACTCACAGATAGAAAAAGAGGCGCTGAGTATCATTTTTGCCATAACAAAATTTCACAGATACATCCATGGCAGACATTTTATTCTTGAAACGGATCATAAACCTCTGATCACTATTTTTGGTTCGAAGAAAGGGTTACCCGTTTATACGGCAAATCGTCTGTTGAGATGGGGAACCATTTTTCTCAATTATGATTTTCACATAAAGCACCTATCATCCAAAAATATAATTCATGCGGATAGCTTATCAAGACTCGTACCGAGTCAAGAAGAAAGATTCGAAGAATCAATTATTGCAAATATCAGAGCAGATTATGAGGTGAAAAGCATGGTAAACAACATTTTAAGAGAGCTACCGGTTACATCAAAGGAAATTAAAAAAGAAGCTGAAAGCGGTGATTTCATTTTAGAAATAAAAAGCAAAATGGTAGCAAATGACAAAAAAGTGCAGGAGATTTATTCAATTTGTGACGGAGTTTTATTATATGATGAGAGAGTAGTAGTACCAAAAAAGTTGCAGAAAAGAATACTACGGGACTTTCATCTGGGTCACCTGGGGGTTAATCGAACAAAAAGCTTAATGCGAAGCTTTGTATATTGGAAAGGAATGGATGTGGATATCGAAAACATGGTTCATCGATGTAAAGGGTGTGCATTAGCAGCTAAGGCACCACCTATAGTACACAAAACTTGGCCCAAGACGGATCATCCGTGGACAAGATTACACATTGATTTCGCTGGTCCAGTAGAAGATTATTACTACTTAATAGTGGTAGATAGTTTTACAAAATGGCCGGAAGTAGTACGCTGCAAAAAGCCTACGTCCAATACCACAACAACTTTTTTGCATGAACTATTTGCACGGTTCGGTGTGCCAGAGTGTATTGTGAGTGACAATGGTACACAATTCACTTCTGAAGAATTTAAGGAATTTTGTGAGTTATATCAAATTAACCACATAACGGCGCCGCCGTATCATCCGAGGTCCAATGGACTCGCAGAAAGATTTGTCGATACATTAAAGCGCGCGCTGAAGAAAGCCTCAGGAGTTCCAACGGAAAAAGGCGCTTCAGCAATTCCTACAGGTATACAGAATTACGCCAAACCAGAGAACACACTCAAACATGACACCAGCTGAACTAATGTTCGCTAGGAAAGACAAGTCAGTGTTTGACAAGCTTTTGCCAGGAAAAAATAGAGTAAAGAATACTATGTATACAGCGAGAAAAAGATACACCGCCGGAGAGAAGGTGTTTTTCAAGTGCTACAAAAACAACGTTGAGTTCTGGGGGCGAGGCATAGTGGACAAGAGAATCGGTGACCTGATTTACATAATTAAAGGGCCGAATAATACTCATAAAAGGCACCAGAACCAACTTAAAAAATGCTACGTTCTAGAGCATGAAGAGAGTATACCGGATGAGGAGGAAGATCCCATTGATGTAATGTATGATATGTTTCAAGTAGAACCTCCGCAGAATATTCCTGAACCGAGAAGATACGGTAGGAAACGAAAGTTCACGGAACCATTGAACATGAATCCAAAACGAAAAAAGTATTAAAAGTATGCAAATGGATCTACAAAGAAATAGCCATAAACATCAACCCATATAGGAAGCCAGTTTGAAATCCAAAAGGGATTCCAAGGCTTGGGAGGGGGGTGTTGTGGTAGGATCCACGTAATTTGCATAGTGGAGTACTGACCATATAAATATGGTTGGTACCGGGAAGAGAGGGTAGGAATCGAGAGATCCAACGACAGACTCTGCCCGACTGCGACTCAGTCAACACACATTCCAGGAACGGTCTTCCCAGGAATATACAAAAGACTATATGTAAATATTGCGTACACTTTCTTGTTTCAATACATTTTGTTCTAAGTACATTTTGTGTTGCATTATTATTCCATGCATTAGTCAAGTTTCAACAAGGTGTCGACTTTTCAAAATGGAAAGAATCATTTGGTAATTTACATGTGAAGAAAAAAAAAAAAGATTAGATTGTCGAAATAAATTTAACATTTTCCAACTGGAGGTGCCGATTATTCAAACTGGAAATAATCATTAGATAATTTACATGTGAAGCAAAAAAAAAGAATACATTGTCGAAATAAATTTAACATTTTCTAACAGGAGGTATCGACTATTTAAAATGGAAAGAATCATTTGATAATTTAAATATGGAGAAGAAAAAGATTACAATGTCGAAATAAATTTAGCATTTTCCAAATGGAGGTGTCGACTATTCAAAATGGAAAAATCATATGATAATTTTCGTGTGAAGAAAAAAAAGTTTACAATGTCGTGATAATTTTAACATATTCCAACTGTAGGTGTCGACTATTCATAGTGGTAAGAATCATTTGATAATTTACATCTGAAGAAAAAAAAAAGATTACATTGTCGGAATGAATTTACTATTTTCCAACTGGAGGTGTCGACTATTCAAAATGGAAAGAATCATTTGCTAATTTACATGTGAAGAAAAAAAAAGATTACATTGTCGAAATAAATTTACCATTTTCCGACTGGAGGTGGCGACTATTCAAAATGGAAAGAATCATTTGAGAATTTAAATGTGAAGAAGAAAAAGAATACATTGTCGAAATAAATTTAACATCTTCCACCTGGAGGTGTCGACTATTCAAAATGGAAAGAATCATTTGATAATTTACATGTGGAGTAGAAAAAGATTACATTGTCGAAATAAATTTAACATTTTCCGACTAGAGGTGTCGACTATTCAATATGGAAAGAATCAGTTGATAATATACAAGTAAAGAAAAAAAAATTCCATTGTCGAAATAAATTTAACTTTTTCTAACTAGAGGTCTCGACTCTTCAGAATGGAAAGAATCATTTGATAATTTACATGTGGAGTAGAAAAAGATTACATTGTCGAAATAAATTTTACATTTTGTAACTGGAGGGGTCGACTATTCAAAATAGAAAGAATCATTTGATAAATTATATCTGAAGAAAAAAAAATGATTACATTGTCGAAATAAATTTAGCGTTTTCCAACTGGAGGTCTCGACTATTCAAAATGGAAATAAT
Source organism: Acanthosepion lycidas (assembly GCA_963932145.1). Taxonomy (NCBI): domain Eukaryota; kingdom Metazoa; phylum Mollusca; class Cephalopoda; order Sepiida; family Sepiidae; genus Acanthosepion; species Acanthosepion lycidas. The sequence continues at coordinate 117,711,464 of OZ010581.1, read as the reverse complement.
CATTTGATAATTTACATGTGAAGTAAAAAAAAAAGATTACATTGTCGAAATAAATTTAGCGTTTTCAAACTGGAGGTGTCGACTATTTAAATTAGAAAGAATCATTTGATAACTTACATCTGAAGAAAAAAAATTAGATGACATTGTCGTAATGAATTTACTATTTTCCAACGGAAGGTGTCGACTATTCAAAATGGAAAGAATCAGTTGATAATTTACGCGTGAAGAAAAATAAAATATTGCATTGTCGAAATAAATTTAACATTTAGTATTTTCCAACTGGAGGTGTCGACTATACAAAATTGAAAGAATCATTTGATAATTTACATGTGAAGAAAAAAAGATTACATCGTCGAAATGAATTTATTATTTTCGAACTGGAGGTGCCGACTATTCAAAGTGGAAAGAATCATTTGATAACTCATATCTGAAGAAAAAAAAAAAGATTACATTGTCGAAATGAATTTACTATTTTCCAAATGGAGGTTTCGACTATTCAATATGGAAATAATCATTTGATAATTTACATGTGAAGAAAAAAAGATTAGATTGTCGAAATTAATTTATTATTTTCGAACTGGAGTTGCCGACTATTCAAAATGGAGATAATCATTTGAAAACATACATCTGAAGAAAAAAACAGATTACATTGTCGTAATGAATTTACTATTTTTCATCTGGACGTTTCGACTATTCAAAATGGAAATAATCATTTGATAATTTACATGTGAAGAAAAAACATATTACATTGTCGAAATAATATTACCATTTTCCCACTGGAGGTGCCAACTATTCAAAATGGACAGAATCATTTGACAACTTACATCTGAAGAAAAAAAAACAGATTACATTGTCGTAATGAATTTACTATTTTCCAATGAGAGGTGTCGACTATTCAAAATGGAAATAATCATTTGATAAGTTACATGTGAAGAAAAAAGAAAGATTACATTGTCGAAATAAATTTAACATTTTCAAACTGGAGGTCTCGACTATTCAAAATGAAAAGAATCTTTTTATAATTTACATGTGGAGTAGAAAAATATTATATAGTCGAAAAAAATTTAATATTTTCCAACTGGAGGTGTCGACTATTCAAAATGGAAAGAATCATTTGATAATTTACATGTGAAGGAAAAAAAAAGATTATATTGTAGAAATAAATTTAATATTTTCCAACTGGAGGTGTCGACTATTTATAATGGAATGAATCATTTGATAACTTACATCTGAAGAAAAAAAATCAGATTACATTGTCGTAATGAATATACTATTTTCCAACGGGAGGTGTCGACTATTCAAAATGGAAAGAGTCAGTTGATAATTTACGCGTGAAGAAAAATAAAATATTGCATTGTCGAAATGAATTTAACATTTTCAAACTGGAGGTCTCGACTATTCAAAATGGAAAGAATCATTTGATAATTTACATGTGGAGTAGGAAACGATTACATTGTCGAAATAAATTTAACATTTCGTAACTGGAGGTGTCGACTATTCAAAATGGAAAGAAACATTTGATAATTTACATGTGGTGAAGATTAATATTACATTGTCGAAATAAATTTAGCATTTTGCAACTGGAGGTGTCGACCATTCATATTGGAAAGAATCATTTCATAATTTACATGTGAAGAAAAAAAATGTTACATCGTCTAAATACATTTACCATTTTCTCACTGGAGGTGTCGACTATTCAAAATAGAAAGAATCATTAGATAATCTGCATGTGAAGAAGAAAAAGATTACACTGTCGAAAGAAATTTAACATTTTCCAACTGAAGATGTCGACTATTCAAAATGGGAAGAATCATTTGATAATTTACATGTGAAGAAAAAAAATTGCATTGTCCAAATAAATTTAACATTTTCCAATTGGAGGTCTCAACTATTCAAAATGGAAATAATAATTCGATAATTTACATGTGAAGAAGAAAAAGATTACATTGTCGAAATAAATTCAGCATTTTCCAAATGGAGATGTCGACTATTAAAAATGGAAAGAATCATTTGATAACTTACATGCGAAGAAAACAAATTTTTTCATTGTCAAAATAAATCTAACATTTTCTAATTGGAGGTCTCGACTATTCAAAATGGAAAGAATCATTTGTTTATTTACACGTCGAGAAAACAAGATTACATTGTCGAAATATATTTAGCATTTTCCAACTGGAGGTGTCGACTATTCAAAATGTAAAGAATAAGTTGATAATTTACATGTGTAGAAAATAAATATCCCATTGTCAAAATAAATTTAACATCTTCAGACTGAAAGTCTCGACTAATCAAAATGGTAATAATCTTTTGATAATTTTCTTGTGGCGTAGAAAAAGATTACATTGTCGAAATAAATTTAACATTTTCAAAATGGAGGTCTCGAATATTCAATATGGAAATAATCATTTGTTAATTTACATGTAAAGAAAAAAAAATTCCATAGTCGAAATAAATTTAACATTTTCCAACTGGATGTCTCGACTATTCAAAATGGAAATAATCATTTGATAATTTACATGCGAAGAAAAAAAAGATTACATGGTCGAAATAAATTTAACGTTTTCCAACTGGAGGTGTCGACTATTCAAAATGGAAAGAATCATTTGATAAATTACATTTGAAGATAAAATAACAGATGACATTGTCGTAATGAATTTACTATTTTACAACGGGAGGTGTCGACTATTCAAAATGGAAAGAATCAGTTGTTAATTTACATGTGAAGAAAAAAAATATTCCATTGTCGAAATAAATTTAACATTTTCAAACTGGAGGTCTCGACTCTTCAAAATGGAAAGAAGCATTTGAAAATTTACATGTGAAGAAAAAAAAAAGATTACATTGTAGAAATAAATTTAGCTTTGTCTAAATGGAGGTGTCGACTATTCAAAATGGAAAGAAACATTTGATTATTTACATGTGGAGTAGAAAAAGATTATATTGTCGAAATAAATTTAACATTTTCCAACTGGAGGTGTCGAGTATTCAAAATGAAAAGAAACATTTGATAATTTACATGTGTAGAAGAAAAGATTACATTGTAGAAATAAATTTAGCATTCTCCAACTGGAGGTGTCGACTATTCAAAATGGAAAGAATCATTTGATAATTTACATATGGAGAAGAAAAAGATTACATTGTCGAAATAAATTTAACATTTCCAACTGTAGGTGTCGACTATTCAAAATGGAAACTATCATTTGATAACATATATCTGAAGAAATAAAAGATTACATTGTAGAAATTAATTTACTATTTTCCAACTGGAAGTGTCGACTATTCAAAATGGAAATAATCATTTGATAATTTACATGTGGAGAAAAAAAAGATTACATTGTCTAAATAAATTTAACATTTTGCACCTGGATGTGTCAACTATTCAAAATGGAAAGAATCATTTGATAATTTACATGTGGAGAAGAAAAAGATTACATTGTCGAAATAAATGTAGCATCTTCTCAATGGAGGTGTCGACTATTCAAAATGGAATAATCATATGATAATTTACATTTTGAGAAGAAAAACATTACATTGTCGAAATAAATTTAACATTTTCCAACAGGAAGTGTCGACTATTTAAAATGGAAACGATTATTTGTTAATTTACATGTGGAGAAGAAAAATATTACATTCTCGAAATAAATTTACAATTTTCCAACTGGAGGTGTCGACTATTCAAATTGGAAAGAATCATTTAATAATTTACATGGGAAGAAAAAAATATTACATTGTCGAAATAAATTTAACATTTTCCAACTGGTTTTCTCGACTATTCAAAATGTAAAGAATCATTTGATAATTTACATGTGAAGAAGAAGATTATATTGTCTAAATAAATTTAACATTTTGCAACTGGATGTGTCAATTATTCAAAATTGAAAGAATCATTTGATAATTTACATGTGGAGAAGAAAAAGATTACATTGTCGAAATAAATGTAGCATTTTCTCAATGGAGGTGTCGACTATTCAAAATGGAATAATCATATGATAATTTACATTTTGAGAAGAAAAACATTACATTGTCGAAATAAATTTAACATTTTCCAACTGGAGAGGGCGACTATTCAAATTGGAAAGCATCATTTGATAATTTACATGTGGAGAAGAAAAAAATTTACATTGTCGAAATAAATTTAGAATTTTCCAACTGGAGGTGTCGACTATTCAAAATGGAAAGAATCATTTGTTAATTTACATGTGAAGAAGAAAAACTTTACAACGTCGAAAGAAATTTTACATTTTCCAACTGGAGGTGTGGACTATTCAAAATGGAAAGAATCATTTGATAATTTACTTGTGAAGAAAATAAAAACATTACATTGTGGAAATTAATTTAACATTTTCCAACTGGAGGTGTCGACTATTTAAAATGGAAACGATTATTTGATAATTTACATATCTTGGGGAAAAATTACATTGTTGAAATAAATATAACATTTTCCAACTGGAGGTGTCGACTATTCAAAATGGAAAGAATAATTTGATAATTTACATGTGAAGTAGAAAAAGATTTCAATGTCGAAATAAATTTAACTTTTACCAACTGGAGGTCTCGACTTTTCAAAATGGAAAGAATCGTTTGATAATTTACATCTGAAGAAAAAAAAGATTACATTGCCGAAAGAAATTTAACATTTTCCAACTGGAGGTGTCGGATATTCAAAATGGAAAGCATGATTTGATAATTTGCATGTGAAGACGAAAAAGATTTCAATGTCAACATAAATTTAACATTTTCCAACTGGAGGTGTCTGACTATTCAAAATGGAAAAATCATTTGATAATTTACATGTGGAGAAAGATTTATTTACATCTGTGGAGGTGCAATATTCGCATTGAAAGTGGTTTTTGAAATTTTACCTGTATAGCAGCCTGAAAACCATACCTCGGGTTGATCCAAGCCTTGTCTGTGAAATTGGGTAGAAGTACCCCTTAGAGGACGTCAATAAGCTTTGCTAGCACGAAGTCACAAGTCATCGTGGCCGATGTCTTGAGCGCGCTCGCCTTGATCAAATTTCTGATCACGCTAGATAACACGATGTTTCCCAGGAAATATTACTAAGGTCTGCTCAACATAGCTCCAGTCTAAAACACAGGAGTGCTATGTGGGTGTTGAGTAGACACAAATGCGCCCGAGCAAGCGTCTGCAATAGGGATTGTCTAGTCACCCTAGTAGACGTGTATCCTCGAATAAGTGTGGCCAGCTATAAATTATTATTTTTTATTACTATTAAGTTCACATCTACCAGTTTGTTAAGTTATTTTTTTCTAAACCAACCACTTAGTAATTTTATTTTTTCTAGTGAAACGTTATACAAACAGAAGTCATATTATTGAGTTGATAAATTTAATACTGTGTATTTTATTAATACATATGTGTTTTGATTATATATATATATAGTTGTTCCTCTGGAAATAATAAAATATTACGATGACAATTTTAGAAGTCAAAAAAAAAAAATGATAGGAATGTACTTTTTTTTTTATGGAAAATATTTTATACAAAACGAAGCTGCAAAGTTCTTGGCCTCACCAACTTAACAAATTTATAACAAATGTACTGAATCGTGTAGAGTTTTCCTCGTTCGAACCAAGAACGCTTCAACAACTTCTCACACATTAAGATGATTAAAAAATAATCTCTATTTTCTTTATCAGGTTTGTTCTTCAAAACGTCAGATACAATTATATTTTATTCTCTTCATGATTATTTTCAGTGATTTGCACTTATTAACAGCACATATTTTAACAATAATTTTCATCCCGTACGAGGCCAAAGAGTCACTCGAGGTCGAGAGTTACAGTGTAAGAAGCACAGTTTATAAGGATATGTAGGGAAGATAAAAGTTAACCCTAGATCTGAACAGGTTAAGAAATAAAAACAAAATTAGGTTATCGATAGAAGCGCACCTTATAAACACCCCCACCTTCGTGTTAGAAATGCTTTTCTGTGATATTTAAAATACGTAACATTTGTCTGAATTCAGATTAATTAAACTTTAAATCAGTTAATGTTTCTCAAATAAAGTTTCAGAGAAGTATATTTTATTTTTAAAAGGCGTTTTAATAAAGAGAATTATGTTGTGTTGACAGATTTGTAATATGGACGATTATAGCTATTTTATATAAGCAATATGGCTTCCGTTTTACCAGGTCTACTGTCGACTCGTTAACAGCCATCAGTGAATTTATTTTATCAAGCTTTTAATAAGAACGGCGAAGTTCGGGCCGTGGTTCATGACATACCAAAAGAGTTCCACAGGGTTTGGTATGCTGGCCTTCTCCACAAGCTCCAGGGCTACGGTGTCTCTGGTCGAATATTTTGCTTAATCCAATCATTCAAAAGAAATCATGTAATGTAGATCGTGTTGAACAATCACGTTTCTAGAACATTTCATATTAGTGCAGGGGTCTTTCTTTGTTTCTGAATATGGCGCCACTTATGTAATGTTCTAGTGATCCAAAAAAATGGCTGAACATGGATGATGAACGTCTCATCTTAACGATTTAATTTTCTCCCCTGCATGTTTTGGAAAATGTACCCTTGTTTTGAACGAGATTAACATTTCTGTTTACCAGAACAGGACATTTTCGACGTAACGCTACATTTACCTGACAAACGTGGTGAGATAAAGCGCTGTAGTGACGCTCCTTCCATGTTCTAGAAGCTCGTAATGGACGATATTATCCATATTTCACCAAAGAGTAAACAAAGAATGCTGTAGATCGAGTCCTTGTTTTGATGTTAGCACTGGTTTTTTATTTAGCGATAACTATTTTCTTCCTTTTCGCTCTTTTTGAGTTTTTTTTTATATAAGGGATTGCAGAAATGATGAAACATTTTTATGAATGTCTCATGTTGGAATTATAAAACAACTTGGCAATCTGCTTATCATTGAAATCTATTTCTTTTATTTCATTATTTTCGATTTCACTATAACACAAAATCTCCCGAAAACTATTGCCTGATATCAATCTAAGCTTTTATAGACTGTACACAGGATTTTTTTTACTAACAGCAATTAAGATTCTTAACGGCATACGATACATAAGTGATATTGTACTGATGGTAGACTCAGAATGTAAAACTGAAAGAACAATTAAGGAAGTAATCAAAGAAAAGAAAAGAAAAACTTATCATTAACTATATAACAAAACGGAATGCTTGGTTGTTTGCAAAAGATGACGGACCAATATATTAGCAACATACTGGGGACGTCAAAATCAGATACATGAGTTTAACTATCTGGCTAGTATAGTAACAGATGACGAAAATGTAGCTCAGAAGTTAGAAGGGGCATATAAAAACAGAAAGATATCTTTCAGAAACTGAAGAACTTATTAAGAGATCGGAAAATAACCTTAGAAATATATGTAAGATATAATCTCCTCTATGTCTGTGAGTGTTGGAAATTGTTCTCATAGATGAAGATAAGCTATGTAATTATATAGATAATACTACTATTTACTCCTGTCTTTGCAGCAAGTCTGACAGTTAAAGTAGCCCGGTGAATAGGTAAAAAATTCCGACATTAATAATGTCAAATGTTTTCGAAAAGTATTTTTCAATTAGTGGTTAATTGGGGCAAATAATAGATTGTAGATTTTTAAACCTTCAAAAAAAATCTTCCTTCATTTAATCTCCACAGAGAACCTTTTCTGCCTTCCATCATCATAGCTGATGCTAACCCCCAGGAGAGTGACTCATTATGCTTTCAAGTTTTCAACTCACATGTAATGGAAAGGTTGTATTGAATCAGTTATTAGTCTGTTGATAGGAAGGTTGGTTCACTGTGCTGTGCCAGAAGATTTTTCTCATCTTGCACATTTATAAATCTACCTTTCGTCCGTTCATTGAATACTGCTGCCATATCTGGTCTAGTGGTCCTGCTATTCATCTCGAGGTTCTTGATGTAATTCAAATAATGGTCTGTAATGTAATCGATCCTGATGTGACATCTCGACTTTAGTCATTTTCTCACCGACGTGACGTGGCTTCCCGCTGTCTTTTCTACAAATATTTTCATGGCAATGAGCTTTCCTCCTGGGTGCCCTGACTGCATGAATTTAAGAGTGTTACTGGGTTGGCAACTAGGTCTCACCATTTTACAGTGGAACTAGCTAGATTCAACCGTCTGTTCTATTATAACACTTCATTTTCTCGCCTGTGGAATTTCCTTAAGATTTCTTGCTTCACTGACACCTACAATCTTCAAAGATTTGAATAAATTGCCATTTTCTACCTTCCTGAATGATTTTCTTCTATTGTTCTTTCTCCTGTCTAAAATCTTACAACTCTCATCAACTCCCTGTAACCCCTTTCGTTACAAGTAACATTATCGTCCTGCTTGGGGTGAAATGATAAAACAAAACAAAACAAAAAACAAAAAAACTTGAAGCAACGAAGATGTGATTCCACCGAGGAATATCGAGAATACCATGGACTGAACATATAAGTGAAGAGGAAGTTTTAAGGAGGAAAATGACTATAACGAAAGTGATACTAACGAAGTAACGAGGAAAGAGTGTTTGGAGAATCTAACACTGAGAAGATATACTGCAGGAAAAAATAGCAGAGAAGCAGTGAAGAACCTACTTAATGAAATTTTAGCAAATGTGTGGCAAAGTAAGAGCAAAAAAGTAAAAAGGTAACGGATCTTAGAGAAACAAAAGGTAGGAAGCTGTGGATAACCGCGGGCGTCGACGTCCTGAAAGTAATTTGTAAATCAAAGACGTTTTCCCGGAATCATACTTATCATTATATTCATTAATGTCTTAATACCAAACTATGTCTAAATCATGAAACTGTCTAATTCGGTTCAACAGTAGTTGGGATATTTGGTAGTCTAGTGGTTAATTATTCTTGATTCTTTAACGAGCAGTCTTTTAGTCTGATGGTTAACCATTCTTGATTGACGGATAAAAAAAAAAAGAATAGAAATGGGTGTAACTCATTCAAACGGTTTTTGATCAGTCACATTGCGCGGGAAAATTGGAACAAAACAAACGAACTTGTGTTGAAAACGTCGGTCAGTTTTGATCAGTAGCTCGGCACTAAAAAATCGGAAGAAAACAGACGGGCTATTTTTAAACGCCATTTTTTTTCGGTTTCTCACCGAATTCAGGAGAGGCCATAACTTCATAAGGAATAGATGGTTGGGCCTCGTCTTTGGTTAAGAGAGAGAGAGAGAGAGAGAGAGAGAGAGAGAGAGAGAGAGAGAGAGAGAGAGAGAGAGAGAGATGGTTAGGCCTCGTCTTTGGTTAAGAGAGAGAGAGAGAGAGAGACAGAGAGAGAGAGAGACAGACAGAGTGTTTGGGGGGAAGTGGTTCTATTGTCATGCTACTTCTGCAGAAGAAAAAAGCCGCAAAGAATGGTTGTTTAGGAAAAAAAGTAAACATGGGCAACTTTTATGCACACACACATACACACATAAGTCCACAAACCGACAATCGCTCACACGAATACACACAAAAGCACAAACAGAAAGACACAACCACAAACACACGAGCGTTTTTCTACATTTCTCTTTCAGAAGACAAATCTTGTCATGTTAAAAAGAATTTTCTCAAAGAGAAATGGACTCCTTTTTTTTTTTTTTTTTTTTTTTTTTTTTTAAGCGATGCCACATTTCGTTTGTTTGGTATAAGCATATAAAACATCTACTCATAAATTCATCTGACTTTGTGATTTTAGTAGAATGTACTGTAGAATTGTCGATTACAATTTAGTCCGAAGACAACCATACACACGCACATGTACTGAATTAAATCTTCAGTCAATTCCATACCTTGGCCATATGGACATTTTTCACAAGCAACATATGTCCGAATAATTTCAAGCGTATTTGAGGCTTATACTTTGGATCAGAAAGAGACATTTGTAATTTCTAGAATACATAATGTGGAAAGAGGGTTTGGAGAATTTCAGACTCACAGGATATATTGAAAGATAGAGAGAAATATCGAGTAACCTACATAACAAGATTGCATAAATGAATGGCAGAATGGGGACATATGGCTTACTGATTGATTGGTTGGGTTTTTTATTATGTTTTATCAAGCTTTTTCAGATTACTTAAAAACAAAATATATTTCGATTGTAAGAATTTTTTTGAGATAATAATGAGTTACTGGTAGAAGACCTGCTAATTAACCCATAACTGGGGGTAAGAGGTGAATTAATACTTTTTTCCAAAGGTTATATGCGTGAAAGTGAATATAACGATATAACTAAAATTGGAACGGCCTCCGATTATCAATTCCGATATTTTTTTTAAAAAATGTATTAGTGGTAATATTTTTTTTCCAAAATGTACTGCTGGCAATATTTTTTTTCAAAAATGTATTGCTGGTAAGTTTTTTTTTCAAAAATGTATTGCTGCTAAGATTTTTTTTCAAAAATGTTTTGTTGGTAATTTTTTTTTTCAAAAATGTATTGCTGGTAATATTGTTTTTTCAAAAATGTATTGCTGGTAATATTGTTTTTTCAAAAATGTATTGCTGGTAATATTGTTTTTTCAAAAATGTATTGCTGGTAATATTTGTTTTTGGAAAAATGTATTGCTGGTAATATTTTTTTCCAAAACTGCATTGCTCGTAATATTTCTTTTTCAAATATGTATGGATGGTGATATTCTTAATTAAAAAAATTATTGTGTGGTAATATTTTTTGTTTAAAAATGTATTGCCGGTAAGATTTTTTCAAAAATGTATTGCTGGTAAAATTTTTTTTACCAAAATGTTTTGTTGGTAATAATTTTTTTTCAAAAATGTATTGCTGGTAAGATTTTTTTTCAAGAATATATTGCTGGAAATATTTTTTTCAAAAATTTATTGCTGGTAATATTGTTTTTTCAAAAAATGTATTGCTGGTAATATTTGTTTTTGCAAAAATGTATTGCTGGTAATGTTTTTTTGCAAAAATATATTGCTGGTAATATTTTTTCCAAAACTGTATTGCTGGTAATATTTCTTTTTCAAATATGTATTGATGGTGATATTTTTACGCAGTTCTCCTCCGATCACCGAAATTAAACAACGTTCGGCCTGTCCTAACATCCACGGCTAGGACCCGAAAATGGAATACTGCTGTCATATATGAGCGGGAGATGGCCAGTCTTCACTTTCCACTCTTGATAGAGTACAAAATCGTCTCTGCATCCTTGTAGGCGATGAATTATTTTTCAATTTGCAATCCCTTTCTCAAAGACGAGACTTCGCAAGCCTCTCGCTGCTCTATCGCTCTCTCCATGGAGTTCCAGGTTTGATGTCTAAGCCGCGCCACGGCACGCAGATTGTAGCGAACCACTCCCATTCCCTTCGTATTCCCTTGGTGAGGTGTAAGTTTCACTTAAGCAGCTTCTTCGGAGGAAACACTGCCTTGTAGAGTAGACTCCCAAGAGATTGCTTCCCCAGTCACTACAATATTAACCACTTCAAGACTAGGGATAACCGTTATCTTCCACACATATCATCACAAGCTGTGCGTCTTAATCTTTTATCCTTTACCTCGAGCGGCTCTTAGGCCTTGTAAAGGGTAGACATCATTGTAAAAAAGCGGTAATAATTAATTTGCATAATAGCATATTTTAATAAATATCTAATATATTATTTATTTGTAATTCAACTCTACAAGATTGTCACATATAAGCAATATTTTTCTTGATAAAGTTTTTCTGATTGTATGAAAAGAATTTACAGCTGCCGAGGCAATATTTTGTCGTAAGTTAGCAGAAAAAATATCACTGTATTTATATTTAAAGAATATTATTATTATTATTATTATTATTACAAACATTAGAAAATTATTCAGATGTTTCTCTCATGGTTAGCTCTGTCTAGTTATGTTTAGATTAGGAACTTCAGGGGGAATGATTAAAAGAACTTTAGAAAACAGGTGTCTTGCTGAATATGTTTATACAGAAATTCTAGGGAGATAAGAGAACTCTTATAAGTTATACAAAACGTGCGCAAAAAACGTGTGCAGAAACATGCGCACAAAACATGCGCACAAAACATGCGCACAAAACATGCGCACAAAACATGCGCACAAAACGTGGACACAAAACATTTATCACTATTATTTATTAAAAAATAAAAACTATAATAAATGTATTATAATGAAAATGATGATAATAAACATATTAAAAATAATTTTAATGAATTAAATTAAATCTAGTATTAAACGAATCATATAATTACTATTATAATACTGGTATAATACTTACTGTATACCTTACACTTTTTTAGCCGCCTGTATAATTATATCACTATGACGGGTATACGGATGGTAATAACATGCTTACAAATAACACACAAAAGAAAAGAAAACAGATAAAAGAAAACACAAAAATAAAAACAGATAAATAAAGAAAAGAAAACAGATAAAAGAAAAGAGAACCGATAAGTTTAATGCTGACTATTCACTTTTAAGTCACACACCAGGGAAGTTTATTAAGTTTTGTAGAAGAAGAAATGAATATATAAGTTGTTTATATATATATATATATATATATATATATATATATATATAATGACGTTTGTGTCCTATCATATTGGTCCAGGTACGATTCTCGGTAGTGGATGCGCACTGCTGATGAGTCCCAAAATAGGAGTGTGTGTTGCTGGCCAGTACCTAGTTGGGTGATCGATTCGGAATACAAGGGGTTAAAATCTTCGATGTGCTGATGGCGTAATAGATAACGGCTTGGAATTGATAATCAGACAGCTGAGTTCCAATTTTAGTTATGTTTATGTTCGTTATATTCACTTTCACGCATATAACCTTTGGAAAAAAGTATTAATTCACCTCTTACCCCCAGTTATGGGTTAATTAGCAGCTCTTTTACCAGTAACTCATTATTATCTCAAAAAAATTCTTACAATCGAAATATATTTTGTTTTTAAGTAATCTGAAAAAGCTTGATAAAACATAATAAAAAACCCAACCAATCAATCAGTAAGCCATTTGTCCCTATTCTGTCATTTATTTATGCAATCTTGTTATGTAGGTTACTCGATATTTCTCTCTATCTTTCAATATATCCTGTGAGTCTGAAATTCTCCAAACCCTCTTTCCACATTATGTATTCTAGAAATTACAAATGTCTCTTTCTGATCCAAAGTATAAGCCTCAAATACGCTTGAAATTATTCGGACATATGTTGCTTGTGAAAAATGTCCATATGGCCAAGGTATGGAATTGACTGAAGATTAATATAGATTGAAGTTAATATAGATTACTATAATGAATATTCAAATCCTAATAATAATAATAATGATAATAATAATAATAATAATAATAATAATATATATATATATATATATATATATATATATGAAGGTTAATGGGTAGTGTTGTATCAGATAAGGAAACAAGTATTAAAATGTGCCCAATACACGGGAGAAAGCAATAAGTAAAAATAAAAATAACATGTAGAGCTTTTAACTTTAAAAATCAGGAGCTCAATTAAAATACGAACCATGGTTTCGATCTGGCGGATTATTCGAGCGACACTTTTAAAATGTCATTTTAAAAGTATCGCCTGAAGTGACTCTCAGGTCGAAACCTTGGTTGGGTAGTTTAATTGACCTCCTGACTTACACACACACACACACACACACACACATATATATATATATATATATTGGTTAAGGATCAAATATGGATCAGAATCCAACAGACTGATAAAATAAAGTACAAATAGGAAACGTTCATCAATCTAACACGTTTTTATTTTTTATTAAGGCGTCATTATTTATTAAAGCTTCAATTTTTATATTTTTGTATTGTTTGATCTTCATTTATTAAACAGGCATCTCATGCATTAATATAATTTATGGCGTTCCGACCTAAAGGCTAAACGGCACGTCTTTTCGAAGCTACCAAATATTAATGGATTCCACGCCTAACTGAATAAACCTAAATATTGCCTTATGTATGTAAGTGTATCATAATTCTAGTTTGTCTATTTAGGATTCCGATGATAGCCTTTATTCGTAAATTTGAGAGTGTTTGTCTAGTAGACATTATTCATGTGTTTAGTGGTTGTCCGCATATTATATTGGAGATGTTTTTACCTAAACATCGGTTGTGGTTGACAAATATGCGTTAGATTTTTTAAGAATGCATTTTTATAAAGGTTGGTGATGTAATATAGTGTATATCGACGTATGTTTATAGTTAGAAAAATATATTTCAAGATTCGCTGAAAGTATTTTCGACATAAAGAATTATGTTCTATTTTTTAGGATGAAATTTGTAAATTTCAAAGTTATAGCCCAGATTTGTTCATGTGGATTACGATCGAGTTTAAATTGTTTTTACAATGTAGTTCCCCTTAATGCTGGTTGATATTGACTTTTAAATTCCGAGATGTCTCGACAATGTAAATTCTTTTACATTGCAAGTAATTTATTTAATAAATTCCGTAATCTGAAATGGGGGCGGTTGAATTTATTTTTCTTCCTGATTATATCCCTGATTGTCTTGGAGGTACTGGTAAAGACCCGAGTATTGGGAATAGCTAATTTATTTTCAAATTTTGTAGAAAGAGTGTTAGAGGGTGAATTTCGTGTTGTTGATGTTAAAGTGCTATCGGCGGTATCTAAAAAGCTACAAAAAAAAAAAAGAAAAGAAAAGTACCGTGACATGGTTTTTGAAAAAATCAAAATAAGGGAATGTGCTTGAAAGCAACTAGCAGATTGCTTGACTGTGAAACTCTCTATAGCCGAGCGGTCAATGTACGCCGGATCAGACAGTAGATTCTCCTCCAAATAAGAATATATATAAAGGTTAAATGGTAAAAGGTTGAATCTGAACAAGTAACAGTGGTATTAAAAAGTGCTCAATATACACATGAAAAACAAAAAAAAAGTAAAAATAACTTTAAACGCTTTTAACTTTAAAAATCAGTAGGTCAGTTGAATCCGCTACATTGGTTTGAACCTTTCGGTATCCTCAGGCGTTATCAAATGTCCTCTTAACGCTTTATGTTTTTTTTAAAAAAAAAGTAATGAGCGCTGTATTATTATTTAAAATAAATAAAAAAACACATGACGTTGGGTGTAATAGAAAGGGAGGAGAAAGAAGATTTTAAGAAGGAAGGAGAAGAAGAAGCAGAAGAATACCCTTGCTTTTCTTCTTCTTCTTCTTCTTCTTCTTCTTCTTCTTCTTCTTCTTCTATAACTATAATCCTTCAATATATCCTGTGAGTGTGAAATTCTCCAATTTCCACATTATATATTCTAGAAATTACAACTCTTTTTGATTCAAAGTATAAGCCTGATTTTTAAAGTGTATATATATATATATATATATATATATATATATATATATATATATATATATATGCGATTACGGGATATTTTTTAATTTTATGTTACTTCTGATTGCAATAAACGTTATATTTAGTTGTTGAAATTTTTTAAATAGTAAAAATTAATGTCCATCGGCCTAGCCTTCAAGAAGCATTAAAAAAGAAAATCATTTCTCGAGTCGATATCCATTAATTTCACTGTTAAAAAACTGATGCCTGCTATATGGTCCAAGTAATAATAGTAATTATATATATATATATATATATATATATATATATATATATATATATATATATATATATATATAGATAGATAGATAAGTAGATATATTTCACCCCAAGCAAGGCAATAAAACCATTGACGTATTGTGTTAGTGAGTGTGAGATAATATGAGAAAAATAATCATTATTAAGCAGAGAGAAGAATAAAAGAACAGAAATAAATAACTTTTATAAAGTTAAAATATGTCAAATTAAGTGTTGCTTAATACATATCTACTTAGTTGGGTTTCAAAGAGATTCACGTATTTCGAACGATGTCTTGTAGAATTAAAGGAAGGCACTGTGGTAGTCCAAAACTAAAATTTAAGGATTGTGTCCGCTTGCCACTGACCGAAAG
Organism: Acanthosepion lycidas; assembly: GCA_963932145.1. Taxonomy (NCBI): domain Eukaryota; kingdom Metazoa; phylum Mollusca; class Cephalopoda; order Sepiida; family Sepiidae; genus Acanthosepion; species Acanthosepion lycidas. Next base: position 117,695,526 of record OZ010581.1, on the reverse strand, counting down.
CAATATTAATCTTTCTGACTGGTCAGAGCTGACAAAGTAAATCTAACTGCTGCTCTTTAAAATGACTTTCACTCAGCGGTTAACTGGGGCTAGAAGTGGCTTGTAAATTTGAATGACTCCAAAACAAAACTGTTCCCATTAACCACCATAGAAAAACTTTTCTGGCCGTCATTAGCACTGCTGATTCTAGACATCAGGAGAGTAACAGACTACGCCTTCTTGGCTTCACTTTTTCAACTGACATGAAGTTTTACGACTACATCAAATTAATAGCTGCATCTATTGCAAGAAAAGTTGGATCCCTGTGTTGTGCCAGACGGTTTTTCTCATCAGTGTCCATCTTGCACAATTACAAATCTATCATTTGACCGTGCATTGAATAATATTGCCATATCTGGTACAGTGCTCCTGCTACTTGACGTTTTTGACACAATCCAAAGAAGGATCTGCAATGTAAGCGATCCTGACTTGGCATCGCAACTCCAGTCTCTTTCTCCTTGACGTGACGTAGTTTCCCTCTGTCTTTTCTACAAATATTTTCATGGTTACTGCTCTGACGAGTTTTTATTTCCATAGTGTCCGGACTACATGAATTTAAGCGTGCTACTAGATTGGTATGTAGGTGACCCCTTTTACTGTTGAAATGGTTAAATGTAACAGGCACTTCTACTCCTACAGTTGATTTTTCTCGCACTTCGCGCCTGTAGAACTCCCTTCCGTTTACTTGCTTTCCTGATAGCTACAATCTTCAGAAATTTAAATGCAACGTCAATCGCCATTTTCTATCTTCTTGAATCCTGCTCATCTTTTGTCATCTCCTCAATCCTCTCTATACTAAGGCTTTTCTCTCACACTCTTTAGTCCCACTGACTACTAGTGGCATTCTTGCCTATTTTAAAGTTGAAGTAGTCAGGTGTAACCGTAAGTTCTATGCTAACAGTTTCTTCTATCGCACTTATCGCTCGTGGAAATCTCTCAAAGTCAACTCTGATCTTCAAAAAATTAAATGCAATGTCAATCGTTATCGAATGTCTTCTTAATTCATGTTTTTATTTTACTCTCCTTAATAGTGTTCTTTTTTTTCTTATTTCATATTCTCTAATTGTGACGTCACCCCGGCCTCTCTGCCCCCGTGCTATTTTGTAACGACCAATGTGACTTGGTATTGGTCGCGGAGCCAAATGTGACGTTCTAACCCTTGGCTGATTCGGATGGGAATCTGGTTAGATTCAGTATCAGCTTTGTCGTTCCCAGCTCACCTCCAACGTCTGGTTACCGAAGTAACTGCTTTGATTTCTAATTTAATCTACCCACGTTGTGATTTGATCTTAGGTAGACGAAATCAATCAGTCGCCGGGCCCTAATGCAAGCCGAATTCGAGCAAAGGTGACATCGCACATGTATATGTAAAAGAAAATAAAGTAACAACTCGAAAGGTTCAAATGTGTTAAAAAAAGAATAACAAATATTTTTATATCTGGTTGATGAATACATGACTGCGTCTTTCTCCCAAACCGCTCCTATGGATACGTGACACTTTGCGTTCGTTAGGCGAGTCTTAATATTTCAAGTGGTTTTTCAATAAACTGGTTTTTGGTGTCTTCAGGCGATATTCGTAAAACTTGTTTTGGTGGTGTGAGTCTAAGCCGTTCTTCAAAAACAAATTGTTGTTGGTTAGAAGTCTAAGTCGGAATGCGTGGATATCGTTCAGTCAGCTTCCTGCGAGGCTGGTCTGCGAGCTCACAGCTCAACTCTGCTCTGTCATTCTGTCCGCGTCTGCATCTCTCCAACTGCTACTGCCGTCTATTCGCTGCGACTCTGTTTATATGGACGCCGACCAAAACCAGGTGTGGGCTTGTCGTGGTTTGGGTTCCTCGATAATTCCAAATCCACAATAAGGATTTTCTTTGTTTTCGGACAGGAAAATTTATCACTTTCCATTTTTGGAAGTCCATTACTTTCGGCTTTAGAGGGGTTCTTAAGGGAATGGTCTTCCCAAATTCTTCCTTTCTCATATTGGTATCTCACACCAATCCGCTCAGAGGGCGTCAACAGGTTTCCCTTCTTTCTCATAGTGGTATCTCACACCAATCCATCCAGAGGCGTCAACAGGCCTCCCATCCTTCTCATATGTTTACCTTCGCCCACTTCTCACGCCATCACTCAGCCAATGACGCTCGGCAGCGTGGGTGTGGCCAGTCTGACCTCAGTTTACAATTAACGCTCAAAGAAAAAATATTTATCTTCCTTTTTACTTTTCTTTCTTTTCCTCGACCAGACCCCTACGACTCGTAGTGTGGTCCTTAATCTCTATCTTAACTGAATGTCATCTGGAATTCGTCAACGAGATTTTCGCCAGGCGTTAAATGGACTGGACATAAAAAGGGTGTCTTTTCCCAAAACCAAATGATATCTCCGAAAGATAGTTAATGGTTTATTCTTTCCTTTTTTCTTCTTTTTTTTCTTTAGGGGTGGTCTAAACTGTTTTTTTTCGGTAGCATCCATTATCTTTTAGCATTCTGCCTTGTAGGCCACTTGACCAATTTGAAATTTTCATTATAGCCATGGGCAGATTGCGGTCTTTTATTCGCCGCGTCGTAGCATAAATTCATTCCGACAGATCCGAGATCTTACGGATTTCCTATCTTCTGCGAAAAAAATACTTTTCTTCGCAAATGAAAATAAAATCTTTACCACTTTTCTTTGGTTAAAAAAAATAACATCGCTCAGTATGTCTTTCGTTATAGCTTCTCGCCTTAAGTATTTCTCGCTTTTAATTTTCACGCAACCGCTAAATAGTGTCACAAATACTCAATAATCCCCTTGCGTCTTAGTGGCTTTATTGCCTTGCTTTGGGTGAAATGATTAAAAACAGACGTGAGATTTGTCTCTCTAAAGCAGGACACAAAAGTCATATGTAATCGCATACATTACGCCAAAAATTGTGATGCTGGCTACTTGCCAAAATTGTTATAAGCTCTGAATATCTGTAAGTGGTCTTAAACGTCATATGATAGTGTATATGGTAACAATAAAATCTAAAACACGTTCCTTAGGAACCGCAAGCAGATGTGTAGGGTGTGTCATAAAGTGTGCTAGTTGTTAGCGGGTCGGAAACAAACCACAAACGATCAGATACTAGACACTAGAACTCAACTACTTGGAACACAATTTATTAATAAATAAATACCAATAACTGAAGATGGTAATAAAATAAAATAAAATGTTTCTGGGCAAGAAGGTTTATATAAAAGTTTGAGGAAGCTGTTGAAAAGGAAATAGTGAATAGCTTTAAAAAGGACAGTAGGTATTTTTACATGTTTTTTATTCACCTGAAAAGAAAATAATGATTTCCTTCACGTACAATAAAAACAGATTTCACAGATCTTTTATTCAATTGAAAAAGAAACAGTGATATTCCTCAAATAAAATTAGACAAAGCTTTACTACTGATCTGCTTCAATTACGATAGAAGAAAATTTGAAGTTTGCTAGAATGACAATGAAAGAAAATAAAACAAGATTTGCTTCAAAATCGGTAGGGAAAAATGGAACTCTTTATATATTCACTTGAGAAAACAACATTTAATTATGTCAAATCCAATAGGAGGAGATTTTGCAGATCTTTTTTTTTTCAGTTTAAAAAGGGAAGTTGAGATTTCTTTTTAATTCAATAGAACGAGATTTTGCACATCTTTTTCTTTTGAAAGGGAAGCTGAGATTTCTTTTCAATTTAATAGAACGAAATTTTGTAGATATTTTTTTTCAATTGGAAAGGGAAGCTGAGATTTCCTTTCATTTCAATAGAACGAAATTTTGCAGATCTTTTTTTTTCAATTGGAAAGGGAAGGTAAGATTTCTTTTCAATTCAATAGAACGAGATTGTGCACATTTTTTTTTCAGTTGGAAATGGAAGCTGTGATTTTTATTCAATTCAATAGAACGAGATTTTGCAGAACATTTTTTTTCAATTGGAAAGGGATTCTGAGATTTTTTTCAATTCAATAGAACGAGATATTGCAGATCTTTTCTTTTGAATTGGAAAGAGAAGCTAAGATTTCTTTTCAATTCAATAGAACAAGATAGTGCACATCTTTTTTTTAAATTGCAAATGGAAGATGTGCTTTCTTTTCAATTCAATAGAACGAGATTTTGCAGATCTTTTTTTTTCAATTTGAAAGGGACACTGAGATTTCTTTTCAATTCAATACATCGAGATTTTGCAAATATTTTCATCAATTGCAAAGGGAAACTGAGATTTCTTTTCAATTCAATAGACCGAGATTTTGCAGATTTTTTTCTTCAATTGGAAACGGAAGCTGATTCATTTAATAGAAAGAGATTATACAGATATTTCTTTTCGATTGGAGATTTGGCAGAACATTTTTTTTCAATTGGAAAGGAAAGCTGATATTACTTTTCAGTTCAATAGAACGAGATTGTGCACATCTTTTTTCTTCAAATGGAAAGGGAAGCCGGGATTTCTTTTCAATTCAATAGAACGAGATTTTGCAGATTTTTTTTAATTGGAAAAGGAAGCAGATTTTTCTTTTCAAATAAATAGAACGAGATTGTGCACATCTTTTTCCTTCAAATGGAAAGTGGAGCTGAGATTTCTTTTCAATTCAATAGAACGATATTTTGCAGACTTTTTTTTAATTGGAAAAGGAAGCAGATTTTTCTTTTCAAATTAATAGAACGAGATTTTTCAGATCTTTTTCCTTCATTGGAAAGGGAAGCTGAGGTTTCTTTTCAATACAATAGAACGAGATTTTGCAGATGTTTTTTTTCAATTGGAAAGGGAAGATGAGATTTATTACCAATTCAATAGATCGAGATTTTGCAAATCTTTTTTTCAATTGGAAAGGGAGGCAGAGATTTCTTTTCAATTTAATAGAACTAGATTTTTTTAATTGGAAAAGGAAGCTGAGATTTCTTGTCAATTCAATAGACCAAGATTTTGCAGAACTTTTTTTTTTGAATCGGAAGCTGAGATGTCTTTTCAATTCAATAGAACGAGATTTTGTAGATATTTTTTTTTAATTGGAAATGGAAGCTGAGATTTCTTTTCAATTCAATTGAACGAGATTTTGCAGATCTTTTTTCTTGATTCGAAAGGGAAGCTGAGATATTTTTCAATTCAATAGAACGAGATTTTGCAGATCTTTTTTTTTCAAATGGAAAGTGAAGCTGAGATTTGTTTTCAATTTAATTGAAGGAGATTTTGCTGATCTTTTTCCTTCAATTGGAAATGGAAGCTGGGATATCTTTTCAATTTAATAGAACGATATATTGCATATATGTTATCTTCAATTGTAAAGGGAAGCTGAGATTTCTTTCCAATTCAATAAAACGAGATTTTGCAGATCTTTTTTTTTTTTAATTGGAAAGGGAACCTGGGCTTTCTTTTCAATTTCGAGTTTTTCCAGGCCATTTTTTTCAAATTGAAATGGAAGCTGATATTTCTTTTCAATTCAATAGAACGAGATTTTGAAGCTCTTTTTTTCAATCGGGAATGGAAGCTGAGATTTCTTTTCAATTCCATTTTTGAATCGGGAATGGAAGCTGATATTCAATAGAAAAAGATTTTGCACATATTTTTTCTTCAATTGGAAATGGAAGCTGGAATTCTTTTCAAACCAAAAGAACGAGATTTTTTAGATTTTTTTGTAATTGGAAAAGGAAGCTGAGATTTCTTTTCAATTAAATAGGACGAGAATTTGCAGATCATTTTTCTTGCCTGGAAAGGGATGCTGAGATTTCTTTTCAATTCAATATAACAAGATTTTGCAGATGTTTTTTTTTCAATTGGAAAGGGAAGCTGAGATTTCTTTTCAATTCGATAGAACGAGATTTTGAAAAGTTTTTTTTTAAATGGAAAAGGAAGCTTAGATTTCTCTTCAATTCAATAGAACGAGATTTTGCATATCGTTTTTCTTGATTGGAAAGGGAAGCTGTGATTTCTTTTCAATTAAATAGAACGAGATTTTGCAGATAATTTTTATTGACTGGAAAGGTATAGTGAGATTTCTTTTCAATTAAATATAACAATATTTTGCAGATGTTTTATTTTTCAATTGGAAAGGGAAGCTGAGATTTATTTTCAATTCACTATATCGAGATTTTGCAATTTTTTTTTTCAATTGGAAAGGGAAGGTGAGATTTCTTTTCAATACAATAGAACGAGATTTTGCAGATGTTTTTTTTCAATTGGAAAGGGAAGATGAGATTTATTACCAATTCAATAGATCGAGATTTTGCAAATCTTTTTTTCAATTGGAAAGGGAGGCAGAGATTTCTTTTCAATTTAATAGAACTAGATTTTTTTAATTGGAAAAGGAAGCTGAGATTTCTTGTCAATTCAATAGACCAAGATTTTGCAGAACTTTTTTTTTTGAATCGGAAGCTGAGATTTCTTTCCAATTCAATAGAACGAGATTTTATAGATATTGTTTTTTAATTGGAAATACAAGCTGAGATTTCTTTTCAATTCAATTGAGCGAGATTTTGCAGATCTTTTTTCTTGAGTCGAAAGGGAAGCTGAGATTTTTTTCAATTGAATAGAACGAGATTTTGCAGATCTTTTTTTTCAAATGGAAAGGGAAGCTGAGATTAGTTTTAAATTCAATTGAACGAGATTTTGCTGATCTTTTTCCTTCAATTGGTAATGGAAGCTGGGACATCTTTTCAATTTAATAGAACGATATATTGCATATATGTGATCTTCAATTGGAAAGGGAAGCTGAGATTTCTTTTCAATTCAATAGAACGAGATTTGGGGCAAATTTTTCCTTCAATTGGAAAGGGAAAGTGAGATTTCTTTCCAATTCAATAAAACGAGATTTTGCAGATCTTTTTTTTTTATTGGAAAGGGAACCTGGCGTTTCTTTTCAATTTAATAAATCGAGTTTTTCCAGGCCTTTCTTTTCAAATTGAAATGGAAGCTGATATTTCTTTTCAATTTAATAGAACGAGATTTTGCAGATCTTTTTTTTTCATTTGGAATGGGAAGCTGAGATTTCTTTTCAATTCAATAGAACGAGATTTTGGAGATCGTTTTTTTCAATCGGAAAGGGAAGCTGAGATTTCTTTTCAATTAAATGGAACTAGATTTTGCAGGTCTGTTTTTTATTTGAAAAAGGAAGCTCAGATAACTTTTCAATTCAATAGAACGAGATTTTGCAGATCTTTTTTTCAATTGAAAATAGAAGCTGAGATTATTTTTCAATTCAATAGAAAAAGATTTTGCACATATTTTTTCTTCAATTGGAAATGGAAGCTGGAATTCTTTTCAAACCAAAAGAACGAGATTTTGCAGATTTTTTTGTAATTGGAAAAGGATGCTGAGATTTCTTTTCAATTAAATAGAACGAGAATTTGCAGATCATTTTCTTGATTGGAAAGGGATGCTGAAATTTCTCTTCAATTCAATAGAACGAGATTTTGTATATCGTTTTTCTTGATTGGAAAGGTATGGTGAGATTTCTTTTCAATTCAATATAACAATATTTTGCGGATGTTTTTTTTTCAATTGGAAAGAGAAGCTGAGATTTTTTTCAATTCAATAGATCGAGATTTTGCAAATTTTTTTTTTCAATTGGAAAGGGAAGTTGAGATTTCTTTTCAATTCAATAGAACGAGAATTTGCAGATTTTTTTTTTAATTGGAAATGGAAGCTGTGCTTTCTTTTCAATTCAATAGAACGAGATTTTGCAGATCTTTTTTTTAAATTGGAAACGGGAAGCTGTGCTTTCTTTTTAGTTCAATAGAACGAGATTTTGCAGATATATTTTTTTCAATTGGAAAGGGAAGCTGAGATTTCATTTTAATTTAATAGATCGAGTTCTTCCAGGCCTTTTTTTTCAATTTGAAATGGAAGCTGATATTTCTTTTCAATTCAATAGAACGAGATTTTGAACATCTTTTTTTTCAATCGGGAATGGAAGCTGAGATTTCTTTTCAATTCCATTTTTTTATTTGAAAAAGCAAGCTCAGATAACTTTTCAATTTAATAGAACGAAATTTTGCAGATCTTTTTTTTCAATTCGAAAGGGAAGCTGAGATTTTTTTTTAATTCAATAGAACGAGATTTTGAAGATGTTCTTTTTCAATTCGAAAGTTAAGTTGGGATTACTTTTCAATTCAATAGAACGAGATTTTGCAGATCTTTTTTTTTTGAAAGGGAAGGTGAGATTTCTTTTCAATTTAATAGATCGAGATTTTGCAAATCTGTTTTTTCAATTGCAAAGGGAAGCTGAGATGTCTTTTCAATTACATTAAACGAGATTTTGCAGATATTTTTTCTATTGGAAAGGGAAGCTGAGATTCCCTGACAATTTAACAAAAAAAGATTTTGCAGATGTCTTTTATTCAATTTGATAGGGAAGCTGAGCTTTCTTTCAATTGAACAGAAAGAGATTTTGCATATATTTTTTTTATCAATTGGAAAGGAAGCTGAGATTTATTTTCAATTCAAAAGAACGAGATTTTGCACCACTTTTTCTTCAATTGGAAAGAGAAGTTGATATTTATTTTCAATTTAATAGAACGAGATTTTGCAGATATTTTTTTCCAATTGAAAGGTAAGCTGATATTTCTGTTTAATTCAATAGAACGAGATTTCACAGATCTTTTCTTTTCAGTTGGAAAGGCAGATCTTTTTTTTCTTGTTTGGAAAGGGAAACAGCGATTTCTTTTCAATTCAATAGACCGAGATTTTGCACATGTTTTCTCTTCAATTGGAAAGGGAAGCTGAGATTTCTTTTCAATTCAATAGAATGAGACCTTGCAGATCTTTTTTTTTTCAATTGGAAAATGAAACTGAGATTTCTTTTAAATTCAACAGAACGAGATTTTGGAGATCTTTTTTTTCTATTTCATAGGGAAGCTGTGTTTACTTTTCAATTCAATATAACAATATTTTGTAAATCTTTTTTTTTATTTCAATCGGGAATGGAAGCTGAGATTTTTTTCAATTCAATGGAACGAGATTTTGCAGGTTTGTTTTTTTATTTGAAAAAGCAAGCTCAGATAACTTTTCAATTCAATACAACGAGATTTTGCAATTGTTTTTTTTCAATTGGAAAGGGAAGTTGAGATTTTTTTTCAATTCAATCGAACGAGATTTTGCACAACTTTTTTTTCAATTTGAAATTTAAGCTGGGATTTCTTTTCAATTCAATAGAATGAGATCTTGCAGATCTTTTTTTTCAATTGGAAAGGGATGCTGAGATTTCTTCTCAATTCAATATAACGAGATTTTCCTGATATTTTTTCTTCAATTTGAAAGGGAAGCTGAGATTGCTTTTTAATTCAATAAAACGAGATTTTGCAGATATTTTTTCTATTGGAAAGGGAAGCTGGGATATCTTTTCAATTCAATAGAACGAGATCTTGCACATCTTTTATCTTCAATTGGAAAGTGAAGCTGAGATTTCTTTGAAATTCAAGAGAACGAGATTTTGCCTATCTTTTTTTTTTCAATTGGAAAGGGAAGCTGAGATTTATTTTCAATTCAATACAACGAGATTATGCAGATATTTGTTTTTAAATAGGAAAGTGAAGCTGAGATTTCTATTCAATTCAATAGAACGAGACTTTGCACATCATTTTTCTTCAATTGAAAAGGGAAGCTGAGATGTCTTTTCAATTACATTAAACGAGATTTTGCAGATCTTTTTTTTCTATTGGAAACGGAATCTTAGATTTCCTGTCACTTCAACAGAAAAAGATTTTGCAGATGTCTTTTATTCAATTTGATAGGGAAGCTGAGCTTTGTTTTCAATTGAACAGAACGATATTTTGCATACATTTTTTTTATCAATTGGAAAGAAAGCTGAGATTTATTTTCAATTCAAAAGAACGAGATTTTGCACCTCTTTTATCTTCAAGTGGAAAGAGAAGTTGATTTTTATTTTCAATTTAATAGAACGAGATTTTGCAGATATTTTTTTCCAATTGAAAGGGAAGCTGAGATTTCTTTTAAATTCTATGAAACGAGATTTTGAAGACCTTTTTTTCAATTGGAAATGGAAGCTTACTTTTCAATTCAATACAATGAGATTTTGCAGATTTTTGTTTTTCAATTTGAAAGGCAAGCTGAATTTTCTTTTAAATTCAATTGATCGAGATTTTGCACATCTTTTTTCTTCAATCGGAAAGGGCAGCTGAGGTTTCTTTTCAATTCAATAGAACGAGATTTTGCAGATCTTTTTTTTCAATTGGAAAGAGGGGCTGAGATTTCTTTTCAATTTAACAAAACGATATTTTGCAGATCTATTTCTTTCACTTTACAGGGAAGCTATGCTTTTTTTTTCAATTAGTACTAGATTTTGCTGACTTTTATTTGTCAACAGTGAAGGGAGGCTAATATTTTTTTTTCTATTCAATAGAACGAGATTTTGCCGATGTAATTTTTTCAATCAGAGACGGAAGCTGTATTTTCCTTTTAATTCAATAGAACGTGATTTTGCAGATCGTTTTTTTTCAATTAGAAAGTGAAGATGAGATGTCTTTTCAATTTAATAGAACGAGATTTTGCAGATCTTTTTCTTTGCAATTTGAAAGTGAAGCTGAGATTCCTTTTCTATCCAACAGAACTAGATTTTGCAGATCTTTTTTTTTCAATTGGAAAGGGAAGCTGAGATTTCTTTTCAATTCAGAATAACGAGATTTTGCAGATCTATTTTTTTTCAATTGGAAAGGAATGCTGAGATTTATTTTCAATTCAGTAGAACTAGTTTTTCCAGGTCTTTTTTTTTAAATTGAAAGGGAAGTTGAGTTTTCTTTTCAATTCAATAGAGCGATATTTTGGAGATGTTTTTTTGTCAATTGGAAATGGAAGCTGAGATTTCTTTTCAATTCAATAGAAAGACATTTTGCAGATCTTTTTTTCAATTGGAAAGAGAATCTGAGATTTCTATTCAATTTAATAGAACGTGATTTTCTAGGTCTATTTTTTTTCAATTTGAAGTGGAATCTGATATTTCTTTTCTATTCAATAGAACGAGATTTCGTAGGTCTTTTGTTTTTTTTTAATTTGAAAGTGTAGCTGAGATTTATTTTCAATTCAATAGAACGAGATTTGCAGATCTTTTTTTACAATTTGATAGGGAAGCTGAGATTTCTTTTCAATTCAATAGAACGATATTTTGCAGATCTTTTTTTTCAATTAGAAAGGGAAGCTGAGATGTCTTTTCAATTTAATAGAACGATATTTTGCAGAGCTTTTTTTTTCAATTTGAAAGTAAAGTTGAGATTCATTTTCAATTCAACAGAACGAGATTTTGCGGATCTTTTTTTTTCAATTGGAAAGGGGAGCTGTGATTTCTTTTTAATTTAATAGAACGAGATTTTCCATGTCTTTTTTTTTCAATTTGAAACGGAGGGCTGATATTTCTTTTCAATTCAATAGAACGAGTTTTTCCAGCCACTTTTTTTTAAATTGAAAGTGAACCTGAGATTTCTTTTCAATTCAATAGAACGATATATTGCAGATCATTTTTTCAATTAGAAAGGGAAGCTGAGATGTCTTTTCAGTTTATTAGAACGAGATTTTGCAGATCTTTTTTTTTCAATTTGAAAGGAAGCTGTGATTTAGTTTCAATTAAAAAAGAACGAGATTTTGCACCACTTTTTCTTCAATTGGAAAGAGAAGTTGATATTTATTTTCAATTTAATAGAACGAGATTTTGCAGATATTTTTTTTCCAATTGAAAGGTAAGCTGATATTTCTCTTTAATTCAATAGAACGAGATTTCACAGATCTTTTCTTTTCAGTTGGAAAGGCAGATCTTTTTTTTCTTGTTTGGAAAGGGAAACAGCGATTTCTTTTCAATTCAATAGACCGAGATTTTGCACATGTTTTCTCTTCAATTGGAAAGAGAAGCTGAGATTTCTTTTCAATTCAATAGAAAGAGACCTTGCAGATCTTTTTTTTTCAAAAATGAAGCTGAGCTTTCTTTTAAATTCAACAGAACCAGATTTTGGAGATCTTTTTTTTCTATTTCATAGGGAAGCTGTATTTACTTTTCAATTCAATATAACAATATTTTGTAAATCTTTTTTTTTATTTCAATCGGGAATGGAAGCTGAGATTTTTTTTCAATTCAATGGAACGAGATTTTGCAGGTTTGTTTTTTTATTTGAAAAAGCAAGCTCAGATAACTTTTCAATTCAATACAACGAGATTTTGCAATTGTTTTTTTTCAATTGGAAAGGGAAGTTGAGATTATTTTTCAATTCAATCGAACGAGATTTTGCACAACTTTTTTTTCAATTTGAAATTTAAGCTGGGATTTCTTTTCAATTCAATAGAATGAGATCTTGCAGATCTTTTTTTTCAATTGGAAAGGGATGCTGAGATTTCTTCTCAATTCAATATAACGAGATTTTCCTGATATTTTTTCTTCAATTTGAAAGGGAAGCTGAGATTGCTTTTTAATTCAATAAAACGAGATCATGCAGATATTTTTTTCAATTTGAAAGGGAAGCTGGGATATCTTTTCAATTCAATAAAACGAGATCTTGCACATCTTTTATCTTCAATTGGAAAGTGAAGCTGAGATTTCTTTGAAATTCAAGAGAACGAGATTTTGCCTATCTTTTTTTTTCAATTGGAAAGGGAAGCTGAGATTTATTTTCAATTCAATACAAGGAGATTTTGCAGAACTTTTTTTTCAATTGGAAAGGGAAGCTGAGATTTATTTTCAATTCAATACAACGAGATTATGCAGATATTTGTTTTTAAATAGGAAAGTGAAGCTGAGATTTCTATTCAATTCAATAGAACGAGACTTTGCACATCATTTTTCTTCAATTGAAAAGGGAAGCTGAGATGTCTTTTCAATTACATTAAACGAGATTTTGCAGATCTTTTTTTTCTATTGGAAACGGAATCTTAGATTTCCTGTCACTTCAACAGAAAAAGATTTTGCAGATGTCTTTTATTCAATTTGATAGGGAAGCTGAGCTTTGTTTTCAATTGAACAGAACGATATTTTGCATACATTTTTTTTATCAATTGGAAAGAAAGCTGAGATTTATTTTCAATTCAAAAGAACGAGATTTTGCACCTCTTTTATCTTCAAGTGGAAAGAGAAGTTGATTTTTATTTTCAATTTAATAGAACGAGATTTTGCAGATATTTTTTTCCAATTGAAAGGGAAGCTGAGATTTCTTTTAAATTCTATGAAACGAGATTTTGAAGACCTTTTTTTCAATTGGAAATGGAAGCTTACTTTTCAATTCAATACAATGAGATTTTGCAGATTTTTGTTTTTCAATTTGAAAGGCAAGCTGAATTTTCTTTTAAATTCAATTGATCGAGATTTTGCACATCTTTTTTCTTCAATCGGAAAGGGCAGCTGAGGTTTCTTTTCAATTCAATAGAACGAGATTTTGCAGATCTTTTTTTTCAATTGGAAAGAGGGGCTGAGATTTCTTTTCAATTTAACAAAACGATATTTTGCAGATCTATTTCTTTCACTTTACAGGGAAGCTATGCTTTTTTTTTCAATTAGTACTAGATTTTGCTGACTTTTATTTGTCAACAGTGAAGGGAGGCTAATATTTTTTTTTCTATTCAATAGAACGAGATTTTGCCGATGTAATTTTTTCAATCAGAGACGGAAGCTGTATTTTCCTTTTAATTCAATAGAACGTGATTTTGCAGATCGTTTTTTTTCAATTAGAAAGTGAAGATGAGATGTCTTTTCAATTTAATAGAACGAGATTTTGCAGATCTTTTTCTTTGCAATTTGAAAGTGAAGCTGAGATTCCTTTTCTATCCAACAGAACTAGATTTTGCAGATCTTTTTTTTTCAATTGGAAAGGGAAGCTGAGATTTCTTTTCAATTCAGAATAACGAGATTTTGCAGATCTATTTTTTTTCAATTGGAAAGGAATGCTGAGATTTATTTTCAATTCAGTAGAACTAGTTTTTCCAGGTCTTTTTTTTTTAAATTGAAAGGGAAGTTGAGTTTTCTTTTCAATTCAATAGAGCGATATTTTGGAGATGTTTTTTTGTCAATTGGAAATGGAAGCTGAGATTTCTTTTCAATTCAATAGAAAGACATTTTGCAGATCTTTTTTTCAATTGGAAAGAGAATCTGAGATTTCTATTCAATTTAATAGAACGTGATTTTCTAGGTCTATTTTTTTTCAATTTGAAGTGGAATCTGATATTTCTTTTCTATTCAATAGAACGAGATTTCGTAGGTCTTTTGTTTTTTTTAATTTGAAAGTGTAGCTGAGATTTATTTTCAATTCAATAGAACGAGATTTGCAGATCTTTTTTTACAATTTGATAGGGAAGCTGAGATTTCTTTTCAATTCAATAGAACGATATTTTGCAGATCTTTTTTTTCAATTAGAAAGGGAAGCTGAGATGTCTTTTCAATTTAATAGAACGATATTTTGCAGAGCTTTTTTTTTCAATTTGAAAGTAAAGTTGAGATTTCTTTTCAATTCAACAGAACGAGATTTAGCAGATCCATTTCTTTCACTTTAGAGGGAAGTTAAGCTTTCTTTTCAATTTAATAGAACTAGATTTTGCAGACTTTTTTTTCAACAGGAAAGGGAAGCTAAGATTTCTTTTCTATTCAATATAACGAGATTTTGCTGATATTCTTTTTTCAATCAGAAAGGGAAGCTGAATTTTCCTTTTAATTCAATAGAACGTGATTTTGCAGATCTTTTTTTTTTTCAATTCGAAAGCGCAGCTGTGATTTCTTTGTAATTTAATAGAACGAGATTTTCCATGTCTTTTTATTTTTCAATTTGAAAAGGAGGGCTGATATTTCTTTTCAATTCAATAGAACGAAATTTCGCAGATCTTTTTTTTTGTCAATTTAAAATGGAAGCCGAGTTTTCTTTTCAATTCAATAAAACGAGATTTTGGAGATTTTTTTTTCAATTGGAAAGGAATTCTGAGATTTCTTTTCACTTCAATAGAACGAGTTTTTCCAGCTCTTTTTTTTTTAAATTGAAAGGGAAGCTGATATTTCTTTTCAATTCAATAGAAGGATATTTTGCAGACCTTTTTTTTCAATTTGAAGGGAAGCTGAGATTCCTTTTCAATTCAACAGAACGAGATTTTGCATATATTTTTTTATCAATTAGAAAGGAAGCTGAAATTTATTCTCAATTCAAAAGAACGAGATTTTGCACCTCTTTTTTCTTCAATTGGAAGGGGAAGTTGAGATTTATTTTCAGTTCAACAGAACGAGATTTTGCAGATCTTTTTTTTTTTGGAAAGGGAAGCTGAGATTTCTTTTCAATTCAATAAAACGAGATTTTGCAGATCTTTTTTTTTCAATTGGAAAGGAATGCTGAGATTCCCTTTCAATTCAGCAGAACGAGATTTTGCAGATCTTTTTTTTTCAATTGGAAAGGGAACCTGAGATTTCTTTTCAATTCAGTATAACGAGATATTGCAGATCTTTTTTCAATTGGAAAGGAATGCTGAGATTTCTTTTCAATTCAAGAGAACGAGTTTTTCCAGGTCTTTTTTTTTAAATTGATGAGAGCTGAGATTTCTTTTCAATTCAATAGAACGATATTTTGCAGATCTTTTTTTTCAATTAGAAAGGGAAGCTGAGATGTCTTTTCAATTTAATAGAACGAGATTTTGCAGATCCTTCTTTTTGAATTTGAAAGTGAAGCTGAGATTTCTTTTCAATTCAACAGAACGAGATTTTGCATATATTTTTTTTATCCATTGGAAAGGAAGCTGGGATTTATTTTCAATTCAAAAGAACGAGATTTTGCACCTCTTTTTTCTTCAATTGGAAAGGGAAGTTGAGATTTATTTTCGATTTAATAGAACGTGATTTTGCAGATATTTTTTTTCCAATTTGAAATGGAATCTGATATTTCTTTTCCATTCAATACAACGAGATTTTGCAGATCTTTTTTTTCATTTTGATAGGGAAGCTGAGGTTTCTTTTCAATTCAATACAACGAGATTTTGCGTATCTTTTTTTTCAGTTGGAAAGTGATGCTTAGATTTCTTTTCAATTCAATAAAACGAGATTTTGCAGATGTTTTTTTCAATTGGAAAGGGTTTCTGTGATTTCTTTTTAATTCAATAGAACGAGATTTTGCAGATCTTTTGTTTCATTTTGGTCCTCTGCAATTGCTACCACCCGGGCCAGGTTGGACCTGAGCACACCAGCAGTTAAGAATTGGCTCGACCCTACTGAAAACCTCTTGCTGTCGGTTGTAGTTTTTCCTCTTACCCAGGACACGGGTGTAGTTAATCGTCTTACCCAGCACGCGTATATAGTTTATCATCTTATCCATGACGTGTATAGTCTTTGTGGTGACTTAGGAAAACTTTTTACCAAGTATCTTTAAAATCTCTCCAATGCACACTTGCAATGATAAATATATACGAAATTCACAAAATATTTGTTATTTAAGTGAATCTCCGCCGTCCAATTGTGTCAGGAATGTCAATTAACTGGATAAAAAAATTGTCAGATTAATATAGTTCACATCAGTGAATTCTGGACAATCTCCTCACAGATGACGAAGAGGTTTGAAGCAACAGAAATGTGGTTCTATAGAAGGATGCCGAGAATACCATGGAACAAACATGTAAGCAACGACGAAGTTTTAGAGAAAATGGAAACAAAAAGGACTCTAATACTTAACATCAATTAGAGAGAGTTAAAATTTCTCCGGTATATAATGAGGAAAGAAGGCTTGGAAAATTTGATACTTACAGGACAGTTTGAAGGTAAGAGGAACAAGGGAAAGCTAAGTATAACCTCCGTAGAGAACTTGTGTTTATGTATGGCGGAACAAGATTTTGGAAAGATAACAGAAAGTAAGAATTTAATTAGAGCTAGCAACGAACAGGAAATTGTGGAGAGCCTTAATCGCCAACGTCCTGAAGGGACACGGCAGGTATAAGAAGTTTGCAAACTCAAGAATTCTGTTAATAAATACAAGTAATTTTAACATTAGGATAATGAAAAGTATGAAGTAAATTTTTGGAGACAGTTCAACCTACTGTCTATGAATAACCATCGGATTTTGTATCATTTGAATTTGGTCTGCATCTAACGAATTCCATTGTTGTAATTATATGATGACAACTCAGTACTAATGTACGTATCTTTGATTTGGCAGTCATATTTCGACGATTGTACCCTTCGGCCTTCTTCAGAGCTAATTGTTCAGATGAGATATGAGACTACGACTTTATGAATCTGAGCGCAGTACTGGACTCACAGCGAGATCTCATAAATTTACAGTTGGGTTAGCTAGATGTCTTTTCTTGTACTTCTCGTTTGCGGAACACTCTTCTGGTCGCATGCTTTCCAGTCAACTTTGATCTTCAAAAATTTAAGTGGAATGTCAATCGTTATCTACCGTCCTCCTGATTACTCTTCTTTTGTTCCGGCTCATTAGTAATGGTTATATTTTCTAATTATTTCACAAGTAACCCCTTGTGCTTTAGTGGCTTTACTGTCTTGCTTGGGTGAACTCGATTAAAAATATATGGAGAAGGTGACCGAATGCTACGGAAGAAGGCCGGAGAGGTTTGAAATGGAAACCTAGATTTCATAAAATACCCTAGATTCATGCAAGAAGACATTTGATAACGATTGATACTGCATTTTTTGAAGAACAAAATTGGCTCGAAAACGTGGACCCTGAATATGCGAGAAGTTCGAGAAAAGACACGGTTAGCATAGAACTTACAGTTACATCTACCCAATTCGTTTGTGAATTGATGAGACATTGCAGCCAACCTAGTTCAGTTCAGTTATGTTCCCTGCGTGATACACGCTTAGGCGATAATGTATCATTCGATACATGACTCATGAGGCAGATATTTTTCCCGCGGTAGGTTGCCATTTCTTTCTGCGCTAGACTAGCTGTCATCCAAGTTCATAGAACCCGATCTGTCCTGCTATTTACTTATACATGGGGTGGGGGGAGAAGAAGAGGATTTATACCTTTCTCAAGGGTATTAGCACGTAAATGAATGTAATGGGTTCGACTTGAATTCGAACTCGGCTCTCCGATTCTTCAATCCGAGTCGCTAATGTGCTTAAATCTAAAAAGTATAGGTACCATAGGGAACAGTCCATCCGAACAGTTACTAAGAAAGTATTAGGTTGGTGCAAAAATAATTTCGTTTTCTAACATATGTTACTATGTGAAAAAACGAAATTATTTTTGCACCAACCTAATATTTATAGAAAATGCACTGGGAAGCGACATTAAGGCGGTTAGAAAGTGACTGAAGCCGAGATGCCAGGTCAGGACCAATCATATTACAGATTCTTCTTTGGATTTTATCAAGAATCTCTAAATATACTGCAGAAGCCCCGGACCATCTGTGGTTACAATATTCAAAATTGCCCCGAGGAGCTGCTTTCGCTGATTCCCAGACTTCATAAATTCAAGCGTTCTACGAGTCTGGCATCCTGCTCTCACCTTTTCACTGTTGAAACTCTTAAATGTAGCCGTCTCTTCTACTCCAATAGCTTCCTATCTCGCACCTCTCGCCTGTAGAACTCCCTTCCCTTTTCCTGTTTCCCTGATAGCTATAATCTCCAACTATTCAAATGTAATGTCAATCGACATCTCCAGTTGCCTTGATCTATCCACTATCCTTCTCCTCATCCTTTCCTATATCACTCCTATCTGCTCTCGCTCCAAATCTTCTGTAACCACTTTGCGTGCTAATGGCTTCCGTGCTTGCTTGGGGTGAAATGCTTTAAAAAAAGAGCTACAGAAATAGTAGACTTATAAATATGTAAGAGAGATTCAGGAGAGAAAAATTGTTTAGCATGACACTGTAAACCACTGTTCTTTTATTGTCCTTTCTCATCAAAAAATCTTCGTCTTATCTTTCACTCCCTTACGTCTTAGTGGCATTATCGCCTTGCCTGAGGTGAGATGATTAAAACAAACATTTATATATAGTAAAGTAAAAAAAATAAAAAAAATGGATAGATAATCCGACAAATATTAATAACAACCTCTGAATTACGTAAATACACGGTTCATAAAGTAAGGGTAGTGTATGCCATTTACTTCGGGTTTCTGCATACTGACTCTACAATCTCAGGTCTGCGTAGAAAGCATCATAAACATGTTGGTAGGGGTCAACAGCAGCCTGCTTTGTCCACACCCCGATGTCCAATTTTGCTAATATTGCTCCGAGATTAAAAACATTATGCAAAACAGTGTTCCATTACGACTTCTTTTCTTCGCGTGACACCCCTCCCGCGAAATGACGTCAGACGTTGTAGGCAGGACCCACGGTTATTGGCAACTCAGCGCCTGCAAACTTATCTCTTCCTGTTCGATGAATCTCTTAATGTTTGCACTTTCCCTGGCTGAGATACGGAATGAGGACATCGCTGTTTACTGCAAAGTACACGCTACCTATTACTCTCCTACCCGCCCCATTACCTTCTCTTGTCTTTCTTTTTCTTTTCTTTCGTTATTCTTACTCTCTCTTTTCTCTCTTTTCTTCCTTTATTTTTCTTTCTTTCTTTCTTTCTTTCTTTCTTTCTTTCTTTCTTTCTTTTGTTAAATCTTTGTTTATTTGCTATTCCCTCTCGGTTTCTTCCATTTTTCGTTCTTAATTAATTCTTATCTCTTTTTTATTCTTTTTTCCTTCTTCTTCTTCTTCTTCTTCTTCTTCTTCTTCTTCTTCTTCTTCTTCTTCTTCTTCTCTTATTACCTTTCCTTTCCTTCACTACATATTGCTCCCAGCCTTTATTCATTTGTTCTTAGTTCCGTGACTTCTGCGATTTCCTTCCTTCTTTCCATCGGTCTTTCCTCCATTTTTCTTTCTTTCTTTTCTTTACTTTCATCTGACCTATCTCCCTCTCTTTCTTATTCACTATTTTCCACTCTGGATTCCTTCCTTCCTTCCTTCCTTCCTTCCTTCCTTCCTTCCTTCCTTCCTTCCTTCCTTCCTATTGAGTCATCATGAAGCAAAAAAGAATGATTTTTCTGATTTTTTTTCTCCCATCTTTCATTCGACCTTTCTTTCCTTCATTTAGCCACCCGTCTTTCCTTAGATCTTTCCCTTCCTTCCTTCCATCCTTCCTTCCTTCCTTCCTTCCTATTGAGTCATCATTCTTTTTTGCTTCTTTTTTCTCCCGTCTTTCATTCGACCTTTCTTTCCTTCATTTAACCACCCCTCCTTCCTTAGATCTTTCCCTTCCTTCCTTTCTTTCCTTCCTTCCTTCCTTCCTTCCTATTGAGTCATCATTCTTTTTTGCTTCTTTTTTCTCCCATTTTTCATTCGACCTTTCTTTCCTTCATTTAACCACACACACTTCCTTCCTTCCTTCCTTCCTTCCTTCCTTCCTACCTATTGAGTCATCATTCTTTTTTGCTTCTTTTTTTCTGCCATCTTTCATTCGACCTTTCTTTCTTTCATTTAACCACACAGTCTTTCTTCCTTCCTTCCTCCCTTCCTTCCTTCCTTCCTTCCTCCCTCCCTTCCTTCCTTCCTTCCTACCTATTGAGTCATCATTCTTTTTTGCTTCTTTTTTTCTCACATTTTTCATTCGACCTTTCTTTCCTTCATTTAACCACCCGTCTTTCCTTAGATCTTTCCTTCCTTCCTTCCTTCCTTCCTTCCTTCCTTCCTTCCTTCCTTCCTTCCTATTGAGTCATCATTCATTTTTGCTTCTTTTTTTCTCCCGTCTTTCATTCGACCTTTCTTTCCTTCATTTAACCACCCCTCCTTCCTTAGATCTTTCCCTTCCTTCCTTCCTTCCTTCCTTCCTTCCTTCCTTCCTTCCTTCCTTCCTTCCTTCCTATTGAGTCATCATTCTTTTTTGCTTCTTTTTTTCTCCCATTTTTCATTCGACCTTTCTTTCCTTCATTTAACCACACACTCTTCCTTCCTACCTTCCTCCCTCCCTTCCTTCCTTCCTTCCTTCCTCCCTCCCTTCCTTCCTTCCTTCCTTCCTATTGAGTCATCATTCTTTTTTCCTTCTTTTTTCTCCCATCTTTCATTCGACCTTTCTTTCATTCATTTAACCACCACTCTTTCCTTAGATCTTTCTTCCTTCCTTCCTTCCTTCCTTCCTTCCTTCCTTCCTTCCTTCCTTCCTTCCTATTGAGTCATCATTCTTTTTTGCTTCTTTTTTCTCCCATCTTTCATTCGACCTTTCTTTCCTTCATTTAACCACACAGTCTTTCTTCCTTCCTTCCTCCCTTCCTTCCTTCCTCCCTCCCTCCCTTCCTTCCTTCCTTCCTTCCTATTGAGTCATCATTCTTTTTTCCTTCTTTTTTCTCCCATCTTTCATTCGACCTTTCTTTCCTTCATTTAACCACCACTCTTTCCTTAGATCTTTCCGTTCCTTCCTTCCTTCCGTCCTTCCTTCCTTCCTTCCTATTGAGTCATCATTCTTTTTTGCTTCATTTTTTCTCACTTATTTCATTCGACCTTTCTTTCCTTCATTTAACCACCCCTCTTTCCTTAGATCTTTCCCTTCCTTCCTTCCTTCCTTCCTTCCTTCTTTCTTTCTTTCTTTCTAGTGTTACTATTTGTTTTCCTTCTTTGTTGATCTCTTCATCCACTTGTGTTTTTTTTCACTTGATTCATTAAACACCTCTTTTAATTTTCTTTCTTCTTTCTTTTTTCTTTTTAGTTTCTCTTTCTTTCATTTCTTTCTTCTCTTTTTTTCTTTCTTTCCCTTTTTCTTGCTTAATTGTGTCAACGTAATCTTTTTTTTGTTCTTTTTTCTTCTTCTTTCGCTTCATTGATTTCCCAATCTCCGCTCTTAATGCAAAGATTATGGCAATACAAATAGAAAACGTAGGTAGAAGTGAGAGGTCATGGAGACAGATTAATATTAAGTGAGAGGGGAACAGAGAGAAAACAAGAGAGAAAGACAAAAACTACTAATAGAAACACAGAGAGAAAGATGGAAAGAATGAGAGAAACAGTGATAGATAAAGAAAAAGAATGTTAGAAAGGGAGAGAGGCAGATGAAGGAAAATTTGTTCAGATAAACAAATAACTCAGAACATTTCCCACATTAATAGTTTCTTGTTCAAAATAAAAGGCCGATTGTTTTTATTCGGCTTGTTTTTTCTTCCGCTTTACACTATTTTGTTTTTGTATGTTTCTTTACCTTGCATCCTTCGGGGTAAGAAGCCCTCACGACCTCTTACGTAATGGTGGCATGATTGCATAGAGAGCGTAAACACCCAACATTTATTGCGTAAATTGCGTAATAACAGGGAGTAAGAAGAAGAAAAAAGGGGAGGAAGAGAAAGCAAATAGAAAAGAAGAGAAAGAAAAAACAGGAGAATAAGAGAAAAGAAAGATAAACAAGAAGAAGAAGAAGAAGAAGAAGAAGAAGAAAAAAAAGAAGAAGAAGAAACAATGGGAAAAGGCAAAACGGAAAAGAAGAAGCAATGGGAAAAAGCAAAAGCGAGAAGTAGTAGAAGAAAGCAAAGCGAAGAAGATTAAAGAAAGAAAAGAAGAAGATAAAGAAAGGTAAAGAAGAAGGAGAAGGGAAGGAAAGCAAAGCGTGGGTAGAAGAAAAAGAAAAGAAATTGTGATAGAAGCGGAAGCAGAAAGAAATCTGCACAAGGTAGAAGTAGTTGTAATACTAGTAGTAGTAGTAATAATAATAATAATAATAATATGAAGAAGAAGAAACAATGGGAAAAAGCAAAAATGAGAAGTAGAAGCGAAGAATATAAAGAAAGACATATAAAAGAATAAACTTAAGAATAATCATGCGATAAAGTAAGGAGAATAAGCAGCAGAAAAAAAGAAGAAAAAAGAGTAGAACTAAAAGAAGAAACAATGTGAAGAAAAAGAAAGAAGAATCCAAAAGAGGGAGAAAAAAAAAGGAGAAGAGTACATAAGAATAAGAAACAAAAAGAAAAAGAAAATGAAGAAAAAGAACGGAGGTGGAGAAGCAGAGAGTAGAAGATGAAGAAAAAGAAAAAAGAAATGAAGAAGAATGAAGGAGGAGGAGACGCAGAAAGAAGAAGAAGAAGATGAAGATTCCAAGGAAGAAAAGTTAAGAAGCAAGAAAGGAAGAAAAAACGATTGGTTGATGTTTTTGGAAAAATATTTTTAGATTGTTAGAATCTTTTTTAGATAATAATAATTTAGCTTATTTGTGCGTAAGTAAATACAACGAACTTAACATGAATTGAAACTCGGCTCCCTGATTAATAATTCTGAGACATTATTGTTACACCACACGCACATCCAGGATTACAGCACCTATTATAAGTGGCCACCCATCTAGGTAAGGAACAGTCTCTACGTTGCTTAACTTCGGTGATTGTACGGGAAGCGTTGTTTCAACGTGATGAACAGATGAAAAATAGTGAATCCTTTAAATAAGACTCCTATCTCTTGTTAAATTTACAACCCCTAGCAAGTGACAAAACAAATAGAATTACAATTAAGTTACATATCAGAAACAAGCCACCAACATAGAAGAGATGAAATGAAACAGTTCACGTAAAACCGGAGCTTCTTTTGCATGTACTACGGAAAATGTAGAGTTTGTTCCTTGTAGACTTCACCGACTTTCGGTGGCAACTCAATGGACTCAATACATTCATAAGAATCAGCCAAAAGTCTCTTTATCGGTCAGGACTACGCCAACTTTATTCAAGTGCAGAAGAATACCGCTAAAGAAGAAGCCACTATATTGATTTAACTGCATCAAACCCGTGCAAACCAAACCTCCCCTGCAAACCAAACCTCTGCATCTTTTTGATACTCGTGCAAAGCAAGTCTGTCTACCTCTTTGACGCCCGTGCAAAACAAACCTCTGCATCTTTTTGACACGCGAGCAAACCAAGTCTGTTTATCTCTTTGACTCCCGTGTAAAAAAAAAACTGTCTGCCTTTTTGACTACCGTGTAACCAAATTTGTCTATCTATTGTGACCCTCGTGAAAATCAGACAAATTTTGATTCTCATACAAACCAAAAGAAAACAATAAGTTCGAAATCAGAAGTAATGATTCTTACCCAAAACAACCCACGTCTGATTTCTTTTTTTTTATGTTTCATGATCCTTCAGACCGTAGGCGATCATATCTCTCTACAACTTCCTCTCTTTTATATATATGTAAGCAATGTTTGTGCATTTATTATCCTTTCCAATCCATGTCCTGCTGTTTGTGTAAACAAATTCGTTAAGTAGCTTTGAGTAACCTACGTAACGAGCTTCATTTCCTTCTGTTCGTGTTTTCTTACCTCAGTGCCAAAATCTCTAAGTACTTTTTCTTCATTATGCGTCCCAGAAATTCCAACTTTCTTTTTTTTTTAATCGTAATTCGATATCTCTTATTCCTACACATTCTCCTTCAAACTTCCTCGATGCTCAAATGTTCTGTCCATGGTATTCTCAGCATCCTCCTGTAGAACAACTTTTTCGTTGCCTGAAGTCTCCTATTTTCCTGAAAACCGAATGTAGCACTGGTTGTTCATTCAATGAATGTCGAATGTTTCCTTATAAGGAAACAGCTAATATCAACATTACCATAACCATAATCTGAGTCCGTCAAATCTTTTAGAAGAGTTGATGGTTTGAAGCTGTGTTTTCGGAAGATTTCTTCTTGGTTAGACTCATATTCTTGAACTCAAGAAATAAATTATTCGCCACTGAAACTATTCTCTCAAAGTAAAAACATTTTTCTGATTTTACGATGCATTTAAATTTTCTCTGTATGTGTATACAACATGTGTGCGTGAGTGTATGTGTATGCGGATCTGTTTGCGTATCTGTGTGTTCATATCCTTATGAAAGCATTTTTATTTTGAAATACAGCGTGATTGTTGCAAACATTCACACGCACACGCATATGTCCTGAGTATGACGATAAACTACATCCGGCAGCAAGGCCTCTGATTGGGAGAGTGGAACTTTTTAAGAGCGTGGAATCATCTCTTAATTGCTTTTGTACCCAGAAACACTCCATCTAGGAAGACACGGTGGTGTAATGAATTGAGGCTCGGATTGGCGAATCGGAGGCCCGAGTTCGAATTTCAGTTGAATTTATTACATTCACTTACTTACATGCCAATTCCCTTGAGAAAGGTATGGATCTATCTCTTTTATGGGTAAATTGCAGGACAGACTGCATTCTGTAGCCTTGGGTGACAACCGATGTAGTAGAAGGAAAATTCTGAATTCAAACCAGCCTGGAAAGTTTGGGATCTGTCTTGCCCAAGACACGCCACTTCTGCTACTGTGCAGTACATATGGTGCCCCTAGGAATCTAATGAATTACGGGACTCTTTATCTTTCCAACCCGGTTTAGTAGCGTCTGTTAGGGCAAATAGTAAATTCCTAAACAAAAAGAACACACTATGAAAGTGTAAAAATACATTTTTATAATAAATATACCAGCAATACAATTTTATATAAAAATATTTAAAACAATAGCTATTGCTAGTAAAATTACCAACAATACAATTTTAAAGCAAATAATCAGCAATACATTTTATAGAATTACCAATAATACGTTTTATAGCAAAATGACTAACAACAGATTTTTATCTAGTTGAGGGCATACAATTGCGTTCAAATTATTGAAAATAGTTGAAACCATGAAAATGATGAAAATATTTAGATTTTGGCATTAAATAACCCAAATGCCTCTAAACCAATTCAAACTAGGAACCAACTAGCTAGCCAACGCATACACATTTTCTTTACTTCACGTATACGCACACGTGAATCCTGCATTACAAACCCTTGCTGACATATTAGCTTGCATGGCTCGTATCAAAAAAAGAAGAAAACCCATCAGACTAATCGTTCTTTGTTGCCTTTATTTATCAGCCCAAAGTTCGTCGAGTCTTAATATAAACACTGCGAAGCCAACCAATTCTTTCGAGTAAAATGTTTAACAGTAAATCTCTTTCTACACGATTCCTTTCTCCGACCTTTCCACGTTCTTTATTATCTACCTATTATTCGTATTTTTTTTTTTTGGCTTTATATTTCGCGGCATTGGGTACAAACATGACCAACGAATTATCATGCTGAAGTTATCAAAAGGCGAACAGTATCAGTATCGAAGACAAGTTGTTCGTCCATATATGAGGGGCAAATACACAGAGATATAAAAGACAACCTGTTTTAGGCTGGATGTACACCAGGGTACCATATGGTTGTTTTGTCGAATTAAAACCATAAACACTTTGCAAAACATTAAATTGTTTTGCAAAGTGTTTATGGTTTTAGTTTAGCCATTTTTTTTAATGCCAAATCAAATCTTTTTGTCATTAGTGAAATGTCTATAAAATCCCAAATAGCGACAGAGAATCATTAAATAAGTAAATAAATAATGATAGCTAATTCAAACCAGTGAATCCGATTTGATAAAGTACAAAATTTATTCCGTATAATAATTTGACAGTCGTACCAGTAGTTATGAAAGCACAGTGAACGTCTGCCACAAAAAATGTGCTGCATAAACTAAAAATCAGGGAAGCAATCCTTTTTAGACGGATACGGTTCTCCACAGTTTCCTTTTCATTATCTGTGAATTGCCATGACTTCTTTGAAAATATGTTGGAGTGTTTTCGCGTGGCTTTCTCCACAATGTTGAATTTAGGATTTTCTTTCTCTTTTACTGGATTTCACTCAAAGCTAAACAGAATTGGGTCCATGGTTTTTGCAAAGGGTATTTATCTGAAAGTAAACGTGACAGTCTTATCCGGAATGTAGACTCACTTCGCTGATTTAATCGTTAGATCACTGACACCTTCAGTTTTCAAAGACAAGAATTACTGGTGAGTTAGTCTTATCAGTCAATTTTGCCTTTGAATTCCATAATTTAAACAAGGTGTCATCACTGGTTACTTTCATTGTATTTTAGGAATTACAATTCTTCAACAAAAGCTTTCTTTTTCTCCGAAGGGTAATGTCTATTAATTTTTCCGATAACCGACAGAGAAACATTACATTGTCGTTTTAACTAAATATTCGATACGAGGCCAGATGAAACGTTACTTTCAAATCGAATGATGGAAACACTTTATCATTTGCTAAGATTGCTAAAAATGTACAACTTTTAGAAAGCTTTAAGCGCGTATAGAATCAATATTAAACACTAGATGACAGCGAAAAGAAAAAACAGTTTATCGGCAAGGACATAATAATAATAATAATAATAATAATAATAATAATAATAATAATAATAATATGTAGAACAATCAAAGATAATCGCCCAGACTTCGCGATCAAAGCTCACAAAATCAGAATATGCTTTGTTATTGAAATGGCAGTTCTTGCAGGCTATCATATATCTTTGAAAATCTTTAAAAAAAAACTATAAAATACACGGATTTTTAAGAGGAAATCTAAAAGGTGTGCCACATGACTACATCAGTAATTCCAGTTGTAGTTGGAGTCATCGGATTGATTAGAAAAGGTCCCGATAGATTCATTGAAAAGATCCCTGGTAGGACGTGCTTTTAAGAAATACAAAAATATATATTCACAAGTACAATGCATACGAAGAACTGTATCTATGTAAAATGTGTTTGATCTTAGATTGTCAGTTTTTTTTTTTTTTTTTTACAAAATTACTCAGCGCGGAAAGTGTCATGTTGCCATTTCTGACCTTAGGTCTCTGTTTGGGACCCGGAAGGAAATGACTATGCAACAGAAATCAAAGGAAATATAATAATAATGATGACGATAATAATAATGATGATGATGATGATGATGATGATGATAATAATAATAATGATAATAATAATAATGATAATAATGATGATGATGATAATGATGATGATAATAATAATAATGATAATAATAATAATGATAATAATGATGATGATGATAATGATGACAATAATAGACAATCCAAGATTGCAATCTTGTAAAACAAACGTGAGTTCACCGAATATGATTATCGTGTAAACGAGTTCTCTGCCTTCCTGTTTTAGTCTTGAGTTAATTAAACCTATGTCTCCCTTTTTGATCGTCGTGTAAACCAAACCTATGCCTCCCTTTTTGATCATCGTGCAAACCAAACCTATGTCTCCCTTTTTGATCCTCGTGCAAACCAAATCTATATCTCCCTTTTTGATCGTCGTGCAAACCAAACCTATGTTTCCCTTTTTGATCCTCGTGCAAACCAAACCTATGTCTCCTTTTTTGATCGTCGTGCAAACCAAACCTATGTATATCTATTTGATTGAGTACAAGTCTTATCCTTACTCACAACAGAGAATCAATATATTATCTTTATAACAAGATGTTCGATCCCAGACCAAATTAACCTTTAGCTTCAAATCAAAAGAAAAACCCTTTCAGCACCTGCCATCATTCACAAGACTATAAAATGTACAACATCAGAAAGCTTAAATAAGTTTAGAATCAATATGAAACATTTATTACCGCCAGATATCAATATTTACCGTTATCGACGGGGAAATAATAATAATGATAGACAATTCAGGCTAGAAAATTCGATTTAATAGCGTTGAACCAAAAACATGCAATAAATTAAGCCGAAGAAGTTGTGGAACTTGAAACGGACAGTCGTACCAATAGTTATAAAAGCACCCTGAACGTTCCAGAAGATAAGAGAAGCTGGAGGAATAGAAAATCAGCAAAAGAATCAGAAACACCCAAATAGTAGCGTTACGGAAAACAGACAGAACATTAAAATCAGTTCTGTAATAACGAGGAGAGCGTAAGCCAGCAAATAATAATAATAGTAATAATAATAATGAGCAAAATAATTGACGTAAGAGGTGGTTGCACGTTCCTCAATTCTGCCGATCAGAAGCCTCGCTGCCGGATATAGTTTACTGTCATACCCAGGACGAGCTTTTTCGAGTACAACGATCCAACTCAAAACGCCAATGCAGTTTTGAATGGGATCATTTGCATTCGATTAAATTTGTCTGATGGTTTTGTTTCTTTTGAAAGGAACTATAAACAGGTTGGTAAAAATCTCTTTAAAACACGGATATTTTTGCAAAATAGGTACATAGCCGTTGTGTAGTGCTTTCGAAAAAGAAAGATGACAATCTTTGTTTTTAACTATTTCAATAACAAGTCAAAATCTTGTTTGATTTTAATACAGACTAGCAATATGGCCCGGCGTTGCCCGTGCTTGATTCAAAAATCGTACGACTCATACAGCAATCGCTATCACTTGACTTAAAATATTTTTGCCCTTCCTTGCCTTTGCCGTGCTGATGTTGCTACATGCCTTACTTCTTGCCTATCTCACACTGCAAATTTTTTCTAAGCTCTATACTAAACATTAAATCTGTTACGAAAAAAGAACTAAACAAAATGAACACAAAACGATCAGCTTTAAAAAAGGACTCGTAACTAGAAAAACCGAATGAAAAAAGAATGTTAACAACAAATACTTTTTACGCCCAACCTAGTTCTGCGGAATCAGAATCAACGTTGAGTTTAAGCAAGCGAATGAGCCAATTGGAGTAAAGTGCCATGGAGTTTTAAATTTTTCCCACTTGTGACGAATGCAGCTATCGAATTTTTTTGCATGCTAGCATGCTTGTTAATATTCGTGTCAGTCAGCTGTTGGCTCTCACGCTGGCCAATAGAATCTTCCTGCCAATTCGTGGCAGCCAGCTATAGGCTCTCATTCTGGTCAGTACAAAATGGCCGCAAACTACATGAAAACTGCCGTAGAAGCATGAAAAAATCGATTATTTTCACTATCGATGGGAGTTGGGAAATGCAATGTCGGTCTTGGCCTTTCCACTAACTTGTAAATTTTGGTGCAAATTTTGGTGCAAATCCGTAGAAATTTGCGGCCGTGCATTCGTCACACACACACACACACACACACACACACACACACACACACACACACACACACACACACACACACACATCCTGCCTTTTATAGATAGAGATATTGGCGCCGTTCTTAGGACCCTCTCCCCAAACCAGCAACCATCGTCGTTAACAAATGAATGAGAAAAATGACTCCTCATTGATGTCGCCGTCGTCAAAGATATTTCCAAGCTCAAGAAATACACTGATCACCGGATTGAAGTTGCAAGAGCGTGGGACGTTCAGATACATAATTCTCCCATTTATTGTGGCGATATTAGGGTTTATAACACAGAACTTAGTCCTACTGTATCAAGGAAATTGAAATAAATCTCAGTATTCCATCGCCCCTGAAATTGTTTGTACTGCATATATTCTGCAAAATATGTACTCTGTATTTAATGTCTTATCCAGGAGAGATAGGAAGACCCTTGGAATATCGCTTGGTACATACATTAAGGTAAGAAATATTTCTGTGATTATGTATTATGTACACTATTTACATTATTCGGACTATTGTCCTCATCTTCGTTGCCATATTTATTACAACATTTCGTCCGTTTTACACTCCGGCCTTCTTCAGTACCTGTCTATATTTCTGAGATGAGGTATTATGTACACTATTAACATTATTCGGACTACTGTCCTCATCTTCGTTGCCATATTTATTACAACATTTCGTCCGTTTTACACTCCGGCCTTCTTCAGTACCTGTCTATATTTCTGAGATGAGGTATTATGTACACTATTTACATTATTCGGACTATTGTCCTCATCTTCGTTGCCACACGTATTACAACGTTTCGGCCGTTTTACGCTCCGGCCTTCTTCAGTACCTGTCTATATTTCTGAGATGATGTATTATATACACTATTTACATTATCCGGACTATTATCCTCATCTTCGTTGCCATACGTATTACAACATTTCGGCCGTTTTACGCTCCAGCCTTCTTCAGTACCTGTCTATAGTTCCGAGATGAGGTATTATGTACACTATTTACAATATTCGGACTATTGTACTCATCTTTGTTGCTATATTTATTACAACGTTTCGGCCGTTGTACGCCCCGGCCTTCTTCAAGTGGTTGGAATGCAGAACTGAACCCTTTATATCGCTCACTGGGGTAGATTGTTCTAGTTTCACGTGCCATGTTTTAATGGATGTCAGTTATCAGTTATCTCCTGTTAATTCCCCTCTCCAATTTCTCCATTGCCTTAACCAGTTATTGAACTCACACTCTTTGGGTTCTGTCACTGGATCTAACTAACGCCTTTATCCACTGCCATTTGTCCAGTGAGCGAAATAAAGGGTTCAATTCGAAATTCCAACCACCTGAAGAAGGCCGGAACATACAACGGCAGAAACGTTATAATAAATATAGATGAGGACAATAGTCCGAATAATGTAAATAGTGTAAGAAATAAACGCTTTAGTTTCTTTCTTTTAACATACGGTCAGTTTTAGACTAACTGGAGTGATAGGGTGTAATTGATTTCTATTTTTTTTCCTTAAATTCGGTCATTTGCAGTGGTGTGAAGTAATATGAATCTATTTTCGGGGTGCATGAAATTTGTTTGGCCGTGAAAAATATTGCGTCATCTGTGATTGCATCAGATTTTTAAGACGTCCAAGCACTATTGTCTTGACTGTCGATTAGTTGTCCTACGGCCATTGTCTGCGATGGACGTTATTCCAAGGAAGCATACGAAAATTGTAAAGCAGCACGAACACACTGTCAAGCCTTACAGAGAGATCGCGCACTGTACGACGAAAGAGAAGCTCATGACAGCCATTATAAACGTGTGGTAGCGTGACCCCAAAATCAATGAGGACTGCTCGAAATTAGTGGATTCCATGTCAAATCGCATCGAAGAGCTTCTAAAAAATAGTCATTCATCATGCGAAGTACAAACATGTGCACTGGTTCATGTTTCATTGGTCAAATACGAACAAAAAGTAAATAATAACCGAATTATTCGTTTTGTTTCAATTAATTTGCACAATGGTGTAAAATCTTTAGGAAACTAGTAAGAGAAAACATATCTAATGATTTGTTCTGGAAACAAGCTTCTGAGAATGACTAAGGAAATCTTGACGGATTAAGAAATAGATCCAAAAATTCACAATTCCTGTTTTAATCTATGCGAAATGGCAATGATTATAATGAACTCGGCAAAGAAAATAAAACTAGTTACAACTCCGATTTGTTAGGAATAAAAAATAATTTTGGTAGGCACCAAGGCTTTACGCGATTTCTTAATTTAAAATATAATTATATTTTGCTGTTCTGACCAACTTGATCATCTTGGCTGTTGTATGTTTCGTTCGTTGTGTGTACCAGCCTTCTTTAGGTGTACCAGATCCTCACCTTGGTTGGTAAAAGTTTTGGCTATTGTATCTGCCGCCCTTCTTCAGATGTCTGTTATGCTATATGCTTTTCTATTAAAAACTATCATGCTTACCATGGTTGTTATACACCGAACATTACCCACTGGACTTCTTGTCCTGAATAACGAGGAAGAAACCGTGACAGTTGGTTTAATGAAATTTGTGAAAATGGGGTTTCTAGTTGTAACGTTAGTAAAACTCCTTTGTCTCTCGCTGCACTATTTTCTCCTGATATATTGTCTTGAACATCTGGGGGTGATTTTTGCGTCCTCAGTCACGCTAGAGGGCAACTAAAATTACAGAAACCCCACAGCTTAGGATGAAACTTTCCTCTAGTTGACACACTGCGGTTCCGAAAGCGCAAAGTAAATTCGTGCCTATATACCCAGGTAAGATCGTTTTGTGTGAGACGATTAACTACATCCTGTAGCAAAGCCTCTATTCACTTTTGAGGAGTATGGAACCACCTGTTAATTGCTATTGTTCCCAGTTCCACCCTGGCTTTGAGTGGTAGCACCTGTTAGGGTTTCAGTTATGGGCAAATAGTGAACCCCCAAACAAAAATCCACAGCACATTTTTATAGTAAATTTACCAACAATACATTTTATGTTCTACAAACTATATATCTAAAAAAAAACATCTTTACTCTGAAAGTGTAAAGTTATGTAGAAATATCTGTTGTTGAAAGGGTAAGATTACATAGTAAACTATTTAGATTTCGGCATTAAATAACCCATAGAGGTTGATATGCCGCCAAACAACTAACCAACTCTGTTGAAACCGCGGCGAAACCCGCTGATCGTGGTGACGTATATGTGAATGCGTACCGACACACACGTGTTATTTTTTTATGTTGAGTCGCTATTTCTCATGCCAAATCTGTCATTAGCAATAACACTGTAATATGTTCTTAGAAATGTCTAAGATTTCATTTTCTGATATAGGTAATTCGCTAAAACAACAGCATATCCTTGTAGCATTGTCAAATTGTCAATGTCAAGTTCGGACATCACTACCATAGTATAGGACTGTGAGATTCCATTCAATACGCGAGCAGTAATGGATCTCCACAGCTTTCTAACCTTCACACTTCCTGTTCTGCTATCAGCTAACACAAATAGGTTACTCGCTGTTTCTCTGTATCCCTCGTGTTACGTTTTATGCACATAACAGATGCATTTGTATGGCGAGCCATACAATCTTGCAATCTTTAATTTATTGTTTATGATAATATAAAGAATGCCAATGTTCTTATTTTATACCCCATTTTCCTTCAGGACTTGGGCGATTATGACTCTCCACAATCTCCTATCCATTGCAGCACTAAGCAATATTTCTCTTCTTACTATACCATTCTGTTCATGGTCTGCCATTTATTTCCCATTAGGTATATTACTCACTGTTTACTTCTGAATATCTTGCATTCAATATGTCCAGTGAGTGTCGAATTCTTTTAGCCTTCTTTCCTCTTTATGTGTCCTAAAAATTCCAACTGTCTCTTTCTAAGTATAAGTACTATTTTAGTTGCTATTTCCTTTAAACTTCCTCTTTACTCACATGTTCCGTCCATGGTATTCTCAGTATTACTCCTGTAGAAACATATAACTGTTGACTAAAGTCGCCTCTTCAACTGTCAGAAAACTGTCCAGTATCCACTGCCATATAGAAAGATTGACATTACATAGCAGCCGAGCACTATTTTCGTTGAAACACCGGTTGTCGACCCCCCCCCCAACGCTAAGCAACGTCGAGACTGGTCAGTACTTAGATGAGCACACCATTATTAATGTTTTTTAAGCATTACGTCCCGAGCAAGGCGGGAAGCCACTAGGATGCAGGGGGTTGCAGAAGATTTGGAGCGAGAGCAGATAGGAGTGATAGAAGAAAGGATGAGGAGAGGGATGGTGGATAGATCAAGGTGACTGGAAATGTCGATTGACATTACATTTGAATAGTTGGAGATTATAGCTATCAGGGAAACAGGAAAAAGGAAAGGAGTTCCACAGACGAGAGGTGGGAGATATGAAGCTATTGGAGTAGAAGAGACGGCTACAGTTAACAGTTTTAACAGTGAAAGGGTGAGAGCGGGATGTCAGCATCGTAGGACGCTTGAATTCATGAAGTCTGGGAACCAGAGAAAGCAGCTCATTGGAGCAATTACCATGAAAGTATTTGTAAAAAATACAGAGAGAGGCGACGGCACGTCTGTGAGAGAGCGCCTGCAGACCAGGTCAGGGCCAATGACATTGCATATCCGTCTATGGATCTTATCAAGAACCCCGAAGCATACAGAAGGGGGTCCAGACCATATATGACAGCAATACTCCATGCAAGGGCGAATGGTTGATTTGTAGATTTGAAGGATCGATTCTGGGGAGAAAAATTTCCTGGCGCAGCACAGGGGGCCAACTTTCCTTGCGGTGGACGAAGCAATTGACTCAATGTATTTGTTCCATCTCAGGTCAGCAGTCAATGTGACACCGCGCAGCCGCAAAGAGGTGATCTCGAGAAGTTGAGCGTCAGACATTCTAATGGGGGGAAGGGAAGGATCTCTGAGGTGATTAATAGAGAGCAGTTTTGTTTTTGAGGCGTTAAAGTTAACCAGCCAATTCCTGCCCCAGTTCACAACCGATTGGAGGTTTTTTTTCGAGGCGAACGGTCAGGTTAGTTTTGTCAGTGACACTAGATTTGTTTTTGAGGCAGGAGTAAATTGTAGTGTCGTCTGTTTCTGGGAGAGAGGGCATAATCTGGTGTGATTAACAGTTTTGAACAAAGTCAGTACGCTCACACCTTCGGTCACGGTGGCTTGTAATGTCATGCTAGTACAACCATCAAACAGTTTCGTCTATCGAATTTCACTCACAACGATGCCGCACTCTGGAATTGTCTCCCCAGACAAAAAGTTACCACAGTGATATTTGAACCCGAGTCTCATTTTCAGAAATTGAATGGTCTAACCGTTCGTCCAGGAGCTTAGTAAATAACATCTTAAATCTATCATGTCTACTGCTACTTGTACTAGATTGCAAATAAATATGATGGCATGGTTAACCATATGTTAAAGATGTAAGTATATGATTTAAGTCTGTGAGATTAATTAACTATCCAACTGCAGAAGTTGCTTTCTACTAATTTACTTTATAAATAAATACTGTTATCTCACCACTGATTTGTGATTGCTATTATTTTGATGAAAGCGACTGAACGCAAAGATGTGCTACCCACTGATGTAACAAGTACAAACTTTGGCGGAATAGTTTCAAGATAGTAACGCAATACGAAGCATACTTATTTTCTTTGATTTATTTCAATTTTGTTTTGTCCTCCTTCGACATCTCTCTCACTGAAAGAGGACAGCCGCGATAATTATCCGAGTTTCCCCCAACAAAATAACAAATCCACGCAGTTTTGTTCTTTTGCCTGCCTCCACACACACCCGCTCATATTCACTTAAAATACATTTTTTCTTATTGTCTTCTACCGTTTATTCTTTTTATACAGTTTCTTTCATCATATCTGCTTCCATTTCGTTTTCTTCTTTATCATTTTTTTTCTATTTAACTATCTTTAAACTCTTGTTTTCTTTCTTTCTCCCACTCACATTTTCGTCCCTCCCCCGAAACGAGCTATTCTTTTTTCTTTCTTTCTTTCTTTCTTTCTTTCTTTCTTTCTTTCTTTCTTTCTCAATCAACAATCTTTTTCAAATTGCTTTCTTTCTATCTTTCTTTCTTTCTTTCTTTCTTTCTTTCTTTTTAAGTCTGCGTACTTTCTAGTTTTCTTTCTTTCTTTTTCATTCAACTTTGTTTCTGTTACGTTTTCTTTGTTTAATTTTCTTTGTTTGTTTGTTTGTTTGTTTCTTTCTTTCTCCCACTCACATTTTCGCACCTCTACTTGAGGTATTCTTTGTTTCATTCTTTCTTTCTTTGTTTCATTCTTTCTTTCTTTGTTTCATTCTTTCTTTTTCATTCATTCTTTCATTCTTTCTTTCCTTCTTTTTCAAACTACATTCTTTCTATGTTTTTTCTTTCTTTTTCAATCTGCTTACTTTCTAGTTTACTTTCTTTTTTTAACCAACATTCTTTGTTTCTTTCTTTGATTTATTCTTTCATCATTTTATTTCTTCTCTTTTTTTCTTTGTTCAATTTATTTTCTTTCTTTTCTTTCTTCCCTTATTTCTTTATTTCTCTCTTTTCTCTTACTATTTCTTTCTGCTTCACAATCTGCTTTCTTTTCTTTCTATCTAATATACATTCTTTTCCTTTTCCTTTCTTTCTTTCTCTTTTGATCTAGTTTCTTCCTAGTTTTCTCTCTTTTTTCAATCATCATTTTTTCTTCATCTCTTTGCTTTATTCTTTATTTTACTTTATTCTCTTTCTTTCTTTCTTTCTTTCTTTCTTTCTTTCTTTCTTTCTTTGTTTCAGTCTAATTTCTTTCTGAACTTCTTTCTTTTTTACATTTCTTTTCTTTCTATATTTTCTATATTGTACTTTCTTTTCCTTTTTCCATCTTTCTTTCTTTCTTTCTTTCTTTCTTTCTTTCTTCACTTTCTTTCTTCACCTTCTTTCTTTCTTTCTTCACCTTCTTTCTTTCTTTCTTTCTTTCTTTCTTCACTTTCTTTCTTTCTTTCTTCACTTTCTTTCTTCACTTTATTTCTTCACCTTCTTTCTTTCTTTCTTCACCTTCTTTCTTTCTTCACTTTCTTTCTTTCTTTCTTCACTTTCTTTCTTCACTTTATTTCTTCACATTCTTTCTTTCTTTCTTCACTTTCTTTCTTTCTTTCTTCACTTTCTTTCTTCACTTTATTTCTTCACCTTCTTTCTTTCTTTCTTCACCTTCTTTCTTTCTTTCTTTCTTTCTTTGTGACTGTTTTCTGTTTTGCACTTTTGATTTTTATTTATTTTAATTTTGCTCTTTCTTTGTTTTTCAATTTAATTTCTTTCTTCCTTCACTTTCTTTCTTTCTTTCTTTCATTCTTTTCTTCTAGTTTGTTACTATCTATCTATCTATCTATCTATCTATCTTATTTTTTTCTTTATTTCTATCCATTGATGTATATCACTCTTTCTTTCTTTCTTTCTTTCTTTCTTTCTTTCTTTCTTTCTTAAAATCCTACTCTTCCCATTCCCCTTCTTTCAATCACCTCTTTCTTTTTCTTTCTATTTTTGTATTCTATTTTTACCTCTAACCTCTTCCACTGCTCCATCTATCTCCCATTTTTTTTCTTTTGTCTCCTCTTTCTTTTCATTCTTCTCTCAGTCCTCTTTTCGTTCCATTCCTCTTGCTCTTTCTCCTCCTACCGTCTCCTTTTTCTCCAACATTAAGTCCTCCTTTGTTCTTGCATCTTCCAATTCCTCTTCTCCTTTGAATCACACATTTTTCCACGCCCCATCTCTTTTTTCTTTATTTTTCTCCCTCTTATCTCTTCATTTTGTTTCTTACTTTTCTCACTCGTTCTTTTCGTTTCTATCCTCTCTCTCCTGTCATCTTCTATCAGTGTGTTGGACGCGTCCATGTGAACCTATTCGGCCGGACGTATTTACTGCTGGATCGTTACCTATGCTACCTATCCGACCATTTACATCTACGTATTTACCCAACCGTTTACCTACCTCCGTATCTGCGTAGCATCAAAATGTTTATCTGATGATATAAAAAACCCCTTGGTTTTCGTTTTTCCTTGCTTTTATCAGAAACATGTTATTTCCGCTTACTTAAAACAACAAATAATCTGCCTAGGCGACTGTTTAAAACGTTATATCGCAATCTGTTAAAAAGGACCAAAGCAGATGTGTTATGCAATATGCAAAAAGGATGCAAATAGATGCGCTTACATCTATTTGGGATTATGGGACATATATATATATATGCGTGTGTGTGTGTATACAGAGTGTATCAAAGAAATTTGCAGGCGACTTCCTCACCAAAACAAGGACAAAACTCCATATAAATGTATGTCCGTAAATCCTTCGTTTTTGAGCTATTAAGATTAAAGTAACTTTACGGTAGATGGCGCTTTCTTGCTATGTAGACTAAGCTACATTTGTCATTCGTGTACATTTCTCCAACGTTTAACGTGTGTAGAAGTGAGTTGACTAGGAAGTGTTACCTTTAACAATGGCAGGATATTCATATCGTGAGCATGCAGATATGATTTTTACATACCGTCGCGTGAATGGTAATGGACGCGAGGTTGCACGGCTGAAACAGATTGCGTTTCTAGACCAAAGGCAATCGAGTCATATAACTGTTTATATTATATGTCATATAGCTGTTTAGCGTCGTGTTGCTGAGAC
The DNA here is from genome assembly GCA_963932145.1 of Acanthosepion lycidas. Classification (NCBI taxonomy): domain Eukaryota; kingdom Metazoa; phylum Mollusca; class Cephalopoda; order Sepiida; family Sepiidae; genus Acanthosepion; species Acanthosepion lycidas. The sequence goes on along the minus strand of OZ010581.1, from coordinate 117,657,031 downwards.
AGGAGCCGTTCCACCACAATGGCTAGAGGAAGACGATGGTACATATAACAGCGTCTACCGTAAAGATTTGCGGCCATATGTTTATATGGACTTTTGTCCCTGTTTTGTTGTGAGGAACCTGCCCCCAAAGTTTGTCAAAGTAGTTTTGGTAATAATAATAATAATAATAATAATAATAATATATATATATATATATATATATATATATATATATATATATATGTATATATATATATATATATATGTATATATATATAATGTAAATCTGTTTAAGGTCGGTGGGTGAAAAACTTGGATAGTACAAATTTCAAATAAATTGGCATCCGAAGAAAAATGGAAAAAAAAATGAAAGCACCAGAAACCTCCGAAAAGGGCGAAAGAAATCGTCCAGTGCTTTAAATCTCTGGTACAAAGAAAGAAAAACCCAGCAAGTAATAAGTTAAAACGAAGAGTCCTTAATACACTAAGTAGAACAAAAGTAAAATAAATAAATCTTTATGAGTTAGGTACTACCTACCTAGGTTTCAACACTTGGTATCATCAGAATTATGGTCCCATGTGGCAAAACCTAGGTAGTAGTACCTGGCTCATTAAGATTTATTATATATATATATATATATATATATATATATATATATATATATATATATATATATACATATGTGTGTGTGTGTGTGTGTGAGTGTGTGTGTATGTATGTGTGTGTGGCGAAAATGTATGACAAAGTGGAAAAAGATTTCTTGTAACGAGTATCATTCTTTTAGGATTCCATCGGATTTAATTTGTCTTGTTTGTGCGACTACGCATGGGAACGAGCGAGGGATGCTGGGAATTTAAAACTAGTTTTTTTTTAAATCTAGCCGATTTCATTTAGAATCTTTTTCTTTTTACCTTCCATCACTGCTGTTAGTAGACGTCCCACACTGTGATAATAAAAGTCATGCTAGGAATGGTGAAAATATTGTAAGCGTCCCGGTGCCGATTTACTGTAGGTGACCCTGCAATGAAGGCACCCTCGAGAAATGTTTGTCGTAGCGAATTGGTTTCTCTTTTGATCAGATTAGCATTTTTTTATGTCAATTTTGTGGTCAGTCTTGTTCTAGTGGGCAACTAACGTGTTTGACGTATTGTTTTGTATCTTTGTCATACATTTCCTCTAATAGAGTTCTGGATATATAAATATATATATATATATATATCGTTATTTCATAGTTTTTTTTTATCGGAATGATCCCAAGCTAGACAGTAATGACACTAAAAGGCAACGTGCTACAGGGTACGAAGAATTAGGCTCAGAAACATTAACGATGAGATCTCGACACCAAACTCGTACTGCGTTTAAATTAAAAAAAAAACTATGGGTAGCATAGCGAATAGCCCATTCGAATAGCTCATTCGAACAATGAAAGTATTTATAGAAAAGACATAGAGAGGCAACTATAGGGCGGTGGGAAAGTGACTGGAGCTGAGCCGCCAGATTAGGACCAATAATATTCTTTGGATCTTATCAAGGCGCTCAAGGAAAATACTAGGGGCACCGGACCATATGTGGCAGCAATATTCTAAAGTATTCTAAGAATATTAGAGATATGTATTAGGTTGGTGCAAAAATAATATCGTTTTCTCACATATGTTACTATGTGAGAAAACAACATTATTTTTGCACAAACCTAATTAGACATCTGATTCTGGAGAGATAAGCTCTCTCGTCTAACATAGTGATCCGACTTTCTGAGCAGCTGACCAAGACTAAAGATGTTAGTCCAAATGGGCGTCATGGAGAAAATCACGGAATGAGTCCCAATCCACATGCTGATAACGCAAATAGGCCTTGTGGGTAGGGACTTCCTGTTTAATAGAGAATTGGAATGACACATCAATAGCTACCACAGAGTTACCAAGGGGCAGTGTTGCCAAGCTCGGCAAGAGCGAGGAGAGGTGGTAAAAATAAATTGTGTAGAGAAACATTTTGCTCTATTTTGCTAGGGAAATGGCTAGGGAAGTCCACGATTTGAGTAAGGGGCTTGGCAATGGATAATTTAAAATTTAATGTCTGAACAATGGCAACATCAGTCCCTTTAACCACGTGTTGTGTTGAGCTTTAAAGTCACCAAAGACAAAGATGTTCGCAGATGGGTGTGGGATAAATGCCTTGAATATACTGTCAGTAATTATGTATAATATACTGCAGCCCTGGGAAAAAAGGGCGATAAAGTAAAAGAGATAACTAACAGAGTTTAGTAACAAAAGACAGAAACACACGAAGAAGTAGTCTGGTGCCTCGAGAGACAATTCCCTGGCCACTGGAAGATTATCCCGGATGTAAACACCAAGGCCATGCATGTCAATCCTGGAATCTTTTCGGCAAGGGAGGAAATAGCCTGGAACCAAGAATTCATTGGTGGCAATCGAAGAATTTAAGAAGAATTTCACAGAAGGCAAAGATATCTAATCACTGTTCCGAGAGGAAAGTTTCTACACTGAAAAAGTTGAAACAAATACCACGGATATTAGTGAAAGAAAGGCTGAGGTGGGTGGTGGGGGGGGCTGGTGGGTTTGTTTTATTTTGCTTACAGGTTTTGTTGTATTTCTTTTTTGTTTTGTTTTCAAGAGAGAGAGGAGGAGGAGGGAGAGGGAGGGAGGGAGAGAGAGATGGAAGGGAGAAAGAGGGAGGAACAGAGAGGGAGAGGGAGAGGGAGAGGGAGAGAGAGAGTGTGTGTGTGTGAGAGACAGAGAGAGAGGGGGAGGGACAGAGAAAGAGAGAGAGAGAGAGCAGAAAAAGACCACCATAATTGTCACTATCTGTTGTCAATGGCAATACAAACCAGGCAGAGTGTGGCTGAGGAAAGAGTATAGTGTAGCCTCAGGGTCGCCCATCCGAAATACATGCAATGACACCTAACCATGCGCGACATGGCACTACAGATACCTCGATGTTATGCGACCAAAGAGTTAGGGCCCCAAGCGATGAGCCGAAAGCAGGAGCCAGCAAACTGTCAACCCTGTACCCTCACAATGGCAAATCACTGCCTCTAGTTAGTCCGATTACGAAAAAGTTAAGACAGTTAAATCACTGTGGCCCTGGTAAAAGAAAGAATGAGAACCGGTAAAAATATCCTGAACAGGAAACAAGGGACGAACCCCTACTCCTGTTCAACAGATATGGAAGAAGTCCGCGTTGGACGTTAGGTTAGCCTATCTACTCCTATTAACCAAAACAAATCCTCTACAAATAATAAATTATATATTTATAATTTAAACAATACATTATATATTTATAATTATGAAAAAAAGTAGTTATTTTACTGTTGTTGCTACTGCTCCCGTTAAACTGAGTAGTTGCTAATTAATTAAAAAATATTATTTTTGTTGCTACCAACACTAGTCCTTTTAACGAAATTAATTGACAAAATCTTTAATATTAATTTAATTAATATTTAATTTAATATAAATTTAAAAATTTGATGGAAAAAGAAAATGTTAGCATGCGGTTAATAAAGTTTAGAATTTATACGAATTATAACGTATCACTGCTGTGAAATTAAAAATAATAATAATAATAATAATAATAATAATAATAATAATAATTATATTAATGATAATAATAATATGTAGCATATGGGAACATCAACAATTCCTGTTGTAATTGGAGCCCTAGGTCTGGTTGGAAAAGATTGCAGTAGACTAATTGAAGGGATTCCTGGAAGTCCATGCCTCAAGGAGATACAAAAAATTGTTCTGACAAGTACAGCCCACACTTTTAAATAAAATAACTGACGTAGCTCTTTAAATATTTTCAAGCACTTGGAGAAACGCACGATTTAAGAAACGAAAAAGAAAAAAAATAGTGTTTAACAATAACTCGACATTCAAATTATATTAAAAAATTTCATACATTTATACAAAAATATACAATAAATAAAAATCTTTGTACAAAATGGTTTCTCTTGAGATAAACGGTTGTACTGGTAGTCAACGTGACAAAACGAAGGAAACGAAGCCAATATGAACGAAATGCAACTCAAATGTGAGTAACATGATAGGGTTAGTGCTCATCTTGAAATTTCCTGTTAATAATTAGCTAGTAAGAACAATTAATCAATGTTTACTATTTTTTAAGATAATAAAATTAAGTGAAACATCCCTGCAAATTGGAAAAGTAAATATTTTACTTATTGATTAATTTAAAGAAAGCAGTGATATTATTTATCGGAGTATATTAAAAAATACAAAATTATTGATAACTTACTTGTTTGCATAAAATATGAATAAGACAGATAAGAAATCTAGTTGATTAATCAGTCAGGATACTTAAATGAGAAACATAAATTTAATATTAATAATAATAAGAAAAATAATATTTACCTTAAAATAGTAGTAAAAATAACAAAATTCCTTATTTACGTTTGTAAAAAGAAATTTTCAGGACATTCGAAAAACATTTCGAATGTCCTGAAAATTTCTTTTGTCTCCTCTTTCTTATATACAATTGCTTGATAAAGCATATTCGTTGTTGGAACTTGAACGAATATATATATATATATATATATATATATATATATATATATATATATGTATGTGTGTGTGTGTGTGTGTGTCTGTCTACCTATCTCTCTCATACTCTGTATATATATATACATATATATATATGTATATATATATATATATATATATATATATATATATATATATATATATATATATATATATATATACACATATATATATATATATATATATATATATATATATAGATATATATGGAGAGAGAGAGAGAGAGAAAGACAAAAAGAAACATTATCGACGCGTTTTGTCCACTGATGGTCTTTATCAAGACAACAAATATTTATTTCTGTAAAACAAAAAAATGTCGCACAAGGCCAAAAGAGGGGGGCATAGGGAAGATTAGTCATCGACCCGTCTGTTCTTAAACTTAGCTGGCCACAATCACTGAACCAAACAAACTATACAATATTCCTTGAACGAAAACACCACATTCTTACTTACCATTCTTACTACAGTAAGTCGGGACAAAATTGAAATGAGCATACATTCCATATCTATGCTTTATCAAGCAAATGTAAGGAATTTATCTAGTAATAAGTATTTATAAACAAAAATAAAAAATATCGTTAGGTTTTCAAAATTTTAAATTTTCAGAACGCAGTAAATATTCTTTCACAAATGAAAAACAGAGTACACTCAGTGGATATGGCAAAATTTCTATTCAAATTCTCCCTGGAACGAAGAAAAGCTTAGGAAAGTTTTAAAAATCTTAAAATTCTTAAATCATCATCGCAAAATTTAACAAACACACGCGCAGACGCACACACACACACGCGCGCGCGCGCGCACACACACACACACACATATATATATATGTTTATCTTGATTTCAAGATCAATTTCAAATCTGTGACTGACAGTCACTAGAAGGTCTTGATTTCTTTTCCTTCGTTATTGTCTATAACTATAAAATCTTTACCTTTGATATTAAGCACATCGCTGTAAATATAGCAAATTTGAAATCTATCTATCTATCTATCTATCTATCTATCTATCTATCTATCTATCTATATATATATATATATATATATATATATATATATATATATTTGCGTACACTCTAAACTAGAAATCGTGTGTAGGGGAAGCAGATATTGGTGTTCGCGAGTACACGGATAAACTTCCGTACTTTTTTCTTACAAGCTGTGAAATTAATGTCTATCGACCTGCATTATAGAAAGTCTTATTAAAGAACTTATACCTCCACTAGAATTAATCCTGCATTCTCTTTTCTGTCCAACCATCGCTAGCACTTAATAAAAAATGTTTATAGCGAAATAATCTCGTTTGACAAAAACTCCATTAGTTTCTTAAATTAGTTTGCTTACGTTTTAGGTATGAAAAATATCACAGATAAACTTTGAAATGCCCTAATGTCGTTGTTCACTTCTTAAAAAGTGTAACTGACCCTTGCTTTGCCGTAAGGACATTCGTGGCCAAATGCTAAAATAACGCCTGACAGGCAGTCACCTGGAGAGATGGTTAGTGGACAAACGTTGCTTGGAGCTAAAAATGAGAAGAAGCCGAGGAGAGCTACGATGGAAGAAGGCTTGAAGGAACACTACACATAAACGAAGAATAATACTTTCTGTAAAGTGTTTTTCGCTGTTCTCGTGTCATTTTAGATTTCTTTATCACGCTCTCTGTCGTCAACAATAAGGATGACAGCCGCCATGAAATTGATGCTGCAACCATAAGTATTCACTTCATGGGGAACTGGATATGAATGCTTTGAAGTGAATTGGAGAGAAATGCGTGGAAACTGATGACTGCAATGATTACTCTTGCTGAAAGAATGCAAATTCTTGAGTTATGATATACATATATAAGACTTGTACTTGCTGCGCATTTTGCTGTTTTACTGCAGCCGTATATGGGCGGGAGTTGCTCAGTCTTCTCGATTCAGTCTTGATAGATTTCAACAGCGTCTCCGCGTCTTTGTGGGTGATGAATTATTTTCCACCATACAACCCCTTTCCCAGAAACAAAACGTTGCCAACCTACCACTACTATATCGCTATTCCCGTGGAAAGTCTCCAGGCGAACTATTTTTTCTTTCAATGGGGATAATCGTCATCATGAGAGGGAACTCTTGTTGGTCTACACACACAGGTTATAACATACACGTTAAAGTTAACTTCTATAAAATATTTTCTGCAAACTTTTTGAATCCACCTCACATATATTTCTCGTCCCATGCAATTAAGAAACAGTTTAGAGAAGGTTGGTTGATTGATTTTGTTTAGTGACATATCAACCTGCCGAAATGTTTTGAACGCAATCATGACTTCAACTACAGATAAAATATATTGTTGGTCATTTTGCTATAAACTGTATTGTTGGTAATTCTGTTATAAAACGTATAGTTGGTAATTTTATTATAAATATATATGGTTTGTAGTTCTGCTATAAATAGTTATTGTTGATAATTTTACTATAAATAGGTATTTTTGGTAATTTTTTAAAGCATTTAACACCAAGTATGTCGAGAATACTATTAGCACGCAAAGGGTTACAGAGAGTGGGAGCAAGAGTAAATGGGCGTGATAGAGGAAAGGATGAATAGAAGAACGGGAAATTAGATCAAGGCATCAGAAGATGTCGATTGGCAATACACTTGAATATTTGAAGAGTATAACTGTCAGGGAAGCAAGTAAGAGAAAGGGAATTCCACAGACGGGAAGTGCAAGACATGAAGATTTTGTGGGTAGAAGAGGCGACGACATTTAACTGTTTCGACAGTGAAAGAGTGGAACTCAGATGCCAAACTAGTAACACGCTAAAATTCATGCAGTTTGGGAACCAGCGAAAATAGCTCGACGGAGCAGTTACCGTGAAAGTATTTGTAGAAAAGACAGAGGGAAGCGACGGCATGTCTGTTAGAAAGTGACTGTAGACGAGATGCCAGATCAGGACCAACCACATTCCAAATCCATCTCTGGATTTTGTCGAGGACCTTGAGACGAATGGCGGGGACTCCAGACCATGTATGGCAGCAGTATTCCATGCAAGGGCGAATGTTTGACTTATACGCTGGTAATTTTACCATAAATAGATATCTTTTTTAAAGTATTGTTGATATTTTTATTATAAATATTTATTGCTGGGAATTGTTTTTAAATAAGTATTGTTGGTAAGGAAATAGTGAAATGCGGGGATCAAGATCAAGGTATCAGAAGATGTCGATTGACATTACATTTGAATATTCGAAGATTATAGCTATCAGGGAAGCAAGTAAGAGGAAGGGAGTTCCACTGTCAGGAAGCGCGAGAGAAGAAGCTGTTGGAGTAGAAGATGCGGTTATATTTAACCGTTTTGACAGTGAACGGGTGAAACCGACATGCCAACCTAGTAGCACGCGTAAATTCATGCAGTTGGTGTACCAGTGAAAGTAGCTCGTCACAGCAGTTGCCATAAAAATATTTTTTAGAAAAGACAGAGGGAAGCCACATCACGTTACACCTCCATGGATAAGACTCATCAAGTCAGGCATATTGTAGCGAACCAACCTAACTCCATTCGTATTCCATTGATGGGATGTAAACTCCACTCGAACAGCTTCTTCACACAAACCGCTACTTTGTTGAACCGATTTTACAGAGGATGGTTCTTCGATCACTATAATCTTAAACTGTTCTAGGCTAGAGTTAACTATTTCTTGCCAACATATCCCCATAAACTGTATCTCTTATTTCTTACTCTGTAACACTATATCACAAGTGGCTCTGGGACATTGTACAGCGCTCGGACATACAAAATTTGGACAATTTCTACATGATTTAGGTCCAGAAAGAAAGAAAATTATAAGAACACAAGAAAGATTTAATAGAAAACTTAACCGTAGTATCTTGCCAGGAGTATTTAGTGAAGCTGCACAAATACACAATATATATATAAATATATATATATATATAAAGTGTGGATGGTCCTGCACGAGGCCTTCACCACTATAATCAAATCTCATGTGCCGGTGTCGGGCTGTCGGTTTCCTGGAAACTGATCTGCTTGACCCTCATACGTCGAATCTCGACGGGAGAGTCGATCATATATATATATATATATATATATATATATATATATATATATATATATGTGTGTGTGTGTGTGTGTGTGTGGGTGCACCGTCATCCAGATAGACTGTTTCGCTGTATCAGCGGCTCATCAGTGTGGCTAGACATCCGATCGCTTCAAGCCGGGATCGAAATTCGTCTGATTTGTCACCACTCGGAGACTCTACCCCTAAGCTATTGGCGCCTGGTAGGGAGGAGGGTGAATTTTTGCGTATTTGTTTTTAGATAAACACGTCAGTGAACGAGAGGACTCAATCCCCTAGGAGAGTCTTGCATTATCAGCAGTTGTAGTCACTGTTTACAAATTTGCGCTTTCTCTTCAAAGTGTTCAACCGAATTAATTTTTCAGGCGCATATAATATATATATATATATATATATATATATATATATATATATGAAAAAAAACAAACAAACAAAAAACAAAAGAACATATGGATAAAAATTCACAGATCGTAGCATTTATTCTTTTAAAAAATGTGATCAATATGAAGTAGAGCAAAATATTATAATAAAATTTTTTCATAATAAATTATAATCAAAAACATTTTACATCGCTACACAAAAATCTTCATGTTTCAATACTAAGATGGTACTTCTTTGAACTTGTTATAAAAATGATTTATTAGAGAAATTTAAAAGGAAATCATTACCTCTTTTCGTAAGTTAAAGGGGTGAGCATAAGGTCAGAATTAAGAATATATATTCCATTAATGTTCAAAAAGAGAACAGTGAAATTAATATAAGAACTCTTCTGATTAAAAAAAAAAAAGAAATAAAAGAGAACAATTTGGCAAACGTACAAAGATAACTGAATCCAGCATAGAAAAACCGTTTTGTTCACCGAGCTTTTTTCCCACAGATTTAGAAACTTTTCGGCGGTTTAATAATAAAACCAAGATTGTAAACAGAAAAAAAAAAGAAGGAAACATATAGTACTTTTATATCTAACTAAATTGAAGAAAAAAAACTTTGCTAATTCCTTTAAATACAGTCGACTTAATTATACCAAGAAGAAATAACGTGTGATCTAATAAGATCAGCATAATACGGCTCAAGGCCAAATGCGGAATATTAAGTTTGGGGAGGGGTAGTCCACACTGCTACTGTGGTTCTCCAAACTTCTAAGGGACCCCGTTGTATGTTTACAGCCCAGTTTGTGATAATTACCGACAGGATGCTGTATACTTCGCTTTATCTATCTATCTATCTATCTATCTATCTATCTATCTATCTATCTATCTATATATGAGAGCTGCGAATGAAAGCTCGTCTATTTTTTTTTTTTTTGATAACAAAACAAAACAACATAAACAGAATTTACAACGTAACAGTCGAAACACGAGGGAAAAATAACCGCACCACAGACAAAACACCCTTGAAAATGGCTACAGCCACGTAAAAAGCTGAAAAAAAAGCGCATTCGGCGGGCCAGATATGGTAGACATGTTTCATCCAATCCCATAATCGTTCTTCTTTATGTGCCGTGTCCCCTCAGGACGTAGGTGATCATGTCTCTCCACAACTTCCTGTCTTTGTAATTGTAAATCGATGGCGGAACAGGGCTTACGAGAAATAACAAGACAGAGTTTATTAAAACTTTGTTTTGTTATTTCTCCTAAGCCCTGTTCCGCCATCCATTTACTCAAGTTCACTAAGTATGTTATGCGCTGTTTTTTCTTTGTCTCTCTTGCCTTCTATCTGTCTTGTGAGTATCAATTTTTCTATGCCCTCCTTCCTCATTATGAGTCCCAGAAACCTTAACTGTCTCTTAAGTATAAAAGTGTAAGTTACATTTTTTTTTTGTTCAAATGTCTCTAAAACTTCGACGCGTTCCGTTCATGCTATTCCCAGTATTCTTCTGTAGAAACCCATTTCTGTTACTCCAAGTCTCTTCTTCATCTTTGAGGAGATTGTCCAGCATTTACTGCCATACGGGAGGACAGGTATAACGTAACAGTTTAGTACCTTTTCACTTATTTCTAGCAAAGATTTTCTATTTCTTAGTACACCACTTAGCTTTTGTCATTCTGTATTCGGAATACAGTGACAGAATATCATTAAATGTAAATAAATTAACGATTATTTTATTGTAACAGATCTTAAATTATTTTTAACGAAGACGAAACTAATTTTTCAATAGAGAAATAATCATGAATTTTCCTTTTTTTTTTTTTTTTTTTTTTTTTAAACTTTCTGAGTTAAAAAATTTCGGTTGAGAATCTCAGAAATATTTTTGAAAGAATGACTGACCCAAGGGGCGAACATCGCAAGATGATTATTTAAAAAATTTTTTTTCAAAATTTGACAGCCGGGCAAAACCTAATAACCATGCTTACATCAAAATAAATCCACTCACAATAAAATACCTCATAAACCGCAAATCGTCTAAAAAGGGTAAGTAATATTTATTTATTTTTATGACATCGCGGTAATTTAAGACGAAGAATTTAAAAATTAGTCCTTTTCTGACGTGGATGACGAAAATGAAAGAAGAAGAAAAAATCTCTTTCTCGGGTTTCCTCCCTGCGTGGGATGTGAAAATACCACAAACATTTTTTTCGGCGAAATAATTTTAGATATTATTCAATTAATATAAGATGATTTTTGGGAAACTTTCAAAGTATTACAAATTTGAAATTCAGAAAAATACTTACTATAAAATTTCATGAATATACATACTAAGATTAAGTGACCCTAAATTATTTCAAATCACCAGCACCTTCCTCAGTATTATCGCAGACTCAAGAATCGCTAAGATCTGGACAACTTAGTCCTTTCCTAGGTTTCTAATGCATTTTATATTGACTCTAAATGTTTTTGACACTGTTCTCAGTATTTTAATTATTATATGCAAGAATCCTCACCTCCATGGGCATTACGATAAACTACAACCAGCAGCAAGGCCAGTGATTGGGAGATAGGAGGTTTTCAGGAGCGTGGAACCTCCTTTTAATTGCTGTTGTTTCAAAGTCCTCCCTGACCTGGAGTGGCAACACCTGTTAAGGTCTCGGCTATGGGCAAATTGTGAGCCCTCCCCATACAAAACAAAACAATATGAAAGTATAAAAATACATTTTCATAGTAAAAATACTAGAAATACATTTTTCTATAAAATAAGACCAACAATACATATTTATAGTAAAATGACCAGCAATACATTTTATCTGTAGCCGAAAGCAGACGATTACGATCATTTCTTTTGATTTCGGTATTAAATAACCCATATTGATATGCCGCTAAACAAAACAAACAGCTAACATAAAAGAACTATTTCTTTACATTAATCCATCCATTTCCTCTTCTTTATTATATGACATTCCTGGACATGACGATAAACTTCATTCGGCAGCAAGGCATCTAATCGGGAGATTGGAGGTTTTCAGGAGGCTGGAACAACCTCTTAATTGCTGTTAGTACAGGGTTCACCCTGACACGCGGTGGTAACACCGGTTAGAGTCCCAGCTATGGGCGAATAGTGAACTCCCAAACAAAAACAAAACACCATCAAACTATAAAAACGCATTTTCATAGTAAAAATACTATCAACACATAATATATTAAAAAAATGACTGACAAACATATTTGTAGTAAAGTAACTAACAATACATTTTATCTTTAGTTGAAGGCATACACTTGCGTTCAAAATATTTAGATTTCGGAATTAAATGACCCATAGAAGTTGATATGCAGCTAAACAAATTCAACCAAACACCCAACATGAAAGAACTATTACATGACATTAATCCATATAATATCCTGTAATTTCTTACAGAAATCAAATTATATTCCAAAATATAACTTCAACAAAACGACAACATAAAGCACAGATCACCGCCTCTAGCAATTATGTCTACACAAATATATATATGCCCAAAAGCTGAGTATCATCTACCATGTATTCAATTGTGAAAGCAGAATAATAAACTACGATATAAAAACAACATATCACCTCTTCTAGTAATTATGTCTACAGAAGCATGTATATGCACAAAAGCTGAGTATCATTTACCATGTATTCAATTGTGAAAGCAGAATAACAAAACTAAAACTTAAAAACCACATATCACCTCCTCAAGTAACTATGTCTACAGAAACATATATATGCACAACAGCTGAGTATCATCTTCCATGTATTCAACTGTCAAAGCAGAATAACATATATCATATTTTTATTACTTCAAAGCTCACAAGAAAATTAAATTTCGGCAGTAAATGACCCATAAGTAGTTGATATGCCGTGAAACAAATCAATCAAAAAAAAAAAAAAAAATCAATCCATGTTTTATAGGTTTTTTTTCAGCTTCCGGGGTGGGTTTTTCCCAATTTTTCTTTTATTATTTGTCCTCACATCATGGTTTGCAGGCACAGATATTGTCACGATCTGATACATCCTCCTGTTCTTGACGTCTGTCTGGTCTGGGGTAGCTGTACGGATTCTCCTCCCCCAAGAACATCAGAATATAGCTTATATCATACCTTCCCATTAATACCGGGCGTATGAATTGACCAAGCCTAACTTATACAAGGGGTATAAAACAGTCTAGTCGAGTATAATCTGAGTTGAAGAAGCACATCGAGGTGGAGTAATCGTTAGCTTGGTTGTCTCGCCAGGTAAGTCACGACTGAGTAATGAGTTGGATCTTCATTAGCTGCTGCATATTTTCCATTTTTCAGAGCTAGAGCTGAATTGGTCAATGTCCTTTTCTTTTCTTTTTTTCAGTTTTTTACACACAACGTGAGAGAGCACGTGCGATACCCTGCCCTCATCCGCCGACAACTTAGGGGAGGTAACAGTTTTAGTAGATAATGTGGTACTGCCACCCCTGGCGCCACCAGCAGCTTTTGTCACTGGAAAGAGTATTGCTTTTTTTTTTTTTTTTTTGTAGACGTGTCAGTCTCTGTGATTTTTACGCAACTACAAGTCAGTTTTTCCAACAAATAAAGCTCCATAAGCTTCTACTTAGAGTTGTTCTTGCAGTAAATCCATATAATTTGGGTCGAGGATAAATTTTGAGCTGTTATTTGTCTTCTTCGTTGGCTGGAGTGGTTGGTCTACATCTTGAAGTTCCATTGTATTATATTATTTTTTTTATTTCTTAGGGCCATCTCTGTTTTCATTGGTATTATAATAATTCTGTTATGTAAGGGTAGATCTACACTCCTGGGAGAACTGGGGATTTTGAATCGTGTCAAAGCAATCTTTTCTTATGTCAATAATACTGTCAAAAAAGGATACCAAATATTTTTTTAAGGTTAGGAAATAAGAAAAATTCAGATCCTAAGCCAGAACTGTAAGGTTGGTGTTTAATGATTTCTCGTCAGATTTCTTGCAATGTTCCTCTTGTTCAATGGAACGAATTTACAAGACAATTGCCGTGGTAGAAAATAGATTCTCTGACCAGATAATTTGAAGAAGCTGTTGCTGTATTACCGCCCCTCTAAGTCAAGTAGCAAAATATCCCAAAAAACTATCGTTATAACCCATTCCTGGTGCCGTCCTGAGTAAGACGATGAACTACGTCCAACAGCAAGGCCTCTGATCAGGTTTTGTGGAGCGTCTAATCACCTCTTAATTGCTAGTGTTCCCAGGTCCACCCTAACTCGAGGTGGTAGCAACTGTTAGGGTCCCAACTATGAGTAAATAGTTAACCCCCAAACTGGGGTCCAAACACTATGAAAGTGCAAAAATAGGTTTTTATACCAGAAATACTTTGTAAAAAATTGTTACCAAGCAATACATTTTTTGAAAAAATATTACCAGCGATACATTTTTGAAGGAAAATATTACCAGCAATTAAAATTGTCGGCATTAAATAACCCCTTGTGGTTGATATGCTGTAAAACAAAAGAAACAAACCATTCCTCGTGACTGTCTTGAATTTACTTTGACTGAATCCTTTCAAATTATGGTCTTTAAACGATCGATTTCTTCAATATCATACTAGTAAAATCAAGTTTCAAGTCAACTTACAATTTCTCTAAGATAGAATTCAGGATTTTGATCCCATCTGAATAACATTTCCATGAAAAACTCTGCTCATGTCTGTTGGGTTTATGGCCACATCACGTTAAAACACCGGTTCTCGTACGATTACCGAAGTTAAGCAACGTCGAGCTTGGTCAGTACCAAAATGGATGGCCGCTAAGTAATATCAGGTGCTGTAAGCTTGGATGTGTAGTTGGTGAAGTCGATAGCCCGGAATTGAATATCAAAGAACCGAGTTCCAATTCTCGCCAGGTTAGTTATATTCATTTACGCATAATTACTCTGGGGAAATTTATGAACCAACCTCTTCTTCCCCAGATATGGGTTAATTAGTAAAATTGTATATAAGTAAATAATTAGTTTGCGAAAATATTTTCCGTCCCTACATAAACTGTAGAGGGTTGATAAGCCGTAAAAAACAAATCAGTCAATCAAATCTTTTCTGTTGTTGAACTAGGTGAAGTAGTTATGGTACCCAACGAGCAGAAATATTACTTATTAATTCTTCCAGATAAAATTGTGTGACGTCTAGTGTGTTAGATAATAGTACATATTTGTTAATCATCAGTCACCTTTTCGTTAAATCTTAAACCGAATTGACTATTCTCTCATAAAATGATGCAGAGTGTCTTCAACTCCATTTCGTTCTTTAAAACGATTTAACTATTTAGAAATGACTGATCTTTTTCCGGAGAATCTCTCCATAAACTTTCCAAAATCTCCAATAATGTCCCCAGGCTTCTCAATAAAAATTTTCCTTAAATTTGATGTTAGTTCCTGCTTCCATTTTGACAGTTTTCAAGCTGATCTATAGTGTTGTTTTTTAAACTGGCATGAACTTCAATCGATTTCTCGAAATACTCCCGCTTCATAGAGGTTGTAATGATAACTTAGAAGCGTGATAAGACTTAAGAAATCTTTATGGAGTTTGAATGGAGAGACACGGCTAGACCGATTATTTATAGTATCTACGAGAGGAAGAGTTCTACTTTCAAGGGAGGTAATTGGCAACAGGAGAGGGAACTTCTGTTGGTCTAACCACACAGGTTATAACGTACACGTTAAAGTTAACTTTGAAGCATAGTATTGTTTTTTTTTACAAAAAGTTTTTCTACAAACTTTTTGAATCCACCTCACATATATTTCTCGTTCCATGCAATTAAGAAACAGTTTAGAGAAGGTTGGTTGGTTGATTTTGTTTAGTGACATATCAACCTGCCGAAATGTTTTGAACGCAATCATGACTTCAACTACAGATAAAATATATTGTTGGTCATTTTGCTATAAACTGTATTGTTGGTAATTCTGTTATAAAACGTATAGTTGGTAATTTTATTATAAATATATATGGTTCGTAGTTCTGCTATAAATAGTTATTGTTGATAATTTTACTATAAATAGGTATTTTTGGTAATTTTTTAAAGCATTTAACACCAAGTATGGCGACGGTACTATTAGCACGCAAAGGGTTACAGAGAGTGGGAGCAAGAGTAAATGGGGGTGATAGAGGAAAGGATGAATAGAAGAACGGGAAATTAGATCAAGGCATCAGAAGATGTCGATTGGCAATACACTTGAATATTTGAAGAGTATAACTGTCAGGGAAGCAAGTAAGAGAAAGGGAATTCCACAGACGGGAAGTGCAAGACATGAAGATTTTGTGGGTAGAAGAGGCGACGATATTTAACTGTTTCGACAGTGAAAGAGTGGAACTCAGATACCAAACTAGTAACACGCTAAAATTCATGCAGTTTGGGAACCAGCGAAAATAGCTCGACGGAGCAGTTACCGTGAAAGTATTTGTAGAAAAGACAGAGGGAAGCGACGGCATGTCTGTTAGAAAGTGACTGTAGACGAGATGCCAGATCAGGACCAACCACATTCCAAATCCATCTCTGGATTTTGTCGAGGACCTTGAGACGAATGGCGAGGCCTCCAGACCATATATGGCAGCAGTATTCCATGCAAGGGCGAATGTTTGACTTATACGCTGGTAATTTTACCATAAATAGATATCTTTTTTAAAGTATTGTTGATATTTTTATTATAAATATGTATTGCTGGAAATTGTTTTTAAATAAGTATTGTTGGTAATTTTACTCTAAATACGTATTGTTGGTAATGTTTTTATATAAAAATGTGTTGCTAGTATTTTTAATATAAAATGTATTTTTATACATTTTGTATTTTGTTTTTGTTTGTGAGTTCACTATTTGCTCATTGCTGGGACCCTAACAGGTGCTACCACCCCGTTTAAGAATGCTGAAACGGGTGGGATATCAGACACTAAAGTGAACACGATTAAATATTTTTTATTTATTTCAGTGCAAGAAAAAACAAACCTTAAGAATGAATATTCTGAAAATTAATTTTTGTTTTATCTGGAACATTCTGAAATTCTATTTACTTGAAACAGAGAAACAACAACAGAATCAGCATCTCATTGTTTCTCTATTTTCTAAATATATTTCTACAGTTTCTGTCTAGATTGTCTGGAATGAGGAGGCGTTACCATTATTCGACCCTGGATTAATGTTCTCATCTCATGTCGAATTATTGAAACTGGCACAACAGGACCATGCTCTTCTGTATACGGTCGAGGTATTATTTGCATCAAATACCTAATATCCTCATTCTTGTTGTTATAATCACAACGCTGAGCCGGCCAACGTTTTTTAGAGGAGTTTATCGATCCGTTTAACCGTGAAAGAATTTCGAACTGAAATGTCAGTGGGTAAATTTTTATCTTTCTGCTGACTATGTCTCGTCTTTTTTTTCTTATAGTATTACTCAGTTATTGGTTAACCGTTTTTTTGCATTGGGTTTAAGTTTCTGCTACACGGCCCAGGGATTGAACTCACAATTACTATAATAAAAAATTGACGAACTTTATAGTCCTTGATGATACTTCTGCAATATCCACATATGAATAGAACAAAATATGAAACAACAAAAATGTATTACGCTGAAGAACGTTTTATTTTCATTCAGGAATTAAACATCTGCAGACACTGGGTTTTAAAATATCAAAAATTGCAGATATTATAAATAACCGAAATCAGATATTTTACAGTAAAATTCACCCTGTATAAGGCTCAAGAGGCGCTCAAGGTAAAGCGTTACTGTTAAAATATTAATGATGAATAGTATATGTGATATGAATGAAAGAGGAAGTGGTAGGAATTGAAGATTATGAGGAAAAAATATTTGATTGGTTGTTCGTGTTTAGCGGCATACAAACACCGCCAGGGTTTATTTAATGCCGAAATCCAAATATTTTGTACGCATTCTTTATATATTTATTTATTTTGGAGATAATAATGTCTGAATGATACAAGTCTTATTACTTAACCCATAGCTGGGGGAGATCAGGAGAATTCATACCTTTTCCAATGGTATTTGCGAGTAAAAGAATAAATATAACGAACCCAGCGGGAATTGGGACTCGGCTCTCTGATTAACAATTCCGAGCCATTAGCCATCACCCCCACAACATATCCAAGCATCTGGTATTACCAAGTGGTCACCCATGTAGGTACTGACCAGTTTCAACATTGCTTTACTTCTGTGATCGGAAGTGATATGGTGTTTCAACGTGATATGGCCGTAATCCAAGATAAGGTGACAGGATAAATATTGACCTTTAACTTGAAAACTAGTAGTCAAAGCGGTGCCTATCAAGAAGTATGTTCCACAAAGAGTAAAAAGTTGTATTTCATTTGGAAGACGGGGGAAATGTGGGTGATTTAATTCCGTGGAAGTAGCGTGGTAGGACCTAGTTGTAAAGGTTTGAACTGGTGGAGTTTTTTTAAGCACTTCACCCCGAGCAAGACGAGAGTGCCACTAGCACGCAATGGGTTACAAAGAGTGAAAATAAGAGAAAAGAGGAGGGATTGAGGAAAGAATAAAATGAGAGATGTTGCCTGACATTACATTTAAATCTTTGAAGATTATAGTTACCAGGAAAGCAAGTAAGTAGAAAGGCGTGTCACTGTCGGGAAGTGCGAGAGAAGAAGCTGTTAGAGTAGAAGAGGCGGTTACATTTAATTTTTTCGACAGCAAAAGGGCGGGACTAAAATACCAACCTAGTACCATGCTTAAATTCATGCAGTTGGGGCACCAGTGAAAATATCTTGTCAGAGCAGTTGCCATGAAAATATTTGTAGAAAAGACAGAGGGAAGCCACATCACGTCTGTGAGAAAGTGACTGGAGTCGAGATGTCAGGTCAGGACCAATCACATTGCATATCCATTTTTGGATTTTGTCGAAAACCTCGAGATTAGCAACGGGGAGCACCAGACCATATATGGCAACAGTATTCAATGCATGAACAAATAGTAGATTTGTAAATATGATGGATGGACTCAGATTAGAAAAACCTTCTGGCCCGACACGGAGAACTAACTCTCCTTGCATTAGATGCAGCTATTGATTCAATGTAGTTGTTCCACCTCAGGTCAGTGGAAAACGTGAGACCAAGAAAGTGCAGTGGGACACTCTTATGAAGTTGAGCATCAACCATGTTGATAAAAGGCAGAGAGGTTTTTCTATGGCGGGTAAAAAGAATGGAACTCTTCTAAACATATGCTGTGGAAATAACACTATTATGACAGGCTCGCAATGTTGTCTGTTGGGGAAGAGATCGCAGAACCCCGCCACAAGTTCATGTAAATGATTTTCGAAATCTATCAAGACTGGAAAATGAAGGCTATATTGGCCCAACACAGATATGACACCAATATTCAATGTTTGGCTTGAACTGACTCTAAAAATGCAACACATCAAAGATATAGATCTTAGCTTGGAAGCTTTGCATGTCATATAATGCTATTAATAGAATTGCCATTAATTAAAGCAATTGGATAAGTTTAAATATTTTAGCGAGGCCAAGGTTTAAGGACCATTTAAGGTAGTGGGTTACAGTTGAAATGGTAATGGTTAATGAATTGTAATATATGAGTAGAAGAAAATATGTCAGGTAATGGAGATTATGAGGATAGGAGGATAGATAAAATTGTCCCTTAGCTTGAAGAGGTTAAGATTGTCGTGTTCAGGGAAGCACTAACGTGGGAGTCTGTTTCCCAAAGTAACAGTTCTTGGACAAAAGCTGTCTGAGTGGTTAAAACTCCTTACATTTGAGAAAATAAGAGTTATTCATCTCTCTTGAAATAGTATGACAGAGCCTAGTTGTGAAGGTCTGAACTAAAGAAAGGAACTCATTTGAACATGTGCCATGGAAATAGCGAGAGATTAGAGATGGGTTTACAACGTTGCCTCTGTGGAGAGTGTTTTCCTTGACAATAACGCATAAAAGATTTTGAACTTTGTCAAGGCTGGAAGAGGAAGATTGAGCAGCGCCAGTGCAAGTATGGCAGTAGTGCTCTATATTTGATTCTTGTAAAGATAAACCATGACAGAAGGTGTCAGGACTTCCCGGAGCATTAGAATGAGCCGAATATTTTGCAGGCATTTTTGCCAATATGTTTTATATATGACTTCTACTTGAGGTCTGTAGAAAATTCATCGTTCAAATCATGGAACTTCATTGAGAATGCAACTTTTCATTGGGACTAGTGACTGAACGATGATGAAGAAATGGTACAACCTTTGTTTTTTGAGGTCTTGAAAGTTATATGTTAGTTTTTCCCTTTTGAGCTGTTAGAGCCCGGTCAAAGTAGAGATCAGCTGAAAACGTCTTGATTTTTAGATGTTCCTCCATAAACACTGCTATCATATTTATGAATGTTTACTAATGATCTAAGAATATCCCTAGACATATCGTTAATAAAAAGCAGACAAAGGGTAAGACCGAGGATAGAAACTTAAAGAGGATGTTTGTATTGATCTTATTGGTTTCCGGCGACTGGACATTTGCAATGACCTTCATAAATCTACATGGGAGAAAGGACTTGATAATCTCTTAAAATCTGCTGGGGATGCCATAGTAAAAGGAGTTTGTGTAGCAACCCCCTATGACGCATTTTGTCAAAGGTACTTGAGATATATAAGGAAATCGCTTTGGTGACACATTTACCATCGAGGTTTTCATTGATTCTGTGGGTGATGAGAATTGAACTAGAGGAATGAAACCCATACTGTTTGTCGGTCAGGAGTTTGTTGGGGCGAGGCATATGAACACCCACCAGCATTCTTGTAAACAGGGCAAACAGCTGACAACTTCCACAGAATGCAGAAACATTTCTCATGCAGTCGTGAGACAACATTTAAACAAATTCAAGGAACAGGTTCTTAAGTACAATAACATAGATTTCATCCGAATCAGTAGCCCTCAAGAATCAAGGTTTTGATTTAGCCTGAGAACTTCCCAGACCGAAACAGTGAGGATAATCATTTTGTGCTTCGTGAGAAGAGCTGTCAGGTAGAGAGTCGCCCTGGTTATCTAGTGAGGGCTTGAAGCAAACTTCACGTAAGGAATTGAAAAAAAATCAACAACAAAAAAACAAAAAAAACAAACAAAAAAACAAAAAAAACACGGATCTACGTTTAATTTGGTGAAAGAAGCGTTTTTTTTCCTGTTTTAGGGCTTGACATAGAGTCGACAGGAAAGACAGGGAATCAAGGCAGCGAAACAGTAAGAACAAATCGTGTATGCAAACTATTTATTTTTCTAAAAATTTCATTTCAAGCAAGATAATAAAGCCACTAGGACGCAAGTGGTTACTGAGTGTGAGGGAATATGAGAAAGCGAAAACATTATTAAGGATAAAGAGCAATAAAGGAACAGGAATAAAGAAGACACAATATAATGACTGCCTTTGGGCACCTAGAGGCAGTGTAACAATTACGACTGAGTAGTGAGTTCGATCCTCACTGGGTGCCCCCTAATTTCGTCCTTGTGCCACATCTAAGCTACGCTTGGAAAATCAATATAACGACTGCCATTGCATTTACACTTTTGAAGATCAAAGATGACTAGAAAGCAGTAAGCCGGAAGACAGTTCCACAAGCGAGAAATGAGAGAGAAGAAAATGTTAGCATAGAACTTAGAGAATATGATAAATAATATACTATAAAAAAAAGGACAACAAAAGAGCAGCAATTAAGGGGAGTGAAGATAACGATTGATAATGCATTAAATGTTTAGTGTTCAAAGTTAACAGTCGAAGCAAGAACTTTGAAGAGAGTTCCACAAGCGAGAAGTTAGAGCAAAAATCTGTAACAGAACTTACGATTACATATAGACATTTCCACTGTAGGATGATAAGACCTCGTCGCCAGTCAATTAGTAGGCTTAAATTCATCGTCTAGCGACCAAGGAAGAAAGATCATTAGAACAAATATCATGAAAATGTTTATAGAAAAGCCACCAGGAAACTACGTTATGGCGGTGGGAAGGCAACTGAAGTCGAGATGCCAGGTCAAAACAAATAACATTGCAGATTCTTTTTTGTATTTTATCAAGAATCTCTAAACACATATTGTGGCGGCAATATTCAATGGATGAAAGAATGGAAGACATATAAACGTGTTAAAAAGATCCTGCCGAGAAAAAACGAAACAATGAGCCTGGCAGCAGACCTAGCAAATGATTCAATATAATATTTTGACATCATGTCAGCAACACGAGAAGCCGCTGGGACTCACTCTCCTGGTGGTTAGAATCATCCATGGTGATGGAAGGCAGAAAGACGTCTTTCTTTATCAGAAAAGAATAGCCATAGATTCACAATTCACATTTCACCGTGAGGATCCAACAGAAACTACCTCATGGTGTAAATCTCATTCAATAACGATAGAGCAGCCCCGATATTAGACACCTACTGATGGAATAGCCTTCTTATGAGTTGTTCTAAGGTTCGAATCTCTGTAATATTAAGCAGGTAACGTCACCCCTCGATTGAAACGTTTAGCTC
The DNA here is from genome assembly GCA_963932145.1 of Acanthosepion lycidas. Classification (NCBI taxonomy): domain Eukaryota; kingdom Metazoa; phylum Mollusca; class Cephalopoda; order Sepiida; family Sepiidae; genus Acanthosepion; species Acanthosepion lycidas. The sequence continues at coordinate 117,634,533 of OZ010581.1, read as the reverse complement.
CAGCTGAAGAAACAACCAATCTAGAAAAAAAAAACACGGGTATACACCTAAAAGCGGAACACCTAATTTCTGATGCAAGCCATCTCCCATAGCGGCTAAAGAACCCATTGGCAGAAGAGGTGGTTACAGTCTTCTTCGAAATGAGAGAACATCTACCAACATTAATGGCGGGAAACACAATATTGGTTTTCTTCGTTTGAAAAATAAAATAAAATAAAACATTCATTTTATTCTCTCCAAAAGGATATTAAAATGAGCAACGTTTTATATGTTAGGGCGACGCGAACTAAGGGGTTCAGTTCGACATTCCAACTACCTGAAGAAGGCCGTAGCGTACAACGGTCGAAACGTAGTAATAAATATAGCGACAAAGATGAGGACAATTGTCCGAATAATGTAAATTCGACAATACTTCAAAAAAACTTTGGAAACAAGCCCCTATTAATACTAGCAAGAGTGATAACATTTAGTGGAGTTGCAAAAGCTGTTTGCTTGGGTGCTAGATTCTTTTATTGGGAAACAGCTAAATATTACCATTATTATTATGATTTTAATATCCATATGAATGATTTCTGGGACCGGCCATGCAGCGTGCACAAGGGTGAATCATTTCCGTTCCTTTAGTATTCATATAGTGAGAAGTAAGTTGCAGTGGGACAGCTTCTTCCCAAGAGCTGGTAATTTATGGAACAGACTCCCGGAAGAATGTTTACCCAACCACTACAATTTTGACCACAAGTCTAGGGTTCACCGTTATCTTTCCTGCATAGCCCCATTAACTTCACCTCTTGCTCTTCCTTATGCTCACACAACACCACACAGTAACCCTCTACCTTGAGTGGCACTTGAGCCTTGTATTGGCAAAAATCTTTAAAGTTGTCTGTTTTCATTGAATTATATATATATATATATATATATATATATATATATATATATATATATATATATATATGTAAGATTAATATCTTTGGAATCTGGGAACAATTCTGTTTAGTGTCTTTGAAACTTTATATGGCAAGGTTGACAATATCAGGATTTGAAAGAACATTGTCTTCTTGTATATACTCTTTAGCTTAAAATATTTTTGTTGGTCGTGTTTATAACTCAAAACATATTGTTCAAGAAATTACAATAATTATCTACATTGATAATCAACATCATACTCATCTAGTGTTGCACGCAGAGGCCTGGCTAGGATTTTATCGTTTCAAGGTCGTTAAGTCTTCATGAATCTCTGAGATTGGGGCCAATAAGATGCTCCATAGTTTGTAATTGCCCGCAGTAGCAGTTGGGATCAATATCGGTGGCATATCCCCATTTCTGAAGGTTGGCTCTACAGCAACCAACAGTTGTTTGGTGGCAATTCAGAGAGGACTAGAAGGGCCAGGCATCACTGAAGCTGGAAGTGAGGGATTCTGTAGGGCTGAGAAAGAGAGAGCCTATGTTCCACGTTGTTAAGGTTGCTGTCCCGCAGGGACAGACTCTGATTAGGGGATCTGTTGTTCAGTAGTTCGACTGAATGTAGAAAGCTGTCTCTTGACTTGACCCTCTTTGCCATTAGTTTATGGCCATGGAGTAAATGACGAGGGTCCCTTTCCCGCTTCAACTTCTCAAGTTGGGAGAGGACTGTCCTTCTGATTTAAGGGAGAGAAATGACACTAAGCAAGTAGAGGTAAATCTATTTTGGTTGGTTTGAGACGCCCAGTGATTGATATGCATAAGGTGTTTAAGGCAGTGTCGATTTTGAAATGATCAATAATTTTACTGACGACAATACGAACACAAACATTATCTCCTCTTCTTGTTGTCTGGGTTGACTATTTTGATAATAGAACCAAACTCACACTCACCTATCAGATCAACACATTATTCTTTTCTTCGAAGAATTTTAATTTCTAAAGAATTTTATGATTTTATTATTAATCCGACATTTATATGACTTCAAACGTTATTTTAGTGGATACTTCGTATTTGAAATAAACGCCCCATTTTTATTTATTTATTAAGCAGTGTGTATTGCGTCTACCGGCCTGCGTATTCGAGAAATATCTCCATATATTTCAAGGTGGTGACTTGTTCTTTAAAATAAAACTCAGAACTGTACAAATATCAACGAAAAGGTGCAATCATTTACTCTCTTGTAGGTTAGCATCAGCTATTCTGGTTGAAAGTAAAAATATTCCTCTCTCTCTCTCTCTCTCTATCTATCTATCTATCTATCTATCTATATATATATATATATATATATATTCTTAAGGTGTGTTATATTTATGGGATAAAGTGCTGAATATCAGAGATAGAACGTGTGTAAATATAAAAGTGAACATTGAAGTCAACACTTGGAGGCGACAGTCTGTTTCATGCTAGACGCAGTCGTCAGGCCATATATATATATATATATATATATATATATATATATATATATGTAAAAACTATATATATATATATATATATATATATATATATATATATATGCATACATGTAAAAACTAAGATCTTCTTTAGCCAGAAAAATACAGTCAACCAGAGTATTTTCTGGAAGATAGCGTTTTAAATTAAAGTGCTCAATATAGAGAGATCGTTAATAGTAATAAATAAAATGGAATGTTCACTTATAAGAAAACTCGCAAATATTTTCATATTCGTTTGCAGTAAACTGGAAGCTAGGTGTTATGACCTGTACGAACATGTGGTATTTCGAGGTAATAGGTTGAATTTTACGCCAGTTTGAACACAGCCCAGAGTAGAACAGCATGTATCCTATAAGAAATGAAGCGAGAATTAACATCACATTAATGGTAAAACTTTGTTGGAAAACTAAGGAAATTACCGACGCACTGTGAACATTTTATGGATATTATTCCCCGAAAAGTCCAACAATTTATACATGGATAACTCGTTTCAAAGAAAAAAAAATGCTTTCTAAGATTTCATTGATAGCGGCCGATGATTAACAGCAGAAATAATTGCTAACACTCCAGGCGTCTCAGTTGGTTCAGCCCATGAAATAAGTTGAACAGACGTTTTGCTCATTGAGCGCCAAAACTGTTACGTCAAGGATAGCAACAGACAAGGGCAGAGCATTGAACGGAAATTAAGAACTTAAGGATTTTGATCTCATTTGTTTATGAGATGAACATTCTTCAGTCTTTCTCAAGGGAAGTCTAACTGGTGATGAAACTTAGTTTTACTAGCACGATCCTGAAGAAAAAAAACAACAAAAAACAAAAAAAAAACGCCCTTGTTACCCAAACGTTCAAAGGGATCAGTCAAAGCAAATGAAAGACGGTCAGGAGAAAAAGGTTTGGCGATAGTTTTTCTGGGATGTTGAGTGCATTTTGATAGTTGACTTTTTAGAGGGAACAAAAGATATTAACTGCTCATTACGAAAGAGTTTGGAGAAAATTATTTAAAGTCTTAGGCATTGGATTCATCAGAATAATGATCAGGTATTCCACTATAGAAATGTCGAAACGCATTCTTCTCATCAGACAAGCAGGAAACTGCGAGAATTTCTTTTTTTAATCATTTCACCCCAAAGAAAGGTAACAAAGTCACTAAGACGCAAGGGTGGTTGTTACTGAGTGTTCGAAAATATGATAAAATATACTATTAAGGAGAGAAGACAATAAGCAAGAAGTAAGAAGACAGAAGATAACGATTGACATTACATTTAAATTTTCAATGATCAAAGTTGACTGGGAAGCAAGAAGCCGGAAGTTAGTTCCACAAGCAAGAAGTGCGGGAGAAGACATTGTCATCATAGAACATACGGTTACATTTAGCAATTTCAATGGTATAATGTTGACTACTAGTACTGCACTTAAATTCATAAAGTTTAGGTACCATACAGAAAAGCTCATCACAAGAACTTCCATGAAACTATCAGGTCATCCCATAAGTTCTGTCCGAATTTTAACTTTTTGTTAAAATGAACGAAATTTAAAGAGTATTTTATAATGTCTAATGGTGCTGAACATTATTTTTATGTTTAGTTGCATTTAAACTGATCAAATTTTATTTCAGAGAACAATAAAATTAAATTTTGTTTGATTAAAACCCTGCTAACATGGAAGTACCCAAGAATCATTTGAGGCACATAATGCTTTATGAGTTCAAGAAAGGAAACTCAGCAGCCCAAGCGGCTAGAAACATTCCCTCAGTTTATGGAGAGGAATGTGTGAATGAAAGAACTTGCAGAAGATGGTTTGCAAAATTCAGAGGTGGAGATTTCATCCTTGAAGGTGAAGATCGAACCGGAGGTCCAGTTAAGTTTGATGAAAAGCTTCTTGAAGCAGCCCTTGAAGAAAATCCTGCTTTATCAGTTGAGGAATTGGCAGCGGTTCTCAGTTCAAACCATACAACTGTTCATCGTCATCTTCAACAACTTGGAAAAGTTCCTAAACTTGGAAAATCGGTGCCTCATTAATTGTCTGAAAACAACCTCAAATCCCAAGTTGACAACTGCTCTTCTTTCCATTCTCGCCAACTTGTTTCACCTTTTTTGGATAGACTTGTGACTGGCGACGAAAAATGGATCTTTTATCGAAATGTTAAGCGTCGTAGACAGTGGTTTGGTAAAGGGGAAGGACCCCAGCCACAGCCGAGAAGGGAACTTCATGGGCAAAAGGTTCGTCTTTTAATCAGGTGGGATCGCCAAGGAATAATCTACTTTGAATTCTTACCACCTAATACAACAATTAATGCTCAAATATACTGTCAGCAATGAGAGCGTTTGAACCAAGCTTTGAGGAAAAAAAGACCTGCTCTAGTGAATCGAAAAGAGGTGATGTTTCATCAGGACAATGCGCGACCCCACACAACAAGAATCACGTTACAAAAGATCGAAGAATTTGGTTGGGAGGAAATTCCTCACCCACTTTATTCTCCCGATCTTGCTCCTTCAGACTACCATTTGTTTCGTAGCTTACAGAATAATTTGGAAGAAACAGCTTTTGTAACACAGAAATAGGTTAAAACTGACATTTGTGAGTTCTTCGAATTAAAGCCAAAAGAATTTTACAGTAATGGAATTAGTAAGCTTGTTAATAGATGGAAGGAAGTCATAGATAATCAGGGAAAATACATTGTTGATTGAATCTGTAATTAAATGTAACATTTGGTCACTTGTTTTCTTTATTCAAAATTCGGACAGAAATTATGGGATGACCTGATATTTAAAGAAAAGACACAGGGAGGCTATATTATGTTAGTGGGAAGGTGACTGAAGCCGGGATGCCATGTCAGGACCAATAACATTTCCGGAAGGTGCAATAATTCACTCTCCTGAAAGTTAGCATCAACCATGCTGATGTAACGTAAAAAGAGAGCAGTTTTGTTTTGGAGGCATTAGAAATAAGAAACCATTCATTGCTCCGTGTAACAACGGATTCTATGTCGCTTTTTAGATCAGATGCCAATTTGACCGATCAGACTTACTATTAAAATAGTTGTAAATAGTTATTATCAGCATAGATACCGAGCAGTGAACTGATGATACCAGGAAATCATTTATGAAAATTAGAAAAATTTCGATAGAGAACGATTATACACCCACCTTATAATCCTGATTTAGCACCTTCAAACTTTTTCTTATTTACTAACCATAAACATTTTTGAAGGGGATTATATAAATTACTAGTATTATTGTTTACACAAATACCTTGATATTGATGGTGCCTATTTGGAGAAATTAAGCTTACAGTTACAATTGTTTGCGTTTAATTCCATTATTTCAATGAATGTTTTAAATGCCTCGCGTAACGCATATTGTGATAAGATGCATTAAAAATAACAGTGCAACCAACTGTCATTGCTAATTTCCGACAAAAATGTTTTCTTGTTTCACTGTAGCCGTTTGGGAAGGGTAGTATTGTGGGCTTTGTTGTAGCTGCATGGTAATTCCACCCCACCTCCCAAAACATTCTACACACAAGTTAGTTCTGATTTGACTCTGGTAGGACAAAGTATACACTTCAAGAAAACAGAATTCATGGTTATCAGCAAAAGGGCGAGCTCAAAATGCAGATTACGAATTGGGGATGCTAAAATCAGACAAGTACATAAATTTAAATATCAGAGAAGTGTTCTAACAGAAGACGGAAAATGTGACACTGAGATCCGAAGACGTATTGGGATGACCAAAGATGCATTCCAAAAGTTAAGCAGAATATTAAGAGACTGGAAAATTTCGTTAGAAACAAAGAAAAGAGTACGGAACTGTTACGTGATATATGCCCTACTGTATGGCAGCGATTGCTGGGGAGTCCTCTCAAAGATGAAGAAGAGTCTTAAAGGAACAGAAATCTGGTTTTACAGAAAGATGCTGAGGATACCATGGACCGAATATCTGAGCAACAGCGAGTTTTTGGAAATGGAAACAAAAAGGAAACATAGTTAACATCAGCGGCACGTAATGTGGAAGAAGGGCTTGGAAAATCTGATACGCATAAGACAGGATGGGTTAAAGAGGGACAGAGGATAAGACCAGGTAACTACTTGATGAGTTTGAGCAAATGGATGGTAGAAAAACGTTTGGAAGAAATAAGAAAAAGCCAAAACGTATTAAGAGATACAAGAAACAGGAAGAGCCACGATCGTCTATATACTGAAGGGACACGGTACATAAAAGAAAAGTTGAACATTTATGAAAATTAATCTTCTTACACACGTAGAGCAGGTTCGGGATGGACATGTACACTCGAGTGCAAATTAATTGAAACAACCGCTTTAGTTTCCTTTCTTTCGCCATACGGTCAGTTACAGTTGTGTGCAGCAATATGAATCTATTTTCAAGATGAATGATGAAATTTGTTAGGCCTTGAAAAATATTGCGTCCATCCGTGATTGCATCAGATTTTTATGACGCTCAGACACTATTGTCTCGACTGTCGATTAATTGTCCTACGTTACTCCAAGTAAGCGCACGAAAATTGTAACGTTTCACGAACATGCTGGCAAGCCTTGTTAGTGAGGAAATCAAAGTAATATAGATTGGTCCTGAGACCATCCTGATTTAAATCCAATCGAGAATTTGGTCAGTCTGCAAGGAACGACTTCGTAGAATGGTCATACGAAGTACTAACATGTGCACTGGGTCATGTTTTATTGGAGAAATACGAAAGAAAATGTAAATAATAACGGAATGATTCGTTTTGTTTCAATTAATTTGCACAAGTGTGTAGTAGAGTGTTGCATGACAAGATGTCAGGGCAAAATGGAAAAACGTTTGGAGTTCGCAGAAAAAATTCATTGACAATGTGAACCCAGGAATGTTAAAAAGAATAGCTGAATATTGTTCCCTTGCAAAAGAACTACGGACATGTGTGCCAAAAGCGAGGCGTTCAGTAATGAAAGTAAGGTAAACCTTTGGAGCAAGTCGTTCGTCTTTGCAATATAGATTAGCACAGCGATGTATCCTATTGTATCCACTCACGACACACAGACGCTACTCTTAGAATTATAGTGTGGGATATTAAAAATAAAACTTGTTTTTTTAGAGAACTTTGAATTGAATTCTCAGAATGATGTCCAACCTGTTCTACCGCCATTTTTGAAGCAAGAAGCCGATATACATTTTCAGCAGGATAATGTCCGTTCACATGATGCCAAAGCAATACAACATATTTTGCAAGATTGTAATCTGAATAACGGCTTATAATAAAACTAAGCCAAATTTTGCATACGTAAAAAAAATTATTTCTGTTTCTGTCAAATTAACATCGGACGAATCAAGATACTTCTCCGAACGTTCGATCTTCTTCTTGCAAATGCGTTTATATAACTTCCTGTTATCCGGTTATCTTGTATCTGTGTATCTTAAGATCCACTGGGTTCACTTCCTATGTTCTTCTGGAAGTTAGCATCAATTATGCCAATGGAGGACAAAATTATGCCGATGGAGCACAAAATTATGCCGATGGAGGATAAAATGATTCTCTATGAGGATTAGAGGATGCCAGTTTAATTTTGGAGGTATCAAGATTCAAGGGACATTTCTTGGCACAGATAAAAACTGATCGGAGGTCATTCCCTTCATTTAAATTAATTAAATTCCAAGATTTACAAGCCCTGTCTATTTCGATATACACATACGTATAAATACACACAGACACACATAATTATTGATCCCTTTAGAAAGAAGTGTTAACGAGAGAGAGAGAGAGAGAGAGAGAGAGAGAGAGAGAGAGAGGGAGGACCATTACGACATGTTTATTGCATTGGGGAAGGGGTTATGAGTTGTACGTACGTTGCTGAATGAAACCTCGAACTTCCTCAGGAACCAATGACAAATATATCTTCTTCTGTGTATCGTGTCGCTTCATAACGTGGATATTCTCTCCACAATATCCTATCCTTTGTAGTTCATAGCGACGTTTCTCTATTTGCTGTCCTTCGCGCGCTCTGTTCTGCCATCCAGTTACCCAATCATCTTAGGGAGCTCAGTCGCTGTTTTTATCTGCCCCTCTTATTTTCAATATGTTCTGTGAGTATCAAATTCTCTAAGCACCTTTTCCTCACTATATGTCCTAGAGATTTCAGCTGTCTCTTTCTGTAGGAGTGTTCTTTTAGTTTTCATTTTACTTAAAACTTCATCGTTGCTCACATTGTTCCTTCCATCGTATCTCCAGCATCCTTCTGTAGAACCTCATCACTGTGGTCTCAAGTTTCTTGTTCAGCCTTCACCGCCATATAGGAGGAGTGATATTTTACATCGCAGTTCAACATTCTTTTCTTTGTTTCTAATGAAATTTTCCCGTTTCTTAATACTATGCTTAACTTTTGGAGGGCATTTTTGCTATTCTAATGCAACTTCGGGTAACATTGAACACCTTTTCCCTCTTCACATGGACTAAGTTGTTCATTAACATATCTCTTATTTTAGAACCTGCGCACGCCCTATTGCAATTTTGACATATTAGCCGTGCGTTTATTTTTGAGTAGATTGAAAAATATTAAGGGATGTTTTAATTTTATTTCTGTTAGTCTATTTTAGTTTATATATATTAATGACGTACTTACGTGCACATATATGTAAATAATTGTGTATGTTTCGTTACACAGAATCCGCCAAAAATATATACGCTCTTCCGGAAAGGAAAAACTTGTATAGATATAGTAATACTAAAATGCCGTTGTTTTATCACACTGTTTACATTAATTTCTCGACAGATGGCATTATATGTCGGACCTTAGACAAAAAGACATTGAACAAGCATGCGCAGAAATTACACTGGACACTTTGGCCAACGTTGCGATGTACTAATAATGTCTGGAAGCTAAAGGCCATCATTTTGTGCATCTCTTGTGATTGTAGAGTCGAAATATATATGTATATAAAATAAAACAAAATTCTCAAGACACTTAACGACATATTATGGTGCCAAAAGCTATCTTTCGCTGTGACTGACCAGACGATGTACGCACATGAATGCCATCATTCGCTTTGAAATGGATACCCCCAGCCTATCTCGGCTTGACCTCTTTCCGAAGGTGACTGATATGTGGATAGAAATTATCTCTTAGACTCCTTACCAAAATGGTCGCCCCAGCCGTTTCCATAGTAATTAATTATGCGAATGAGCATGCTTATAAAGATGCGTAAATTTCGTGATTAGTTATTCCTAAATTTTCCCTTGAGTCTGAAACAAGGCTTTATACTTTAACTCATTTTAATTTTAATAATTATATTGAGGTTTTCGGACCGCGTTTTTGAAACATGAGACCACTTATGTATCGAAGGAATCATGTTTTTTAAAAAATAATTATAATTTAAACTCTACTTCTGTATGGAGCAATGTTTTTTTTTTTTTTTTTAATGAAAACAAAAATACTAAAGAACTCCGGATTATTTACCTAACGTGTTCTTTCCTATTTTTCTACATATTTGCACACACACACACACACACACACACACACACACACACACACACACACACACATATATATATATAATTTAATGCCTGCTAAATTTACGGGATAAAGTGCTCAATACCAAAGATAAACGTATGTAATTATAAATTATTATTATAATTATATTGTATTATTATAATTATTATTAAAATAATATAATTTATTATATTATTATAATTATTATTTCATGCTAAACGCAATCCTGAGGCCACAAGATTGCGTTTATCATGAAACAGTTTGTCGTCTCTGAGTATCGACTTGAATTTTCACTTTTATATATATATATATATATGGGTGTGTGTATGTGCGTGTGCCTGTGTTTATGTGTGTGTGTGTACGCATGCTTTTTCTAATATTTAAATATGTCGGATTTTGTATGATAACTTATTCTTTGGTCTTTGTGTCTTTCTGTATATATATATATATATATATATATATATATATATATATATATATATAAACATATGCGCGCACACTCACAAACACAAACACACACACATATATATATATGTATATGCACATATAATACATACTTATATATGTATACTACTACATTTAGCAAAGTAAATATGTAAGCATAATTATTTACACAGAGTAAAAAACTGTGAGAAAGACTATAATCACGCCCACATTAGAGGGTACGAACAATTTTTTCCTTTTAAAAACTCTTTTTTTTTGTTTTAGACTTTTATTTTATGCTTCCTTCCAGCTTTCTTTATTTTAATGTTTTCGTACATGAAAAATAGCGATTTATATATATATTTTTTTTCACTTATTTTAACGTTCAACATTTGCTTTCTTCCTTTCTTCTTTTTATGTTTGCTTTCTTCCTTTCTTCTTTTTATGTTTGCTTTCTTCCTTTCTTCTTTTTATGTTTGCTTTCTTCCTTTCTCATCTTTCTTTCCATTTTTCGTTACGGAATTTCATCGGCAGATTTTCTTATTTATTTCTATGATTCATTTCTTTCTTTTTTCTCTGACCAAGATGAAGTTTGGTGTTCAGCAGGCGGCCAATGCCAATGTCCAGAGAAATAAACGGGCTTTCGCGCCACATTGAAATCCTGACTTGAAATGAATAAAGAATTAGAACATAAGAACGTGGAAACACCAGAAATACCTAAGCGTTGTCGCCAAATCTCCGATTTTCAGTGGCCAGTTGGTTGCAACCCAAGCAAATTCTTATCCACTTTGGTCCCAATAGAATGCGATTTGCCATACTGTTTTTATTCAGCTTAGCTAAGTAAGAAAAATGACCTAACTGTATCGTGCTAGACAATTTGTTCTCTCCAGAATCTATCTTACATATCTATGTCTACCATTGGGCCATGCTTAGAATATTGCTGCAACATATAGTCCGCTGCCCCTGCTATATATCTAGAGATCCTTAATAAAATCAAAAGAAGAATCAGGTTCTGGCATCTCGGCTTCAGTCACTTTCCCACCGCCGAGAAGTTGCATCGTTGTGCATTTTCTATAAATATTTTCAAAATAATCGTTCGGATGAGCTCTTCGCTGTTGTTTTATACACCTCCCACCATAGACAATGAATTGTAAATATGGGGACTAATTAGTATTTTCATAGAGACAAAGAGGTATTATGGTGGTTGTAGTAAGAAAGGTACGTATGAATGTGTTGTTTTGGTGTAAGGAATATTGTTCGTACGATTGGGTCAGTGTTTGCGGCTAGCTAAGTTATAGTTAAGGCAGAAGAAGACCGTCCTTTCCCCAATCCCCTTTCCGGCCTTGTGCCTCATTTCTGTAGAAAACAGAATAAATATCGCTCTTCGCTATGGTAATATGAATATAACCGCAGTACTAAACTGGCATCGATGTCTCATTGATATACAGTTTAATTGGCTAGATGTAACTTCTATGTTAACAGTTTCTTTTCTCGGATTTTTTTTACTCACGGTACTTCCTTACGGTTCTATGTTTTCCCGCCAATTTTAATCTACAAAAATCTAAATGCAATTTCAATCGCTATCTACTGTCTTCTTGATTACTCTTCTTCGGTATTCGTTCCTTAGTGATATTTCTGTTTTATAATTCTTCCACACCCAATAAAACATTGTGTCTTAGTGGCTGTAATACCTTGTTTGGGGTGAACTTGACTAAAAAAAACAAAAACAAAAACAAACAAAAACAACAACAAAAAAAAACACAAAAAATACAAAACAAAATAAAACTGTATAACAGTTCCGGTATTTTCTCTTGTTGTGGGTTCTTCGTAGGCGGATGATAGTTAGAGAGCTATTCTCTATTAGATGGTTAGAATATAGAGGATATGTTTAGAGTGCTATTCTCTATTAGACGGTTAGAAGATAGAGGATATGTTTAGAGTGCTATTCTCTATTAGATGGTCAGAAGATTGAGGATATGTTTAAAGTGCTATTCTCTATTAGATGGTTAGAAGATTGAGGATATATTTAGAGAACTATTCTCTATTAGATGGTTAGAAGATAGAGGATATGTGTAAAGAGCTATTCTCTATTAGAAGGTTAGATATTAGAGGATATGTTTAGACAGCTATTCTCGATTATTACGGTTGTATAGTGATTTGCATCCAATCGAGATTGTAACAGAATAGTTCGGTTATATTAATTTAACGACAAATAAACTCTTACTGGTTAATTTAATGTCGAATATAGGTTTTATAGGCGAAATATTACAATGAATTAACAGATATCAGTAGAATTTGGGAAATACCGATCATTGAAGTTAAGCAACGTCGAGTCTGGTCAGTACCTTGATGGGTGACCTTTTGGCAATACCAGCTGCTGTAAACTTGAATGTGAAGGTCGTGTGATGAATAATGACCTCGAATTGTTAAGCGGCGTAGCGAGCTACAATTTCTGTTGTGTTCTTTACGCTCACTTATGCGGAAATACCCTTGGGAAACGTATGAATCCACTTCTTCTCCCCTAGCTATGGATTAATTAGTAAGACTTATATCACTTAATATTTATTATCTACACCCAATTCTTAAAATCGAAAAAACATTTTCTGGCTTTAAATAACCTGCAAAAGGTTGGCAAGCCGTAAAAAGCGAATAAAACAATGAAAGTCAGCAGATCAATTGTCTTTTTTTCGGAGCAATGAAAATAGGAAATAAACAAAATCAAGTATTAAAATATAGATATTATAATATATATATATATATATATATATATATATGAATTAATACAGAAGACATTTTTTTAATCTTTAATTTGTTTACGAATATATTTTGGATAGGATACATATTTATAAGGATTTTTTGGGGCATTTTTACTCGTTTTTAAATATTTCTAGAATAAAACCAATATATTAAGCAATGTTAAGCAATATTATTACATAACTGCAAACTTCAGTGATCTATTTATGGAGAAAAATTATTCATTGTCGCAAGTCAAAAACATTTCAATCGAAAAAGCTATCTACCTTTAATTTTCAAGCATATATATATTTTTTTAAATGAACAAATTAAATTGGACGAAGCGAAGATTCAGTTTCTGTGAAGCCAGTTTTCGGGCAAACAACATTCGTTATTATGATTGCTGCCACGTAAAAAAACGGTGTTTGTTTTTTTTATCCCGTTTAAGTCGAAAGAAAAAGCATCGGTATCGCCAATTGTCTTTGAGTAATAAAACATTTTAATCAGATTTTAAAACGTTAGAATTTCGACTAAAATTAAACCGTAATATCCCACTAAATCCATGTGTAAAAGCTTCACCGGCTTCCACTCAGTTATAGATGTAAAGATAGATATAGAGAAAAAAGGAACAAAAGAAAGATGGATATGAGAAAAGTTAGAAAATAAAAGACGAAATTTAAAGAAAATAACAGATTCGTGTACTGTAAAGAAAAACAGATGATCATATAAGTTTGTATTGAAGTTTAATTCAATGAAATTTGACTACAGCCAATAAGAGAGATGAGACAATTTCTTTTATAGTCGAGTAGTTACAGGGGGAAACAATTCTGGTTTCCTTCGTCACACAAACACGGGATGTTCCAAATGTTTTCAGCGTAACATACTAACATGCCACCTGGAAAAGCAATAATTTTGTTTTACTTTTATTTTTAGAGAGGTTACTTTCACAAGCCGTCTTAATAGTATTTCGTCATCAAGGGTTCTTGTCTTTTGATGTCACTCGGCAGCCCAACATTTGAATGTTACATGCGAAGGGCAGTCCGAATGACATAGATTTTACATGGGATAACGAATCGAAAGAAAAAAATCGAAGAACCAAGTTCGAATTACAGCCGCGCTTGTTAAATCCCCTTTCGTACAAACAACCTTAAAAAAGGCATGAACCTATGTCTTCTCCCTTCAGCTATAGTATAATATCAAAGCAGCCTGGATTCTCTTTCTTTGAGGTGGGAATCAGTCTAAGAGAACGAAAACCATTTTGAATTCGAAAAACAATCTGATGATGGATGGGCACCGTCAGGTTATTTTGCCATATGCAGGCTACTTGTAGTAAAATTGGTTCGTTTAAAACTCTGTTACCGTGGGTTATCGTGACTATCATAAGTTTTATACAATATAATCTGTATCATAGTTAAAAATTCAATACCTGCTCAATTATTCAAGTTATAATTTTTCCTCGTTGTCTCACATGTTTATTGCTTCTGAAATTAAATCGCAAAAAATAGACAGCAATAAAAATATTCAGTTTTATGAAAACAATCAAATCATATAGTAATTATCAATTTGTATTTATTTATATATTTCCTGTCCCATCTTTAACGGTAAGGGTAGTAAATCAACGTAAGTTAGTAAATTGATTAATGGTTATTTCCCTTAGTTCTTTTTAATAATCTACATGGTAGTCCCAAAGTCTTATCACCTTCTATATATAATAATTTTCTATTTCAGATGGCTGACACAAGCTCATACAATTTGGAAGAGAGGTAGGGAGTGACAAGACTTTCGGACCACGATGTATAAAAATGAAATATTTATCTGCATTTAGACAAAATTAGTTTCTGGGCAATCATGAAAGGCTTAATTAATCTGTTCTTTTATTCCAACGTTTCGTTGATTGCAGTTTTATTTGTTCACGGCTTTCATATAAGACACTCAGATATTTTTGTCTATTAAGTGATCGTATTATTTCAACTTGGTCTTGAAATAGGCTTTGTCGTCGCCATTTTGTCGATCTGTTGCTAATTATTTTTTCTGAGAGATATTTATATTACAGTAGAATCCCTCATATCTGAAGTGACTCCTATCCGGAATCCCTCATATCCGGACATGATTTTGATGTGATTTTGAACTATTTGGGTGATATGTAACTGATTTGAAATTTCTGTTTTTCACGAAATTTACTTTGGATAATTGCTTATACTTATTTCACCTTAATGGCTTGTATTGGTGCAAAAAATGATGGAAATAAGAGGAAAAGTACAACTTTGGAGTTATCGCAAAAAGTGAAAATTTTAAACAGACTAGACGCCGGTGAAAGTTCATTGTAACTAATGGCTGAGTTCAACAAAGGAAAGTCAATATTGTCTGATATAAAATCTTCCAAAGAAACTTTTCCAGCGTTCACATTGTCACAATGAACAAGGAATTAAAAAACATGATTGTGATGAAACCTGGACTGAAATTGAAAAAGCTATTGAAAATATTGTCAGTTTTATGGAAAGAAAGCCAGCATCCAGCTATGACGAATGCAATAATGCACGCACAATTAAAAAGTGTCTTCCATTTAAAAAATTTCTGGAATAAAAGCAAAACAAAATGCGGAAAAAATTGAGAAGGACATTATAAGAGAAAGAATCATCATGCAAGAGCGATTAAAAAATCCTTGTTACGTTATTTGTTTTGCATTCGTGGCATACTTAATTTAAGGAATTTTCATTAACATTACATAATTTATTTCTTTTTTCCTTAAAATCAATTCCGTTATATTTCACTCACCATTCGCTATTTTTTTTTTTTACTATAGAACATTGAAAATAAATTTTAACCTGATTTTCAGTTCTTTTGTTTTAATCTAAATATAACCGCTCATATCCGGACTTTGTAACGAATTCCTCCTAACAGGAAGGCCTTCTTAATTCGGTTGTTAGGGATTCTACTGTATATTATATTAATCACACAACGTCAAAAGACATTAAAAAAAAACGATTTATATAACATCTAAGGTAATCAATGAATCCTAGATACCATTGAACGTCTAAAAAAAGGGTCCCGGATTAATTAAACGGTACATTGACTTTTATTTTAATTGTGAATTCTTTATCCGGCCTTAATGAATCTCAATACATTGTTTCACAGCTTTTGCTTCATTGCATGTCACTATTAAAACTTTCTGACAATCGCCGTCATTTTTGACGGCACGTGTACACTAATAGTATATATTATAAAGCAAACAAAAAAATCAATAATTAAGAACCATTCTAATAAGTTGCTACATTTTGGGCTGACATCTTTTGGAATACACTATGTAGATATATTTACTTGATATTGTAAATGCTGGAAGGATTTTCTTCATTTATCAATTCCAAAGTGATACGACTTAAAATCCTCCTGGGTAAGACGATAAACTAGGTCCAGCAGCAAGGCCTCTGATCAGGAGGTTTTGAGGAGCGTGGAACCACGTTGTAATTGTTGGTGCTCCCAGGTCCACTCTGACTCGGAGTCACAGCTATGGGTAAATAGTTAACCTCTAAATTGGGGTCAAAACATTATGAAAGTGTAAAAATAGGTTTTAATAGCAGAAATACGTTGTAAAAAAATTATTACCAGCAATAAATTTTTGAAGAAAAATTATTACCAGCAATACATTTTTGAAAAAAAAATTACCAGCAAAAAAAATCTTGTCGTCATTAAATAACCCATTGAGGTTGATATGCAGTAAACCAAACCAAACCAAACCAAACCAAACCAAACCAAACGATTTAAAATATAGGATTTTTACTGGAAAAGTAATAAAATGATATACTTTTATATTGCGTTTACGATTATCTGAAAGAGACAATTTTATTTACAACTATATGGCAACATTTGAAATTATTGATTAATTATTGCCCACCCTGCAACCATTATCCTATAGACGAAACATCACCAGCCTTTCACTATCACATTGTTATTACTTCGGACAAGTTACATTGTTTAGTGCAATAGTCAGCGCTAGCCACGCCTTGTTCCCTTCGTATTTCTTTGCAAGTTCTGCTCAAACAGCTTCTTGCCCAGAACTGTTAATTTGTGGAACATCAGTCAGTTATGTGCCATGCGTGATACACGCGTAGGCGATTATGTATCTTTCGATACATGACTGATCAGACAGATTTTTTCCCACGGGAGGTTGCCATTTTTTTCAGTTAGACCAGTTTCCATCCAAGGCTACAGAACCCGGTTTGTCCTGCTATTTACCGATAGAAGAGGATTCATTAGAACGTAAGTGAGTGTAATGGATTAGACTGGAATTCGAACTCGGCTCTCCGATTCCTCAATCCGAGCCGCTATCTATTACTCCACCGTGCCTACTGACTTTGTGGAACATACTTCTTTGAAAACTACAATATGTATTTTTTCACGTCCAGGATCAAGCGATATGTATTTTCTTTTGGGCCTCGTTAATATTAGACCGGAAATGGTGTCTTGCTGTCATATCTGGGCTGAAACTGCTATATCATCACTTATATCATCACTTAATCCGTTTATTAGGGAAGAGTTATTCTCCACTCTTCAGCCTCTTTCCGACAAATACAATATTGCAAACTGTTTTATCGCTATTTACATAGCAAATGTTGAGATACTCTCCGTTCTTTAGTCATCCAATTTAGGACATTTACAGCTAGGAAAAGGCCGCTTGCGGTCACGAAGTCGAATTCAATCTTATTTCCCTCGCATAAGGAGGACGTTTCCCTTTTCCTCAAGGCCTGCTACTTTGTGGAACAGAATTTAGCGTAGTCTCTTCCTTGAACATTATAATCTTAAACGCTTCAAGTCAAGAGTTAGTCGTTATCAGTTCTCCTCATCTTTATATATCTTCAATACCAATGCCAACTCTTTCGTCTATATACCACATTCCTAGTTTGAGTGGCTGTCGAGCCTTTTATTGGGTGAATGTCAGTATTAAAAAGTCAAAGGATGATAAGAAGTTATATGAAAAGAATTCAAAGGTTTTCTGAAAGAGTCCGAATCGATTTACCCAAATAGCCATTTTTGAATGTTTTCCTTGTTCTGGTCCAGTTTGAATATGACTAAGATCGTCTTTTTATTAATAGGCTAAGTCCTTTCAGAACGGAGATGACCATGGCTCTTCTCTACTGTCTCTGTCTAATTTTCTTTTAAATCATTTAAAAAAAATTAAAACATCGGATATCGTTCGGACATCTTTAGTGTTTCCCGCATTGCATAACTGTGACCGACGTTTACATTTATTTTCTTTCTCCGTCTTCCTATATATATATATATATATATATATATATATATATATATATATGTGTGTGTGTGTGTGTGTGTGTGTGTGTGTAATTTCAATATAATATGTTCGTATTACTTTATTCCGAGGGAATAGAGCAAAACGCGATACATTGATGTTTTTTCCATTTCGTCATTGAATTAACCATCATTGTTCTGATATATAGAAATTTATATATCATATTCTTCCATATACAAAAGTTTGGGGACCACCATTTGGATAACGAACACTCACCTAAAAATTGATGGTTGCATACGTCTCTATAAAATAATTTGCTAGCTCACTTCTGACTAGAGGGACATTCACTCCCTGAAGGGTTTTTATCACATATTCTATAATAATAATAATAATAATAATGATTATAATAATCATAATAATAATAACGAATTGCCTCATAAACTTTCTTGAAACGTTTAATCCTAGTCTACTTTTCTGCATTAAATCTTAATAGTAGTTAATTTACCATAAGGAGAGTATCTCGTATTTATGTTGTTTTATGAATGCGTGTAATTTTATAGTAGTCAGCGAGTCAGCAGAAGGGATAGATCCATTATAACTTCTACTAACGTTTTGTTTACAAAACTTGGTTCGTATGTTTCAAGTGTGCATAATTTATTTTAAAATCGCTAGATAGTCAAATGAAATATGCAAAATTTTTTATATCAAAGATTTGAAAATTCAGCTTGTTCACAACAATCAACAATCGACCCTGCCAAGGTCTTACGGAATAGCTGAAGAACTAAACACTAACTTAACATCACGGATATTTATAAGAAGTAGATAGGCTCGAAGAACCTAAAAATTAACTTACAAAACGTTGAAGATTATTGATTAATAAATATTTTTATATATAAAGGATATATATATATGGATAGGAATGGGTAGGATATAAAATGTACATACACGCACAAATACTTGCACGTACGTAAGTATAATTATTCCTCTTCTAAATACAGTGCTCAATGTTATGAAACAGAGCTATAAGTATATATTATTGAACATACATAATATCCAATGTCGATAAAACTACTCGGAGTTTCGTGAAATTAATGCACACTTCCTGGATATAACGATAAACTATGTCCGCGTCCTGGCTAAGACGATAAATTACATCCAACAAGAAGGCCTTTGATTAGGAGGTTTTGAGTTGTGTTGAACTACCTCTTAGATGCTGTTGTCCCCAGGTCCATCCAGACCCAGGGTGGTAGCACCTGTTAAGATCCCAGCTATGGGCAAATACTTAAACCCCAAACTGGGGTCAAAACTCTATGGAAGTGTAAATATAGGTTTTAATACCAGCAATAAGTTTTTGTAAAAAATTGCCAGCAATAATTTTTCAAGAAAAATTTATTACCAGCAATAAGTTACAAGAAATACATTATAAAAAAAAAAATACCAGCAATAACAAATCTTATCGGCATAAATAACCTATTGAGGATGATATACCTTAAAACAAACTAAACCAAGCCAATCTGACAGTTATCTGTCGCGATATTGTGCTGGTGATTAATATAATACGAAACAACTTTTAATATTCTCAGAACTTAGTATCTATAACTTTCCTTACATACTTATACGCACATACAATGCAATATTTCAGTACCCGATTAATTTATAATTTATAACGTGTGTGTGTGTATATAATTTCACCGTTAAAAGTACGTTAGACATATATTCCCGACGTGTTATTTATTTACTTATTTTTTCACGTTTATATTATATTTTTAATCTGTTATAGTTTACGTTAATATACATAACTCGTTTCTTTACGATGAAAAACGAGAGATACCTTCCTTAATAAATTGTTTAATTTCGAATCCAAATTAAAGTTTCAAATAATTTCTTTTTTTAATTTCTTTTTTTTTTATTATTATTTTTAATTCTCCAACATTCGAATTCATGAATTTAAAAGATATAAATTATTAATAGATAATTCTATATTTTAAATAGACAAGTTTGTAAAGCTAATTTTGAATCACCGTCACGAGAGAACTCGACAGATAACGGTCAGAATTCACGTCTGAAGATTGCATTAATTGGGTGAAACTCCGAATAGTGTTATCGACGGTGGATATAATATATATATATATATATATATATATATAAGGCTGAGTACTATGTAATTTCTGCTTTTAGGCAGGCATCATCCGGAATAATATGTCGCAGTTAAGAATATTTTTGGTGTACACAAATATTTTTTAAATTTTTGTACGGCACTGGCAGCGTACACAGTGGATTAAAGGAAAAATGTTGTTACCCATGCCAATGCAAGGCCACATACGGCAAGAGTCACACGGGAAAAAAACAACAACTTTGGAACTGGGTTTGTCTGTTCTATACCATCCGCCATATTGCCCTGACTTGGCACCAACTTATTATTACCTTTCTTGGTTGTTCCAAAACGATTTCATGGAGGAAAAATGTTCTCTAATGGAAACCCGACTTAAGCTTTTGTCGAAAACTTTTTCACATCAAATTCCTTGGAATTTTACTCAAAAGGGTTCGAAGAATTGATTGATAGATTCCAATAAGTCAGTGCAAATAACAGTGAATATATAATCAAACAAAATGTAATTATAATTGATTAGTTGTTGAATACGTCTGATAAGTAATAGCGGACATTATTTATGGCTCAAACTAATACATATGTGCACACATACACACACGTACATATATATATATATATATATATATATATATATATATATATATATATATACAGAGAGAGAGAGAGAGAGAGAAGAAAGAGAGGGAGTGAGAGATAGAGATATAGATAGAGAAAGGGAGAGAGTGTAAGATAGATAGATAGATAGATAGTGCGGGAGAGAGAGAGAGAGAGAAATAGATAGAGATAGACAGAGATAAAGGATGATAGATAGGTAGATAGATAGAGAGAGGGTGAGAAATAGATATATAGATAGGTAGATAGAGAAGGAGTGATAGATAAAGGGAGTGAAACAAATAGAGAAAACAAGAGAGTGAGAGATAGATAAATCGGTAGATAGAGAGACAGAGAGTGATAGATAGATAGAGAGATAGATAGAGAGATAGAGAGCGAGAGAGAGAAAGAGTGCGAGAGATAAACAAGTGTAGCCTAAGATGTTGTCGGTACGTCGCGTGAGAAAAAGGAATTTCAAAAAAAAAAAAAACAATCAAGAAAGCAAAAATGTGAAGAAAAAGTGTCAAGTAAAACAGTGAAAAGCTGTTGACGATACAAAGGGGCACAGCCGATGAAGAGGGGGGGATGAGAATCAACAAGGGATAGGCAAGTCGTCTCAAGAGTGCAACAAAGACAACACGCTCAGCGATCGGTGATCACGCCACCCGTTTCATCGCGTCATTCGGGAGGTGTTACCAGAAACACGCTCACGCACTCACACACGCTGATATGAATTTATAATCCACAAACATTCCGACTCATACATGTACATGTAATTTACGAACAAAATAACGTATGGTGAGAAGCAAATGATCGGAGAATTTTTTTGCGAATATGTAAAAAGCTCTTCCGTCGAGATTACGATTTTCGTGATGAAAACTTAAGTAGTACCGCCTGCTATTAATATAGATAAAATAAAATAAAATAAAATAAAAATATACCTAGATCTAGTAGTATTGTGCTTGTAAAATCAACGATTCCCAACAATGTCTGAATGTACAGTCGCAGTAATTAAACAGTATCAACATTCGGCGTTTTCATCAAGCAATATATGGTGGTTTTCTAAGCGCTGCTTAGATGTTTCACGAAGCCGAAAGTATATGGCACACAGTGAGGGTCGAACTTACTGTTCAGTCGAAATTGATCTAGCGAGGAAGGCTTGCTAAGCATTACATCACGTCGGAGTGCCCAAAAGTTCAATTTATGCGTGTATAACGTAGCTGGTATTGGCTCGGAAACTGCTATCGGGCGTGCAGAGTTCAAAATCCTGGCCCTTTTTATTGCTTTCATTTTTCGAAAAATAACGTTTGAAAATGTATGAATCCATCTCATCTTCCCATATATTAGTAGCTTAAAGCAGGGCTGATTTTGCCCTCTAGTATTGGTTAGCATTACGAATATAGAATAACTCTTTTTTCAGTACCGGTTAGGCGGTCTGGTCAGTTTGCATACCGTACAATCATGTTAAAACGATCATGAAATTTATAGCAGATTACGCTGTAGTGTTCAGAGACTCTAGGATTTCGACTGCGGTCGAAAAACATTTTTGAACTAAATGATCTGGAAGGTTTTGAAACAGCAGAAATAGGTTTCTACAGAAAGATGCTGAGAGTAACATGAACTGAAGATGTGACGAAGTTTTAAAAAATGAAATCAGAAAGGATATTTAATATAAAAAAGAGATTAAATTTCTAAGGTATATCATAAGTAAAGAGAGCTTAAGAAATTTGACATTCAAAAATGTATGGTTGGTATTTTTACTATAAAAATCTGCTTTTATACTTTCATAGTGTCTTGACCCTAGTTTTGGGGATTAACTATTTGCCATTAACTGGGAGCCTAACAGGT
This sequence comes from Acanthosepion lycidas, assembly GCA_963932145.1. Lineage (NCBI taxonomy): Eukaryota > Metazoa > Mollusca > Cephalopoda > Sepiida > Sepiidae > Acanthosepion > Acanthosepion lycidas. Next base: position 117,611,695 of record OZ010581.1, on the reverse strand, counting down.
GCTACCACCCCGGGTTAGTGTGGACATGGGAATAACGGCAATCAAGTGGTGGTTCCACGGTCCACAAAGCCTCCCGATGAGAGGCCTTGCCGCTGTATGTAGTTTATCGTCATACCCAGAACAGACAGTGTTTGTTGCCCGAGCGGATGATTGATTCGTTTTCTACGCCCTATGAACCTTTTGCATGTTATTTAAAATCAGAAAATATTTTTAGATTGTAAGAATTTTTGGTATGGGGGTGGGGGAGATAATACAGATTTGATGATACAAATCTTACAAATTAATCCATATCTTGTGAGAGAAAGTTGGATTTATACCTTTCCTAAGGATATTTGTGCGTAAGTGAATATAATGGAACTCGGCTCTCCTATTAACAATTCCAAGCCATTATCCATTACCCAACTAGCATACCCATGCTTACATCACCTGGAAATTTCCAAACGGTCACCGATATAGGTACTAACCAAACTCAACATTGCTTAACTTTAGTGAGCGTACGGGAATATTTCAACGCTATATGGCTGTAAGCCTGTAGCCCAGGATGAAACGCGAACTATACAACTACTGAAAAGATAAATCTTTCTAATACAAAAAAAAAAAACCCAACTATGATCTGGAATTCGAATGAAAGCAGTAATGGCATATATTGTGAATTCATTATAGAAAGTCATGATGTGGAATTAATAAACACGAAACACTTTAATACGTCGTCGGTCTGTGGATGAGTTACAAGAACTTTAGTATGGAAGAAAAAGAAATAGAACATTAGTTGCGTTTCGATTAGATTTCCCCAATACCGAAAGTTGCTACAAAACCAAAACATTGACCTAAAAATTCGAACCACATTCCTAAATAGCCTCTTCAGATCTATAGGCTCATATGGATGTTCTACATGCTCCTAATTTGTTCATAGATGTCTAAACAGTCAGTTGTATGTAACTGCTTTCTCAGATCAATGATTAAAATGGCTTCGAATGAATGATGCTTGTAGTTCTTAGAGAGGATTAAACTTCTTTAAACTTCATGGAATGGCGCTACGGAAAAGCAAAGAACAGTAACGAACAGCAGAAACAGCAGCACTTGAAAAGTTTCAACAACGGCACAAATTAAATTAGAGAGCACATGTACCTTGTAGGGAATGATATTAAGACATTGAAGATATTGACGTTTCATACCACTTCAAATAAAAAGAAAACACCGTTCAATACCGGAAAGAGCGATAACAGTGAAACCTATTTTCCTGAAAGTGTTTTTTTTAATTTTTTTTTTATATAGAATGATATATTGCAAACCGTGGCTGTTAGGTCAATGAATGTCGAATGTTGTCTTATAAAGAAACGGCAAATATTACCATCGAGTGCGACGTGGGGTTTTAGACTATCATCTCGAATGGGATCCAATAAAACAAGCATATATAAAATATTAATTTGATGCCTGCAATCAACTAGTGTCATATTATCCAATACTAACATCTGCATTGCAGGATTATTCGTGACTAAACCGGTTTCTTCACAATGCTTTTTCGGTGAGGACGTGCCTAGATACTCATCAGTGTTAAAACATGACCTATCAAATGGCGGATGAACTTCTGATAGGGTTAACGGCCATCTGGCACAATGGAGCAGACTAGGCTCTTTTATAGAATCAATGACCACAACGGTCATGCGACTAATGATGCTACTGCTGCTGATGATCTGCTCCCCAGACGAGAATCTGCCCTTTGGCATAGCCTTGTCTAGGTTCCTCTCTACCCGAAGGCAGAGAGTTTGACAAGATGAGTACTGTTTGCCCCAGAGTTTCGGCAAAAGTATTAAACTCATCACAATCTATCATATACCAAAACTTAGAAAAGATAGGGGAAGTCAGCAAACCGGGGTTTTGAGTTCTGCATGCTCCTAAACAAAAAAAAAAATACAAAGCAGATCATTGATAAACAAGAAGCGAAATGATTTATGACTGGAACCAATTATATCTTGATGAAGTTCTAAAGTCCTTAGTTGAAATCTATCCACGTCAAAGAACTCGGAAATTAGTAAACATGCTAAAAACATACACATCTGCCTTATGCCAACATTTAGAAAAGATAGAGAAAGTCAAGAAGCTGGGTGTTGAGGTTTCTTAAGCGAATAGAACCAAGCGAGTCGTTTTTTCATAGAGACGTGTCTCTTTTCACAACAGAGAAATAACCTGTCCTTTAAGTACATTATCACAGGTGATGAAAAATAGGTTCCGCATGTTCTTAGCGGAAACAAACCAAAGAAGAACATTTATAGACAAAAACCGGCATTCTTTATGATTGAACCAATTTTGGTTTGGTTTAGTTTGTTTTGTTTCATGGTATATCAACCTCAGTGGGTTATTTAATGCCGACAAGATTTTTAGGATAGATTCGTATAAATAGAATATGTATTCTTTGGTTTAAATTTGTTTGGTTTATTTTGTTTTACGGCATATCAACCTCAATGGGTTATTTAATGCCGACAATATTTTTATTGCTAGTAATATTTCAAAAATATATTGCGGATAATAATTTTTACAAAAAATTATTAACCTATTTTTAAACTTTCATAGCTTTTTGCCCCCAGTTTGGGGTTAACTATTTGCCCATAGCTTGGACCCTGACAAGTGCTACCACTCCTAGTCAGAGTGGACTTGGGAACACCAGCAATTAAGAAGTGGTTCAACGCTCCTCAGATCTTCCTAATCAGTGGCCTTGCTGTCAGATATAGTTTATTGTCTTACCCAGGACGCAGACGTAGTTTATCGTCTTACCCAAGACGCGGAAGTTGTTTATCGTCTTACCCAGAACGCCCAAGTTTGGTTTCACGTTCATTTCTCTATGTTTTTTTTTCTTATGCAGGTTGCCACGCAAGACTAGAACTAGACTAAAGTTTAACCCATAGCTGGCGAGGAATTAATGTCTTTCCCAAGGGAATTTTTATGAAAATGAACGCAACTTGACTCGGCCAGGATTTGAGATGCATTCGTCTATTCCACGTCGATGTCTTTTCTACTATCCGCGTATCGATAATATATGCTAAGAGATAACATTTAAGAAATAGACGTATATAGTCAGTCTATTCTAACAAATCGATGTCTTTCAAACAAAGGTTAAAATGTCATATTGCGATAAGCAGTTTAAGTTTCTAGGCAAGAATCTAAGACCTTAATAAATGTTTCCATCCCGCCCAAAGTTTCAACGGTCTTTTTTTATTTCGCAAGATCTGCAGGAATGAAAAACATACATTTTGCTATGCGTGTCATCAAACATAGATAAAATAAACACCGCAAAAATGTATGTTTGGTTGAAAACAAGAAAATTAGCACAGTAATGACGTCATTATCATTTTCTTTTCTCTCTCTTTTTTTAACAGTGGCCCACGTGACAGTAAAATATGGCGGGAACGCTGGGGAACCCGGAATTGTATAAGGGAAAAATTCATGCTGGAGTAGGTCGTTTGGTTATTTTCTTGTGTCTTCTCAGAGTGTTTTGGGTATTGGCGTTGCCCGAATAAACAAAACAAAACTAACCGAAAAAAAAAAAGAAAAGAAAAGAAAGGAAATAAATTAAAATAAAAAATAACTAAAAACAAGCAAAAAAAAAAACCCCAAAAATCCCCTGAAAACAACAAAAATGTTAATGTTTCTGCTTCATTTTATTGTTCTTTCTCAACCCATTTTGATGTTAAATGGCTGTAAAAGTGAAAAGAGCCCCAAACAATGATACGCACGAGAATGATTTGTTTGAAATTGATGCTATCTTCCCACATAAATATGTCGTTTGGGGATTGTGGCCATCGCTTCGCTTCTTTGAATAACTTATTGTATGGAGGGCTTATAGAACAGGAGTGAGAAGCTGAAGAAATCGTGTCAGGGTGAGTAGGAAGATGAAAGAAAGGGAGTAAAACAAGAAGACGAATAAGAAAAAAAATTGATAGAAACAAAGAATAAATTCTAACAATAATGCAGAAGAAAAGAAAAGGGAGACACAGTGGAATAAAGGCGAGTATAAAGACAAGAATGTTTTGCGGGAAAATAAAAAAAAAATAAACAGAAAAACGAGAAAAACTTATCAACTAAGTTAAAACTAGACGCGCTCGAATTAAATAAAAAGAAAGAGAAAAAGACAAAATAATGAAGCCTGAAAGAATTAAACATCAAAATGGAGTAATTGAACGAGAAAAAAAAGAACAAATGGAAAACTTAAAGAAAAAAACACGTAAATATAAGAACGCGAAATCTAAGAATTTAAATGAAATTAAGTTAAAAAAAACAAACCACATTTTGATTAAATACTGAGATAACACGCAAGGCAAATAGTCTGTGTTGGTAATGTTAATATTAACCGTTTCCTTCCACTCTTCTGGAAGGAAACGACCCCACCACGTTAAATCACCAATTTCCATACATTTATCGAAGTTCAGCACCGTTGAACCTGTTCAGTACCTAGATGGGTAAACGCTTGCGGATATCTTGGATGCGCGGTTAGTGTAATGGACAATGTCTCGGGATTGTTAATCGGAGAGCAGAGTTCCAATTCCAGTTGGGTTCGATATAGTCACTTATGCGCACATCTTCTCCCTCCAGCTACGGGTTAATAAGTAAGACTTATATCAGTAAACCATTACTATCGGCAATAAAAATTCTTATAATCTAAAAACATTTTCTGACTTTAGATAACATGCAGATTTGATAAGCCGTAGAAAACGAATCCATAAAATAACTTGAACAGGAATATTCGGCATTTATTGACGGAGTAACCAGTGCGACTGTCGGCTGAAATTTATAAAATATTCCTTTAAAACAATTTTTTAAAGAGAAAGGTTTTCTCAACTTTTATCGCTTTTCCAAGTATTTATGGGACTTTCCTTCCTAACTGTTATTGTGAGGTAGTGTGGAATGTCAACATTTTGATTATGTCATTATATTCTTATCGAGTAAGATTATACGTTTTAGTTGTTGCTCTTGTTGAAAGCCTTCAAGTGATGTAGTTTCTAATTCTATTTGTACCATTTCACGATGTTCTAATCTTTTTTTACGCCAGTCCAATGCCTCATAAACAGTAGACTATTCCAAAAAGACACGTCAGAAACGCTATTTGGTTTCAGTGAGAAATTGAAGTAGAACTATACTTTTTTTAAAATTTTTTTCTTAAAACTTCTTTATTGCCCATATGTTCTATCAATGATATTCTCAGCATCCCTCTGTAGAACCATATTTTCCTTAACTCAAACCTATTCTTCATTTGCGAGGAAATTCTCCTGCTTTCACTGACACATCCAAGGATTGATATTATGCAGATGATCAAAATTCTTTTCTTTGTTGCTAACGAAATTGTTCTCTTTCTTTTTACGGCCATATTACATTGAAACACCAGTTTTCGTAGAATCACAAAAGTTAAGCGACTTCGAGCCTGGTCAGTGACTGCTTGGGAATACAGGAGCTATAAACTTGGATGTGATGGATAATGGCACGGGATTGAAAATCGTAGAGTCGAGTAGTAACTTCTGTCAAGTTCGTAATATTCACATTCGCGAAAATACACTTGGGAAAAGTACGAATCAACCGCTTATTCCCTCCAGCTATGGGTTAATTAGTAGAAGTTGTATCAGTAAACCATTATTATCCTTCACCTAAATTCTTAAAATATATAAAATATTTCCTATCTTTAAATAACCTGCAAAATGTTGATAAACGGTAAACACAAAAACAAATTCTTAATAATTTTTTTTTTCGTCTTTAGCATTTTCTTACTCTGGCGCCCTGATTGAAAATTATTATAAAAAATCATATTCAATGCACTTTTGTGTTCCTGCGTTCCATTTTCCATTATCGATTATAAAATTATATTTCTACTTCTCACTGAAAACAACTAACGTTTTTTTGTTTTTAAAATTTTTCTGAAAACTTCTCTAAGCTTTCATTAATGGTTCATTCGTTCGAAGCCATTTTCATCATTTGTCCGAGAAAGTGGTTGTATACAGCTGACAGTATAAACATTTCTAAAGCAGTTGGGAGCCGTAAATGACAGCCTCATGAGAATATAGATCTTACAGGGTTATTTAAGAACATCACTCGCGTTGATAGGTTAATGTTTCGATTTTGTAGCAACTTCCGGTTTTAGACAAAACTAGCCCGACGCAACTTCTTCCTATGTTCAATTCATTTATCTTCTATTCGAAAGTTGTTATAAGTTATCCATACACCAACGTATTTGAAATGCTTAGTGTTTATTAATTCTACATCCTGAAATTTTATGATGGAATCTATCCATCACTGCTTTTATTTCAATTCTAGATTATAGTTTCTGTTTTGGATAGGTTTATTTTGAGTGTTATTTATCGGGATACTTAGTAGAGGATACTGATTTTCAGTTCACTATCTAATGGAATAGTATTTCTGACATCAATTCTAATATATGACGAAAAAATACAAATGAAATATAAAGAAAATTATCGTCATTTTAATCGAGAAAATTCTCGTAAAAATCGGTTTGAAATATCACACTACTTTTCTGAGAAATCCAAACATTGCTTATTGGAAGACTGTATCATGAAGAAATATTCCCAAATACTAAAACGAGTACTTATGCCCAAATGTTGAAAATAGATAAGATACATTAGGAAAATGCGAAAGAAAAGGAGATTAACGAGTTAGTTTTTTTTTCTTCAAATAATGTCATGACTCTTCAGGATGGAGACAATCATGTTCTACAGACAACTTAGTAATTTATCTTTACTTCGTGTCTTGTCGCGGTTTTGAATTCAAAGTAGAACTTCTCGTATACTGAGTTCCACCCAACGCTAGAAAGTCCACTCTGTGCAGTTATTTATGCCCTAACTTTTGAGGTCGGTGTAAAAGAGACAGGTTCGTATCTTTTCTAAGGGTATCATAACAAATTCAGTATAGATAATAATGAAATGAAATATCCAGTAGTTTTCGTGGAGAGGTACTTTTGTCGAAAACCGCAAGACGATACAAAGAGAAAATATTGATTCGGGAACTTGAATCATCTTAAATAAACTCGTCAGATCTTCTATGTACGGCGTCCCTTCAGAACACAGGCGATCATAGCAAACCCCGTGATCGGGAGATTGGAGGTTTCGGGGATCGTGGTACCACCTCTTAACTACTGTTAACTACTGATCCGGGGTAGTAGCACATGTTATGGTCCCAGCAATGGGCACACAGTGAACCCCCAAACAAAAATCAACAGCACATTTTTATAGTAAAATGACCAACAATACATTTTTATAGCAACATGACAATTAATACAGCATTAAAATATATATATATATATATATATATATATATATATATATATATATATATATATATATAAATATATATATATATATATATATATATATATATATATATATATAAATATATTTTTTATTATACTAAAATTGTATTTTTTGTAGTGAAATTTCCAGCAATATATTAAAAAATACCAACAATATATTTTATGATCTACAAACTATACATCTTTACGCTGAAAGTCTGAAATTAAGTTCAAAATATCTGTAGTTGAAAGCGTAAAAATTCGTAAAAGATATTTAGATTTCGGAATTAAATAACCCATAAAGGTGTTGATATGCCACTAAAGAAAATCAACCATACAACCAACATGAAATAACACATGTATAATATTCTAGAATTTCTTAAATCAAACTGTATTCCAAAATATTTCAATAAAAATACAACCTAAAAACCGCATATTACTGCTTCTAGCAATTACGTCCACACAAACATGTATATACACAAAAGCTGAGTATTATCTGCCATGTATTCAAATGTGAAAGAAGAATGAGATTTTATTACTTTAAAGCTCCAAGAAAATTAAATTTCGACAATAAATGACCCATAAGCTGTTGATATGCCGTTAAACAAATAAAACAAAACAAACACTATTAACTAATAGGATATTTTATTGCTATATTGTGTTGTGGTGTAGCAAGACATCAAATATTGGTAAACTGTGTCGAGCTAGATAATCTTTCTCGTCAGAATTCTATTTTATAAGTCGACCATTCGTTCATGCATTGAATATTGCTGTTACATCTGATGCCTCTACTATGCATTCAGTCATTTTGGATAAAATACAAAAAGAATCTGCAATGTTATAGGCCCTGACCTTGCATCTCGGCTTCAGTCACTTTCCCACTGCCGTAAGTAGCTTCCTTGTGATTTTCTATAAACATTTTCATGGTAATTTTTCTGATGAGCATTTCTCTTTGGCACCTAAACTTTATGAATTTAAGCATACTGCTATATTCGCGACAAGGTCCCGTCATGTTACATTTGAAATGGATAGATGTAACCTTAAGTTCTATGCTACGAGTTACATTTTCGTATTTCTTGGACGTGGAACTCTCTTTCGGTAAATATTAATTCTTGATCTTTTCTTGCTTTTTTTCCTTTAAAAATGGGCCTACGGTTAGTTCATACTGAAACAGCGGTTCTTGTAGTATCACCGAAGTTAAGCAATGTCAAGCCTGATCAGTATCTAGATGGGCGACCGCTTGAAAATCCCTGGTGCTGTAAGGTTAGATGTGCGGTTGGTGTAATGGATAACAGCGAGAAATTGGAAATCGAAGTGCCGAGTTCCAATTTCATTTCGGTGAAAATACCCCTGGGAAAGTTATGGACACACCTATTCTCCTCCCAGTTATTGGTTAATAAATAAAAATTTGTATCTAAAAAAAAATTACAATTTAACCGGTAGAAAACGGAAAAAAAAAATTAATATTTTCTTTTTCTCATATTCTCTCAGTCAGTAACACATTGCGTCTTCGTGGCTCTATAATCTTGCCTTTGGTCAGGATCGATTCCCTTACAGAACCATTTGGATTTTGTCAAGAATCTTAGGATATATATTAGTTGCACCAAACCAGATATGGCAGCAGTATTTAGTGTCCGGACGAATGGTAGATTTATAAATGTGCAAGGTGGATTCTGACAAGAAAAATTGTCTGGCATGACACAGTGAACCAACTTTCTTACCACTGTTGTAGAAGATAAAAAAGGGACATAACTCTTTGGAAGGGACATAACTCTTTGTTTAAATTTAATCCCTCGTTATTCTATTTTGTTTTTTGTTCTTTGCAAAAGCTAAGACGTCATTATCAATGGAAGCCATCCACGCCGCATACGAGAACCTCACATATGTTACGCTTTAAAATTTACTTAGTAAGTCATTTGAATAGACTCAACAAACATTGCATACGTATATCCATCAAACTTATTTATTCTTTGGGACCAGAAAACATTCCTGACTGTATTTTAGCAGTTAAAGAATACAACGGACAAGTCAGTGATATATTTTAACATACGTGGGAAAAAAAGAAATATTATTTACAGTTTGAAATAAAAGTTTATCCACTTACGACTTTATTTATGATGATTATGAATAAATATTATGAAATTCTCGTCTGCGGACTAAAGCCATATAAGAGCCAATACAATGCATCATAAAAATAAAAGCGTAAAAAATTATTTCAATGCCTTTGAACTGAAGTTTTTGTGTCTCCATATATTCGTCAAAATACATTTTTTCACACATTTCTTTTGAGAGAAAGGATAGAGCCGTGTGTCATACATAAACCACTAGAAATCACTTCCCGATGAAATGAGTTCCATCATCATCATCATCATCATCATCATCATAACCGTTTTCTATTGTGTAATCTATCTTCAGGATGTAGGCGATCACCGCTCTCTACAACTTCCTGTCCGTTATAGCCCTAAGCAACATTTGTCTCATTACCATACCTCTTTGTTACCGTTAAGCTATGATTCACTCAAACCTATTTGGATGGTTACTGGTTGATTCTCTCTGCCCGACCTGCATTTAATATATTCTGTGACAGTTAACTTCTCCAAGCCTAACTTTCTCTAATATGTCCAAAAATTTTCATTTGTCCCCTCATTATTTTAAGTCTTCACTTTCCAACCTTGATAGAGTTCAAAAGCCTCCATATTGCCTTGTAGGCGATTAATTATTTTCATTTCTACAGCGACTTTCCCACAGACAAAACGCTACAAGTGTCTCGCTATTCTATCGCTATTTCCATGGCAAATGCTCATACATTTCTTGGTCCCACCACCACTGACCTTTACAGCTAAGACCCTCCATGCCATATACATATATTCTTTTTGTATTCCATTAGTAAGAAGATACTTTCATTCGGACAGCCTCTTCCCAAGAACCGCTACTTTGTGTAACAGACTCCCGAAAGGAGCCTTCTTCGATCGCAACAATCTTAACCTTCTTCAAGTCTAGGATCAACCTTTCTACATATCCTCATAATCTGCCCTTTCGTTCATACAATAACCTAATCCAGTAATCACTCTACCTTGAGTGGCTCTTGAATCTTTTATTGAGTGCAAAATTAGTAAAAAAAGTATAAGAATCACATGTCTGTCGTTTCGAATCTTTTCTTCATGTGAAGGAAATTATCCAGCATCCACTTCTATACAGGAGGTTAAATATGGCATAGCAGTTTAGCTTGCCTGGACGGTTTACTGTGTTTAGAATGCGTCCCACTTGACTCACACGTATTATCATGTTCGGAGAACACGTCAGCAGCAAGAGGCTACGTGGAGGCCCGAAACGACGCTTCAAGGATCAGTTGAAGACATCCCTAATACAGGCCAACATCGAAACCGTTGCTGCAAATCGGCCTTCCTGTCGTAGGACGATCCGAGGTGGGGGAGCGAGACTTTCGTATAAAGCCGACAACATGAAGAGGATCTGCTACGTGCTGCCAGGTGGGCCCGAAATCGTCCAGTCGCGTTTACCAGCAACATTTCTCTGTGACTCATGTTCACAGCACTTCAGGAGTACGCCACGGGCCTTCCGCTACCACCATTAGAGGAGAGAAAGGTAGGGGGAGAGAGAGAGAGAGAGGATGGCTAGTGAGATGCTCAGATGCGAGCGGGTGCCGACTACGGCTGGCAGTTTAAAACTATTCTCTTTGTATCTAAAGAAATGTTTCTATGTCATAATACATTGCTAAGTTTCTCGAAGGCCTCTTTCGTTCTTCGGATCTATGTGTCACACTTGCCGTCATCTGTTACTAATCTACCCTTATAATTAAATTTCCGTACTTGCTTGACTCTCATGGCTATCCCTAATCCTACTGTCATTTCTTGTCCCTGCTCTACCAAGATACAAATATATAAGGCATATGTCTGAGTTAGTCTTTGAAATAGTCTATAAGAATTATGCCAATAAGAATAGACGAGTAATTCTTATTATAATTCTGAGTGTTCCTTGCATCCTAAAAACACATACGTAACCCTGTCTATATTTCATAAATATTAGAATATTCCGTTTTGATAATGAGGAAAGCCCGAAAGGTATATTAGACACTGGTTTCAGTGAGAAAAACAAGGGTGTTTAAGGGGTGTATCGTCAGTAGTAATCGACACTGCTTCACTCAGGTGAACTGGGATTCGTAAAGGTACTGGTCCACGGTCTATATCCAACTTTCACAGATGGCTCCAAGAAGTCGCATGGTCACTGCGTCGGCCACACCCAGGTCAACGGCATCGACGTGCCGGCTAAACTGTGTGAGGGTAGCCGGAAGGATTTTCCGACCCAACCGGTGAAGGGGTATGCCTCTCCCAAACCCACCTGTAGGAAGCGTCCATCGACCAGTCACTAGAGGTCAACGGCTTTACCAGTAGGTGGAGGAACTTCTGAGAGGAAGTACGGTATAATCTCAGTCTCCACAGTGCAAAAGGAACAGACAAGCAATTGCACTATTTTGCCTTGAATGTCCCCATCGACTACTATTAGAAGGAGTGGAGTGGTGACCACAGCGCTGGAAAATTTCGCTAACTGAATAAATGATGCTGCTGCTGATGATGAGGATGATGAAAAAAAAAAGAAATAATGGAATGTTTTTAACGTCTGTTTCAATGAAATAGAAAAAGTTGTTAGATTCTAATCTTTTTTTAAGCCAGTTTAATATCCCATAAATAGTAAACTATTGCAAAAAAAGACACATCAGAAACGCTACTTGGTTTCAGTCAGAAAGTTAAGTAGAAGTATAATTTAAAAAAAAGTTTTCCTTAAAACTTCTTTATTGTCAATATGTTCTGTCAATGATATTCACAGCATCCTTCTGTAGAACCATATTTCCCTTAACACAAGCCTACTTTTCATTTGCGAGGAAATTCTGTTTTCACTGACATATCTATCCTTGAAAATGGCAGTGAAAACAGAATTTTCCTTTTCTTTGATTCTAACGAAATTTTTCTCTTTCTTTTTACGGCCATGTTACGTTGAAACACCAGTCCGATCACAAAAGTTAAACAACGACGAGCCTGGTCAGTACCTATATGGGTGACTGCTTGGGAATACGGGAGCTATAAACTTGGATGTGCGGGTAATGTGATGGATAATGGCACGGGATTTGAAAATCGTAGAACCGAGTTGTAACTCCTGCCATGTTCGTAATATTCACATTCGTGAAAATAACCTTGTAAAAAGTAGGAATCAACCCTTATTCCGTCCAGCTATAGGTTAATTAGTAGGATTTGTATCAGTAAACCTTTATTAACCTTCACCCAAATTTTTAAAATATATAAAATATTTCCTGCCTTTAAATAACTTGCAAAATGTTGATAAACGGTAAACCAAAAAAACAAAATCTTAATATTTTATCGAGTTCTTGTTTCGGTGTTGTATTTTATATCATATTATAAAATTTCCCAAAATAGTTAAATTTATGTAATTACTTGATTTTGGCGCCTCCATTTCTTTTTGCTGACGGCCATATTTTCCGTCTCCTGCCATATTGGAAATTTGATATTACATAGCAATTATGTCCCCTTTTTTTGTACATGTTTGATTTTCCCAAAATTCGGTTTATTACGAATCAAGTCTTGTAGTCGGCGAGTCATTATCATCAATTCATTTCAGAGTTTTTCTTCAGTGTCAGCTGATAAACTTCCTCTTCTTATATGCTACGAGGTGCTTCAAGCCGTGGGTTTCCACAGCTCCGAATATTTTGCTGCTAGCAGCAATGTTTCTTCCTCACTATCCCTCCTAGTCGTTGTTCTGCCATCCATTCACACTGACTAGTGAAGTAGGTTAGTGACTATTCCCTCAATATGTCTTGTGAGTGTTAAATTCTCCAAACCCACTTTTAGGATATAATTGTCATAAGACCGTTTTGATTTTATTCAAGGGAGTAACGGGGAGATAGTTACAGTATTTTATCGTTTTTTTTCAAGTCTGATCAGATAAGTTCAAAATGGCAGCCGATGTCCAAAACGACCTCATGTCCGTCGTTAACGGGGGCAAAAGATGGCTTGTTAGTTTTACCGCCTCCAAAACTAAACTGTTCTCCATTAATTATCTGCGACACCCTTCTGTGCTTTACATCAGCAAGGCTGATGCTAATCTCCAGGAAAATGACTGGTTGCGTCTTCTCAGGCTGACGTTCTCGGCTGACATGAAGCGGAAAGACTATATTGAATCCATTGCTATGTTAGCTGCTAAGTAAGTTGGTTCTCTTTGACGTGCGAGACAATTTTGCCTTCCGGAATTTATCCTACATATGTATAAGTCTACCATTCTTTCGTACTTAGAACATTGCCACCAAATATGGTCCGGTGATTCTGCTATTTATGTAGAACTCTTTGATAAAATATCAGCAATATTATTGGTCCTGATTTGGCGTTTCAGTTACTTTCCCCCCGCCATAAGGTTGCCTCCTTGGGCATTTACTATAAATACCTTCATTGTATTTGTTCGGATGATCCCTTGGCTATGGTACATAGTCTTAAAAAAAGTAAGTGCAGTAGTAGATAAGCATTGAGATTGTCATCAATTTACAGTTAAAGTGGACAAACACATGCTGTCCTGTGTGAGTATAATTTCGCTCTACCGAAAACTCATTTAAATTTTTTTTTCTATTTTCTTTAAGTCTTTATTTTATTTTATTGTATTTTTTTTATTTTCTCCCCCTACTCGTCAGTGTGTTTGACCATCTTAAGACATTTTGTCCTAATCATTCTAACCTATTTGATAGTTTAGTTAGAAATCCCGGTTCGAAAGAAAAATCAGAAAAAAAAGGGAAAATTGCATGTCTTTGGCTAGATGCGAAAGTGTCTCGTCAATATTCTTATGATCTAGTTGGTCGAATCTCATGGAGTATTGCTGCCATATATGGTCTGGAGCCCCTTCTGTTTGCCTCGGGGTTCTTGATAGGCTCCAGAGGCGGATATGCAATATAATTGGCCCTGATCTGGTCTGAGGAGCTTCATTCGCTGGTTCCCAGACTTCATGAGTTTAAGCGCCCGACGAGGCTGACATGCCGCTGTCACCCCTTCACTGTCGAAACTCCTAAATGCAGCCGTCTCTTCTACTCCAATAGATGCATGTCTCGCACCTCTCGGCTGTGGAACTCCCTTCCCTATTTCAGTTTCCCTGAGAGCTATAATCTCCAGCTATTCAAATGTAATGTCAATCGACATCTCCAGTTCCCTTGATCTATCCACTATCCTTCTCCTCACCCTTTCTTCTATCACTCCTATCTGATCTTGCTCCAAATTTTCTGTAACCCATCGCGTCCTAGTGGCTTCTCACCTTGTTTGGGGTGAAACGCTTAAAAAAAGAAAGAACAAAAACAAAAAAAAAACCCCGTAAATTATATGTTAACCGTTTCTTTTCTCACACTTCTCACTTGGTGGAACTCCCTCCCGACTCCATGCTTTCTAGCCAACGTTAATCTTAAAAAATTAAATGCAATATCAATCGCTATCTACTATCCTGCTTAGTAATGTTACTGTTTCTAATTCTTCCACACATTCGTGTGTCTTTAATGCTTTGCATGGGGGGAACTCGATTAAAAAACAAAAACAAAAGAAACTGGCAAAAAATGACAGACATCTCAAAATAAGCAATGAATGTTGAGACAAAATGAATTAAACGTCGGAAGGTAGACGAAAGGAAATAAAGGCGAGAAATGGAAGAAAGATGGCAGTCCTTTTCAAAGAATGATAAACTGAAAGAAAAGTCACTCTTTATTCTGTTGATATAGCAGGGGTGGGCAATTCTCGAAGCATCCTACGCACAAGAAAAGACTAACAGATGCAATTTTCAGTTGACATATTTACATATATATATATATATATATATATATATGTGTGTGTGTGTGTGTGAGCTTATGTGTGTTGAAAATAATGCATGCAAATGCGTATATTAACATACACATGAAGTTGCATTCCTCAGATATAAATGCATACGCATGTATACATATGTGTATATTTTATATATACTTAAATTTTCACGTACCAGATACACACACACACAGAGACACACATATACATATATATATTCCACATTTAAATATATATATATATATATATATATATATATATATATATGTATATATATATATATATATATATATATATATATATATATATATATTTAAATGTGGAATATATATATATGTGGTAAAATTATTCTCATGGATAGCTAAAAGTCTAAAAGCATGTATATATTATTTTGTACAAAAATATTGACGATACTAATCGAAAATGGATCAGAGGTTTGCGAAATTTTGCTGTGTCGTACGACATAGAACTCTCCCTGGATCTATATCCTCCTGGAAATTCCATACTCCATTGTTATATCGTATCATTACTATATATATATATGACTGACATTGATCGATTCAGGGAAGAGCCTTGTAATATTAGTAGTATTCAACATTGTTTACAAATTCGTACTTATCTCCTAAGAGTGCAAAACCGAAATTAAGTTTTTCGGTGTCGTATATATTGTCATCCACAGACAGTTTCACTATATAACAGCTTATCGTTGTGGCTAGAAATCCGATTGCATATATATATATATATATATATATATATATATATATATATATATATATATATATCTTAACTGATTTAAAATAAGGTTTCTTTGCTATACAGGAATTACCAGCTAAAAACTTCAAATTTAATTATATAATTAAATTCATAGCTTTAGTTCTATTTCATTTTCAAGCGAATTTTGGAAGAGCTCTTCCCTATGGTACATAGACTTTTTGAATTTAAGCGTATTACTAGACTGAGCTCAAGTTAGTATCGCACTTCTGGCTTGTGGAATTCCTTTTCCTCTTTCAGATCATTATTAATGGAGTGATACCGTTTATATATATATATATATATATATATATATATATATATATATATATATATATATATATATAACTTCGGTCTGATTATTTCCGCTGTAGCATAACACAGACTGCCGCCTCTTGGTGTTTAACTTTTTTCTTGCTCTCCTTGTTTTTATCTTGTTTAAGGGTATTTAGGTCTTTTGGAAAATTGTACGATGGTTATACGAACTGTTTAGGCTTTCTTTCTTTAATCTATCTATCTATCTATCTATCTATCTATCTATCTATATATATATATATATATATATATATATATATATATATATATATATATATATATATATAACCCTCTTTAATACATATTTCGTTGATAACAAAAGTAATTCTGACATGGAAATTCGAGTTTATTTTTTTTTCTATGTGGATAACGGCTTTCTTTTTGAGAGTTATTGAGGATAGAAATTATACAAATGCTTGTTTGTTCCGAGTGCTTTTGGCTAAACTGTTAACCAGTTTAAGAAATGTGGCTTGTGATATTTTAAATGGCACGTCAATGCTATTGTATCTTTTCACACATTAAGTGAAGAAAAAAAACAAAAAAAAACAAAAAACAACTCATGCTCATTTACAAAAGTACGATAAAAACCTTAAGAGAAGTACCGCTTTTGTAATTCATATATATGAATCGCGATGAAATATATATCATTTTGCATATAAAATATGTTCTTTTCTAATTAATAAATGCCAACCTAATTAGAAAAGTATATAATTCTTTACGTAGAAAATAGTGAGAAATACCTTAACATCAAACACATTTATATTATAACACCAAATTTGATAAAATCCATACGCTAAGGAATCTAAGATCTAACTACAACCACAACGAAGTTAACCTAAATTCACACACAAGACCTCTCTGATAAAGCTACGGAAACTACGAGACATAAATAAAAATGCCCACAAGACGGACACACACACACACACACACACACACACACACACACACACACACACACACACACACACACACACACACACACACACACAAAAGCACCCATTATCAAAAAACTAGATACACAAACACAGGAAAATGGTACACACGAACGCTGCTGGACAGGACAAATAAACGCGAGGTATACTTAACCAATGAAAAACAAACGCATCTCCTCCATATTTAATTTTCTGATGGAGCTTGAATAAAAGCGAAACATGTCAACTTTATAAAAGTTCGTTATTTGTTCTTTATCCCAATATTAAACCCTACAATAATTATCAATGTGTATTTATTTATATATTTCCTATCCCATCTTTATTTGGAACGGAGGTAAACCAGCTTAAATTAGTAAATTTTAGGGTGATTACTCCCCTTTGTAGTTTTAATCATCTACATAAATAAATTATTTATCTGCATTTAATAAAATTGGTTCCCGAACAAAATGAACTTTTTAATTAATTAGCTCTTTTACGCCAACATTTGTCAGATTGCAATCTTAATTCTTCAAGCCTTTCATATGAGGCACTCAGATACTTTTGTGTAGTGTGTGGTTTTCTTGTTTCAACTTGAAATAGACCTTGTCCTTGGGTCTTTGTCTTTCTGTTCCTGATCTTTTTCTTCTGAGTAATATTTTTCCATTTCATTGTTGTATTAAACACATGATATTTTTAACAAGAAAAGATATTGAGCAAAAAGCGATTTATATAATAGTACCAGGAGTAATCAATATATCATAGATGCCATTGAACGTCTAAAGAAATCTAAAGGGTTCGAAAATCAGACGGTTCATTGGCTTCTATTTTAGTTGTGAAGTTTTTGCTTGATTGAATCTCAATACGTTGTTTCAATTCTTTTGTTTCATTGCAGGTCACAATTAAAACTTTAAATTAACGTCATTTTTGACGACACGGGTCCACGATTCCAATGTAATAAATTATAACCATGGAATATTAGTGTTTGAGCCTTTTATATTATATTCTTAGTCCGTCTTGGACATTGAGTTCTACCTGCATTCTATACTCTAGGGAATTTATATATTTATTGTAAATACGTTTATTTATCTAATTTACTGTCTTTGTCTTATTTATTTTTAGAATTTAGTAAAATTTAAGCTAAATGCGTGATCTCTCCGAGTTCGAAAAAGAGCAAATTGTTGGAGCTCGCATGGCAGGAGCCTCGATCACTAACGTTGCTGAACTGTTTGTTTTTTCAAGAGCTCCCATATCAAGAACACTGATGCAATTCGAGAAACGGCAAGACCTCCAGCAACCGTAGCAATTCGGGCCGGACTTGCAAACTTACTGACAGGGACTGACGTGCATTGAGACGCAATGTAGCAAAAAATCATTGGACAAATGCGGCCAAAGTGACTGCTGAGTCGAATAACCATCTGAAGAGTTCAGTCTCTACTAAAACTGTTGACCGTGAGCTCCATAAGGCTGCATATCATGGAAGAGCCGTTGTGAGGAAACTTCTCTCCACTCGTAACATTCAAAAGAGGTTGAAGTGGTGCAGAGATCACAATGCCTGGTCTTCAGACCAATGGAAGCAAGTCATATTCTCAAACAAGTCCAGTTTTTCTCTTTTCCCAACTTCAGGGTGAGTTTATGTGTAGAGGCAGCCCAAAGACGCTTACAACCCTGACTGCCTTCTTCCAACAGTGAAGCATGGAGGTGGATCAGTGATAGTTTCGGCCGACATATCATGGAAATGTCTCAGTCCAATAGTTGCCCTGCATGGTAGAATCAACAGCAAAGATTACCTGAACATTTTGGGAGATCATGTTCATCCAATGGCAAAGACTTTATTCCCTGATGGTGACCGCATCTTCCAAGACGATAATGCTCCAATATATACCGCACGAGCGGTTAAGAATGGGTATGAAGAGCATGAAAGTGAGCTAGAACACATGGAGTGTCCTCCCCAAAATCAAGATATCAATATTATTGAACATTTGTGGTGCATTTTGGAGCAACAAGTTAGGAGCCGCTATCCTCCACCGTCGTATCGTAAAGAGTTGGTTTTAATGGAAGAGTGACTGAAAATCCCTCTGGATGAAGTCAGGAAGCTGTATGATTCCATTCCTAGACGTATTAAAACTGTCTGTGAGGCTAAAGGAGGACCAACTCCATATTAAATAAATTTTCTTTGAATTTAACAAGTGTTCAGATTATTTTTCCAACCCCTGTATATATATATATATATATATATATATATATATATATATATATATATATATATATACACAGGGTGCGATGGGTAAATTGTCACCATTTTATATTTTTCATTTTGCGCTTTCGCGTTGTTTGTTTTTTGATTTTGTCGACTGCAGAGTATCGTAGGGTCAGTTGGGCAATGTCTGTGAGAAAAATAGCACCATGTCAGAATTCAATCCGCCAAAAATTTGGAAACGGAATGATGTACTGCTTGGCATTCGCGCTGGAATCACCAACACGGACATTTCAGAGTGTTTGGCTCTTAATTTGAGGACAGTGCAGAGGATTGATAAAGTGTTGGAGGATCATAATGGTGTTCGGAATAATCACTAGTGATGGCGATGTTATATCTCCAATCATCTTCCTGCAGGGCCTCAGTTTCAACATAGCTGGCTACATGAAGTGGCTTGAGGAGGTAGTGCTGCTCTGGATCAAGAGGGTAGCTGATGAAAGACCCTATAGCTGGCAAGAGGACCCTGCGCCTTCCTACACAAGCAAGAGAACCCAGTCATGACTGTCAGACAATTTCTGCAACCACATCTCCTCTTACATATGTCCGCCTAACTCCCTAGACTGCAACTCCTTTGATTATTATGTGTGAGATGCAGTTGACTGAGAGATCAACAAAACTCCTTGTAGCACCAAAGATGAGCTGAAGACAAGGATTATGGCAACATTCACCATCTTAAACAAGGAGACCGCCCAGAAGAGTTTCAGGAGATTCCAAAGTCGCCTGGAAGCTGTGGTTGAAGTCAATGGCGATTTTAGTCAATAAATTTACTCTTTAGAATTTCAAGATATATATGTGTAATTTTGGTAAATATATCTGTTAAAATGAGATGTCAGTGTTTATTTTCATTTTTGCGCCATTTTGACGGCAATTTATCCATCGCACTCTGTATATCTGTATTCATTATTTATCAACGCCAGCAGACACAACACAACATTGTCTCTTTATTTCGGAGAAGCAATATTTTAGGAACCAAATATATATATATTGTATGGAAATATTTTTTTTTTTAAATTTTAATTCTATCTAAATTAATAATAAATTTCAATTAAAGTGTTACAATCAGTGTCTATTTAACTCAGTCGCTATCACAAAACAAAAATGATATGGAAAAGCAGGATAATCTACCTGAAATCAAAGATCGAACTGTTGTGTTCATAAGCCTTTATAGTGTTTATGTACAAATCTGGGAATCTTGAATAATCCAAGAATTAAAACTTAAATGCTACAGAACCATCTTAAGCATCTCCTACATCGACGAATGACGCGTTGCGAAACAAGAAATAGGTCCGTCTACATTTCTAGAAGGTGTATTGTAATTATTCACAATATTTGCATTGTTCAGACTGTTGTCCTCATCTTTGTAGATGGTTCGAAATTCGTGCCAGCTTCTGGTGGGATTCTGCCTCGACATTTTTTGTATTTCGGGTCCGTGCCGATCCTTCAATATCCGTCTATATTTTTGAGATGAGGTATTGTAATTATTTACACTATCTGCATTGTCCGGACTGTTGTCCTCATCTTTGTCCTCAAGGATACATGGCCCAATGGATAAAAGCGTTGGTTGGATCCAGTGATTGACTGCAAGAGTTGTGAATTCAATACCTGGCTACTGCGGTGGTGAACAAATAATTTGAGAGTTGGTTTAACGGCAGATAACTGAAACATCGGGAAGAGGCATGGTACGTGGAACTAGAACAATCTCCTCCAGTGGACGAAATAAAGGGGTCAGTTTGAAATTACATTTACCTGAAGAAGGTCGGACCGTACAACGGACGAAACGTCATGAATATGGCAACAAAGTTGAAGATAGCAGTTGGGACAATGTTAATAGTGTAAACAGGCCCGTTGGAAGAACTCCTACTGCTACGTGATTATGTAGCTCTTCGTAGGCTCGTGGTCGAAATACATACGAGAAAACGACGTTTTCTCCTGCAAAAGGAGACACAGGTTCGAATCTTGCCACGAGGTGCATTTTCTTGAATAAGATTTCCCAGATATTCAGGCTGCTACACGAAATAAAAAACTATTTAAATTAAACGGGGCGTCTACTCTAATTTGGGCATCCACTAAAAATAACGTTGAAAGTGATATAAAATATGTCTCATTGATAAATAAACATCCATTTATTCTTAAAAAATTACACACAGACGCACACACACACGTGTACGTATGTGTGCGCGTGTTCGTCTGTGTATGCATACATGTATATATATATAATCATCCGTACATTTCAAGCATGTAATCATTTTTAAAATGTTTTATTTCGTATTTTCATTTGCAAGGAAGCCATATGCCTTGAATGCCCATTGGGACATAAGCTCATTGCAGACCTCAATTGGAATTCGTATACATGAACTAAAGGTGCTGGGGAAATGGTCATTTCCTTAAGTACCTGACACCTCCTGTTTGGCCTTCTTTCAAAAGAACCAGATGAGGCCAAGTTCTAATGCCATATCTGCGGAGGAGATGCCCAGTCTTCACTTTCAGTCTTGATAGAGCTCAAAGGCGTCTACGTGGCCTTGTAGGTGATGGATTATTTTCCAACAACCAACCCCTTTCCCACAAACGAAAAGTTGCTAGCCTCTCGTTGCTCTGTTACTATTTCTATGGAAAATGTTCAGACGAGCTACATTCCTTAGTTCCACCAACTGTGACTCTCACAGCTACGACACGCCATGTCGCCTACACTAAGGCGGACTACGCTCGTTCACTTCGCATTCTATTATTAAGAACAGCTTCTCCCACGAACCGCAGTTTTGCTTAGGCGACTGACAAGGAGATGCTTTCCCAATTACTACAATCTTAATCTGTAGGGTGAACAGTTATCTGATCCCCCCATGTCATTTTAAACTGCGCATCATAATCTTTATCTTAGTCAGTTTTGTGCCATGCGTGATATATTTTTCGATACATGACTGTCGAGGCAGATTTTTTCCCGCATTAGGTTGCCATTTCTTTCTGCGGTAGACCAGTTGCCACCCAGCATGCCCTGCTATTTACCCACAGATGGAGGGAGATGAAGAGAATTCATATCTTCCCCAAGGGTGTTAGCACGTAAGTGAATCTAATGGATTTGATTTGAATCCGAACTCGGCTCTCCGATTCCTCAATCCGGGTCGCTATCCATTTGTCCTTAAATTTGCTACTCACTCAATAAACGCCTTCAGTAACATTCTACCTTGAGTGGCTTTGGGGCCTTGTCTGGGGTGAACATTGGTAAACAAAAAAAAAAAAAAACAAATACAAAAAAAAAACACTATGTAAAATACATATCTACGCATTTTTGTGCGTGTATTTTCTTGTATTACGCATGCGCGCACAGTACATCATTTTATTTTTTGTCTTTCACATTTCAAGGCAAAAGATAGCCAAACCGTGAGAGAATCGTTCCAGTCAAGATATCGTTTACACTGGCACTGATTCAATTTGTACGCAACAGCAACCACCAACGCCATAATCACAACAACAGCAGCAACAACAACAACAACAACAACAAGCCGTATAAGTACTGTTCTTTGCAATACGTACCCCGCCATCTGCACACCTAATGGCTATCACTTGTGTAGCATGGGTCGGATAAGTCGTATCGGGCAAAGAAACGAATTATTCTTTTCTCTTTTAGTTTTGTTATCTCTATCGACTCTGTCTTTTCTTTCTTTTTTCTTTCTTCCTTTCTTTTGTATAAATTGAATTCTTCTTTTTATATTTCCATTATCAATTTTTCTTTATTTTTCTTTTTTTCTTTCTTTTTTTCTTTCTTTCTTTTTTCTTTCTTTCTTTCTTTCTTTCTTTCTTTCTTTCTTTCTTTCTTTCTTTTGTACACATTCTTCTTCTTTTTATATTTCTGCTACTAATCTTTCTTTTTTCTTTCTTTCGAACACATCGAATCATTATTATTTTTATATTTCCGCAATCTTTCTTTCTTTCTTTCTCACACATAGAATTCTTTTTATATTTTCGCAATTAATCTTTCTTTCTTTTTTTCTTTCGTTCTTTCTTTCTTTCTTTCTTACCATTACTCTGTTTCGTACAAATCGAATTATTATTCTTTTTAAATATCCGATACACTTCTTTCTTTCTTTCTTTCTTTCTTTCTTTCTATTTCGACTATAAACCTTTCTTCGTCTCCATTCCTCATTCTATCGACACTATCTGACACCCTTCTTCCCTCAGAAATATCCTCAACCTTTTCATATCACTCATCTTTCTCTTCCTTCCATTTATAGCTAATAATATAGCTACCATCTCCGGTCCATTATTTCAGCCGTCTCCATTCTTCGGTCACAAACGCAAACTCCGCCTTTGCTAGTATCAACTTCATTCGTACTAATTCCGCTCTGTAATTTCACCGGAGACACTTATACAGCTTTCATATAATTTTTATCATTCATGAATATATATATATATATTAAGATAGTGGGGTGCTGTTTTGAATTTCATAGCTGTCCTCCTTCTAGAGTGGTTGCCACCCAAAGCGAGAGAGCCCAGTTCACACCTTCTATTTAGCTCATAGAATAGATGGAAGCATAACTTTTCCAAAAGTATTAGTGCTAAAATGAAACACAAGACGAGGCCAGAATTTGAACTCGGACTGCTGATTCTCTTCCTGTGTCGATAGCTGTTACGCCAGGATATTATAAGAACTTTTGGAATGCTAGAACTAGCCATACAATAATCATCTCGAGCTGTGATATGAAGTACAAAAAATACAGTTTTTTTTAAAATCTGTAATGAATATGTATGGAAAAAACAAAATAAAATAGCTGAATAGATATTGAAAAATTATACTTAGTGTATATATATATATATATATATATATATATATATATATATATATATATATATATATATATATATTATATTTTAGGTGCGATGTGTGTTTTGTTTTTAATTTCACAGATATACTTAGAAAACATTCATATTTACTATTTGTGAAAGATGTTTTGTGTGTGTAATTTCTTTGATTCCAGGGTCATTCATTACTCTTATGTATAGTTTTTCTTCATTATCTGGTGATTTTATCGTGGATTCGTATATTAAGTTGTTTTGTAAGCAATTACCGTTTAAGGGACATTCGTTCTTTATTCTGCAGTTACACGTGGGCTTAATTTGTTCATGTGGTCTGTTGGTAATTTTCCTATAAATAAAATAAGCAAAATAAATTAATCCAAACAAATTACCAAATCACACCTGTTAGAATAGACGAAATAGAATAAAAAATAAGAAACAAAATCAATGAACCGAAATAAATAAATAAAATAATAAACAAATTAGCAAACCATTATGACCAAAATAATAGCTATAACTGTTATATAACGATAAAAGAAAAAAATACTGCGTTACTTAAAAAATGGAAAAGAGAAAATATACTGTGACACTATTTAGTGGTCGCGTGAAAATGAAAAGCGAGAAATAATTAAAGCGAGAAGAAGCTGAAATAATTAAGGCGATAAGAAGGCGAGAAGAAGCTGAAATAATTAAGGCGATAAGAAATTGACCGAGAAAGACATCAGCTGAAGGCCATCCACAGAGAGAAAGGGAGAGAAAGAGAAAAGAATAAACCATTAACTATCTTTCGGAGATATCATTTGGTTTTGGGAAAAACATCTGTTTTATGTCAGAGCTGCCCATGATAAGAGTTTGTTGCCTGGACAGATTTTGGCAACGGAAGCACGTAGACATCAAGGAGACAAAGAGATTCACTTGACCAACCCCAATGATTATTTGACGAAAATCTTGTTGACGAACTCCAGATGAAATTCGGTTAAGATAGAAATTAGGGACCACATCACGAATTGTGGGATGTCTGCTCGGGGAAGAGAAAGAAAGAAAGAACAAAAAAAAGAAGATAATTTTTTTCTCCCCTTTGATCAATAATTGCAAACACCCACGCTGCTGAGCGTTCATTGGCTGAAGGCTGGCGTGAGCGGTAGACGAAGGTAAACTATGAGAAAGGAGGGGAGGCCTGTTGATACCTCTGAGGGGATTGGTGTGTGATACCACTATGAGAAAGAAGGGAAACCTGTTGACGTCCTCTGTGGGGATTGGTGTGAGATACCAATATGAGAAAGGAAGAAATGGGAGCACGATTCCCTTAAAGTAGAAAGTAATGGACTTCCAAAAAACATAGTAATAAATTTTCCTGTCCGAAAACAAAGAAAATCCTTATTGTGGATTCAGAATTATCAAGGAACCTCAAACCCCGACAGGCACATCCCGGTTTTGGTCGGCGTCCATATAAGCAGAGTCGCAGCGAGTGGACGGCAGTAACACAGAAAGCAGTTGGAGAGAGAGACGCAGAGTTGAGCTGTGAGCTCTGAGACCAGTCTCGCAGGAAGCTGACTGAAAGATATCCACGCATTTTGACTTCAACTACTAACCAAGAACAATTTATTTTTGAAGAACGACTTAGACTCACACCACCAAAACAAGTTT
Source organism: Acanthosepion lycidas (assembly GCA_963932145.1). Taxonomy (NCBI): domain Eukaryota; kingdom Metazoa; phylum Mollusca; class Cephalopoda; order Sepiida; family Sepiidae; genus Acanthosepion; species Acanthosepion lycidas. Next base: position 117,585,892 of record OZ010581.1, on the reverse strand, counting down.
TACGGATATCGCCTGAAGATACAACAAAAAACAGTTTCTTGAAAAAACAACTTAAGATGTTAAGACTCGCCTAACAAACGCAAAGTGTCACGTATCCATATTAGCGGTTTGGGAGAAAGACGCAGTCCTGTATTCAGCAACCAGATATAAAATATTGTTATTCTTTTTTTAACACATTTGAACTTTCCGAGTTGTTACTTTATTTTCTTTTACATATACTTGTGCGGTGTTACCTTTGCTCAGACTCGGCTTGCATTGCGGCCAGGCGACTGATTGATTTCGTCTACCTAAGATCAAATCACAACGTGGGTAGGTTAGACTAGAAATCAAAGCAGTTACTTCGGTAACCAGACGTTGGAGGCGAGCTCGGAACGACAAGGTTGATACCGAATCTAACCAGATTCCCATCCGAATCAGCAAAGGGTTAGAACGTCACATTTGGTGCCGCGACCAATACCAACTTACATTGGTCGTCACAGGGGGGATAGGCCGGGGTGACGTCACATACAGTATAATAAATAAATAATAACAAGTAAAATAAATTGATCTAAATTCATCCAAATAAATAAACAAACAAACCGATCCCGATAAACTAACCGTTAAAAACATATAAAGATAATCAATCCAAATGAAGTAATAAACAAATTAAAAACTGTTCCCGCCAAAATAATAGCTAGAATAAACTACAGCAATCAACCCCAAAATTGAATAAATAGCTTTAATTATCTTCCCAAACCAAAACAAAACTATTAAATAAGCGATATAAATATTGAGATTGCATGTAAATTTTTGAAGATCAAACTTGACTGGAAGCCAGAACAGAGTTCCTCAAGGGCGAAGTGCAAGAGAAGAAACTGTTAGCATAGAAGTTACAGTATCATCTAGCAATTTTAACTGTATCTCAAATGATGAGACATTACCGCCAATCTAGTACTGCGCTTGAATTCGCACCACAGGTAAAAGTTGAATAATTCTGTACTGATGTGTTTTTTCCCCTGGTGCATCGACTACATAAATTTAAGAGTGCTACTAGATTGGCAATTAGGTCTCACTGTTTTACTGATGAACTAGCACGATGCAACCGCAACTTCTACTCTAACATGTTCTTTCCTATCACTTCCCACCTGTGGAACTCCCTTCCGAATTATTGCTTCTATGATAACTACACGCTTCAAAAATTGAAATGCTACGTCAATCGTCATCTTTTGTCTTTTTGAACCCTGTTCCCCTTTTGTCCTTTCCTCAGACATCCCCACTAAAATCTTCTCATTCTATTTCACTTTCACTCCCTGTAACACCCGACATCTTAGTGGCTGTATTGCCTGCCTTGGGATGAAACGATTAAAAAAAAATCAAATATATTTCCAAACTTCGCCTGTTTTACGGAAGCATCGATAGCCGGTTTATATGTCACACAAGCTTTCAGCATTCAAGTTCATAAACACATCATATTTTGTAAAATGTATTGCAAAAATTGAATTTTATACAGAATTCTGTTTTTGGTTAAATTTTATAGTAAAGCGTATCCTTTAAATTCCTAAAGAATATTCACATTATTAGGGTCCAACGTAAAATTCTTTATTAATTACAAGAGTAAATACAAAGTTTTTGTATTAATTACAGGTTTTGTAAAAAAAAAAGAAATCCAATATTAATTATATGTCATTAAAAATCCGGTATTAATTATCGTCATGACGCCACGACTCCGGTAACCCATTAGGGTCGTTAGAGTATAACATGTAAGGCAGCTGTAGCAGCAATAGTGTGTTTCCCGTTTTTCTAGTGCTCGATAAATCATCCTGGCAAGAATGTAAAGAATTAATTGTAATAGAACTTGTGATTGCAACGACTTGATTTGGCGAAAATAAGATGATTTTAAGTCACCAAATTGTGTAAAGGAATAACATTGTGGAAAAAAATGTCAAAAAATTGTTGTACATATGTAACAAATATCGAAACGAGATATGAAAATACCGTCAATTGATTTAACGATCCAAGTGTCAAACTGTTTTTATCCGTATCTGTGTGTCTTGATAAAGATCTCTTCCTCAGTGTATGTAATTTGTTATTACACAAGATTATGTTTATAGTAATTGCATATATATATATATATATATATATATATATATATATATATATATATATATATATATATATATATATATGTATATGTGTGTGTGCGTGCGTGTGTGTATATATCATCACTAATAGCAGTAACAAACTTAATACAACACTACGTTGTTTGATTGGTTAATTTTATTTAGCGTCATAACAACTCCTATGGGTTATTTCGGACACAACTTCCTGGCAATTGTATGCCTTTAATTCCAAATAAAATGTATTGTTGGTCATTTTGCTATAAAATGTAGTGTTCGTAATTCTACTATAAAATATCTTGCTGGTCATTTTCCTGTAAAATTGTATTGTTGTTTATTTTACTATAAATTTTGTTTCTGTTTTGGAGTTTATCATTTGTCCATAACTGGGACCCTAACAGGTGCTACATCTCCAGGTCAGGGTTAACCTTGGAACAACAGCAATTAAGAGATGGTTCCAAGGCCTCCAATATCCCGATCAGAGGTCCTGCTGCTGGATGTAGTCTACCATCATAACCAGGACTAACAACAATAGGTAAATTTGACTGAAATTTATGTAATTATTTTAGAAATATGCTGACGATAAAATGAAATCGGATAAGAAAAGATATTCTATAGATTTAAGATAGAGTTGAACAACGAAAATGATTAATCTTTAAATTTTCGAAATATACGTTTTTTTTTTTTGTTTTTTTTTCATTAGAATAGATAACTCGAATTATATGTCGAAATTTCTAGAAAAACAATAGGTTCCAAATTGGGTTCCCAAAATAAGAATTACTTTCAACCTATCATCGGTTAATATATACATTTTTTTTTAACAAATCAAAAGGGAAAAAAAAACAAACTCAAAGACAGTTATTTGATCATTCAAGTTTTCTAAACACGATCGTTTATAAATGACAAAAGATTGAAGCGTCATTTTTCGAGGGTTGCAATTGGAGAAAAATAGAACTTACAGTTCATATTTCTAGGTCCCTGGAGCATCTTTTTGTGCAAAAATGTCAAATTCGTTCCTGCAGGAAAAATACAGAAAGTTTGTTACATTTACTTAGAACAACTATTCTTCCTTCCTGCTTATATGAACTTTTCCAGACTTCAACTTCGAAAAATTACCTGAATTTTTTTTCCTTTTTTACATTTTTTTATCCACCAGAAAGGTAATTTTTTATAAAATGTATTTTTTATCATCCAAATATTAAGACATATTGTCCTCAATGCCATGGCCTCCATGCTAATTGTAATGGTAATATTAGCCGTTTCCTTATAACGAAACATTCGGCATTCAGTGGATGAACAGCCAGCGCTGCTGTCTGTTGAAATTCTAAAAAATCTTTCTGCTAAAACAATTTTCCTGGAAAATAAGTTTCTCAAGTTCATTGTTATCCGGGAGCAAAACTTCTGAGTAACATAGAACCAATTCTTAACTGCTGATGTTCCCAGGTTCACCCTGACCCGGGGTGTGAGCACCTGTTAGACTCCCATCCATGAGCAAATAGTTAACCACCAAACTGGAGTTAAAACACTATGAAAGTATAAAAAATATTTTCATAGTAAAAATACCAGCAACAATTTTTTGAAAAAAAAAAAAAATACCAGCAATAGTTGAAATACCCAGGGCAGATAATGAGGAAAGAAGGCTAGGAAAATTCGACGCTCACAGGACAGATTGAAGGCAAAAGGATCAGAAGTAACAGCGAGTAATATACCTAATAAACTTGTGTCAATGGTTGACAGATCATGAGCGGTGGGGTATAGTATTGCTTAGTATTTCAATGGATAGATGGTTGTGATGAGTCATGATCGCCCACGTCTTGAAGGGACACGGCGTTTAAAAGAATAACATTGACGTTCTTTATATTGTCACAAAGAATAATTTAAACATTACCAGAATTCTATGGTTAAGCTCACCAAACAAATGCATTTTCTATATGCATAAAACCTAACACGAGGGATAGAGATAAATGGCAAGCAACCTACCTAACAAGATTGTGTCATTGGATGGTAGAACAGGGAATGGGAAAGATAGTAAAAAACAGACATTGTGTAGAGCCATTAATGCCCACGCATTGAACAGTATCTCACTGATTTTTCTATGGTAATGGTAATATTAGCCATTTCCCTATAAGAAAACATTTGGTATTCATTGACTAGCCAGTACTGATTTTGGTTTAAATTTATAAAATATTGCTCTTAAAAAAATTTTTTTCAGGAAAATAGATTTTTCATGTCCAGTAGATGTTATCGTTCTTTCTAGTAGTAATGACGGTTTCCTTCCTAGCCTCTTATTTGAAGGAGTGTGAAATGATTTTGTCATTATTTTCTCTTCGAGTTACATGTGCTATGTATTCTAGTTGTTGCTGCTGTTGGTAGTCTTCAAGTGACGTTGTTTCTGTTATTTGTTACAGTACTTCGTGATTCTGTAGCGTCATTCTACAATGATCAAAGAATGGTGCTCTTTGCCAAAACCCTCAGGCTTCAATCGCTCAAATCCTTCATTCGTCATTGATCTCGGAAAGCGTTTGTATACAGCTGACAATTTAAATATGCCTGAACGAGGCTTTTTAAGAACATGACTCGAGTTTTCAGGTTGATGTTTTGGTTACGTGGTAATTTGCGGTGTTGGGATAAACTACCTCTAGCGTAGTCTATTCAGAATTCTGTTTCTTTATCACCTATGATAAGTTTGTTATAGATGGTCTATACACTGAGGTATCTGAAGTGGTTAGCATTTAGTAGATTTAGAGTATATAAATTACTTTCATCCAAATTCCAGATTATAATTTCTGTTTTGGAAAGGTTTCTCTGAGTTTAATTTCTTGGAACACTTGGTAGAGGATGTTGATTTTTTTGTTCGAGGGCATTCTTATCCGAACTATGAACAACTGTTATTAGCATAGCCCCCTTCGTCATCAGTACAATGGCCTCGAGAGGGAAAGCATGATTGTTGTCTTCTATTGGTAGATTTGTTTAGGATGTAGTATGGGATGCTTAAATTTTCAGTGACCATCTCATTAGATCTGTAAATGTAAAGGAGCAAGGCATTGTCTCGGAAAATGTTAGATATACTGGAATTCACATTTGTTCCTTGTCGTACTGATGAGTTTTGAAATATTTCCCTTTCGGTGTATCACTCGAAATATAATTATTATTGTGTCATTTTCATTTACAAAGATGCGTTGTAGTGTCTTAAGTCGTCGTCGTCATCATCATCAGTCAGTATGGGGTCGGAGAGTCACAACGCAGCAAGTGATCTAACCGGGTATAATTTAGCCTAGTTCAGAATTTTCTTGTCTATATTTTAATCGAATTCACCATATGCAAACCAGTAAAGCCATTAAGACACAAGACGTTACAGGGTGTGGAAGAATTAGGTACAGAAACATTAATAATGAGCGGGAAGAGGAAAGAGTAATCAGGAGGACAGTAGACAGTGTTTGATAATGCAGATTAAAGTTGGCTGGAAAGTCGGAAGAGAATCCAAAAGTAAAAAGTGCGAGAAAAGAAGCTGGCTACATCTATCCAGCTCAATTGTAAATTGATGAGATCTTGAAGCCAGTCTAGAACTGCGCTTAATTTCCAAAAGTCTCGGAACCCGAACAATTTCCATGAAAGTATTTATAGAAAAGACACAGAGTGGCAACCTTTCAGAGATTGACTGATAAAGACTAATAATATTGCTGATTTTTCTTTGGATTTTATCAAGGAGCTCAAGTTAATTAGCAGGGGCACCGGACCACATATGGCAGCAATATTCTAAGCATGGGCAAATAGTAGACTTATAGATGTGCAAGATTCTGGAGAGAAAAAATATCTATCATGACACAGTGAACCAACTTTCTTAGCAGCTGACCTAGCAATGGATTCAATATAATCATTCTACTTTATGTCAGTTGAGAACGTTCGCCCGAGAAGGCGCAAAGAGTCACTTTCCTGGAGGTTAGCATCAGCCATGCTGATGGAAGGCAGAGAGGATTCTTTCAGATGATTTATGGAAGGAAGGTTAGTTTTGGAGGTGCTAAAATTAAAAAGCTATCTTTTGCCTCAGTTAACGACGGAATTTAGGTCAGTGTGGACATCGGCTGTGATTTTGACCTTGTCGGACTGGTCAGCCTTACTATCGAGGCAGGAGTAAATGATGGTGTCATCAGCGTAAATAACAAGCTGATGTCACCGGGAAGGTCATTAATGAAAATCAAAAACAATGTAGGACCAAGGAGTCCTGGGAGTGCATCCACATTAGTACAAAATGATCTAGACGAGTGGCCATTTAGGATAGACTGGAAAAGTTAAAAATGACTCCAGAGACACCGTAACTTTTCAGATTATAGATAAGACCTGTATGCCAACCCCTGTCAAAGGCTTTCAAGATGCCCATTGATTCAACCTGGGCTTCACCGTTTTTATCTAGAGCATGATAGAATTTTTTCCGTAAATATCGTTAGTGCATCAGCAGTTGTCCTGGAGAAACCAAAGCCATATTGCTTGTCTGAAAAAGGGCCCTGCGATTAGAGAAGATGAACCAATTCAACATTGATTAGAGCCTCTAATAGTTTCACAAAAAGAGGTAGAAAATTAATATGCCGAGATTTGGAAGGTTCTTAAAAGCCGAAACAACAGATGATGACTTCCAGCACACAGTAAAGCGGTAGCAGTGATCTATTTGATATACAGCATAGAGAGAACAGGAGCCAATTCGGGACCACACTTCATAATGTCTATTACGGAGATACCATCTTGGTTCACATGTTTTGTGGGGATTCGAGATGATAGCAGAAATCATAGAAGGGGTTATTGGCATATCACTCAACAGACTCAGTTCTAAGTAGGAAGTTAGGCAGGGTTACTCTAGGGTTAATGAGTCTAGAGTAGAATTTAAGTAGAATTTACGAGCAAAGCATTCAGCTTTCTCAGTAGAGGATGTTAACACCTCAATTTTATTGAAGAGGGGAGGAATAGAGACATTACACTTATTTAATACCCTATTGCACAGCCGCCTGTAATGACGACAGCCAAAGCTGTTAGATGCTACGTGGTGTATCATTCTTTCGGAAAACAGGGACTTAGCTCTTTCGAGCACTCGCTTATATTATTTAGGAGCAATAACGACTTGGCTCCTGTTGCGACGAGAGATGTCACGCTGGTATAGCTGAAAATAGTGGTCTATAGCGGCTGAGAGAACCACGGAAAGGATTGATGTTTCATTTGGTATTCCCGAGAAGGGATGAAAGGGTCCATGTTTTCTTAGATCCAAGAAAAAACCCTCAGTGTTTCAGTTCACAATTAAGAGGTTAAAGATGTCAGTCCAAGGAGCGTCACAAAGAAAATCACGGAGTGAGTCTCAATAAGCATTCTGATAACAGAAAGACGTCTTATGAAGACGGGATTCCTGTTTAATAGATGATTGGAATGAAATGCCAATAGATGCCATAACATTACGGAAGTGTGTATGGTTGCAAGGTTCGGCAAGAGTCAGGAGACAAGATAAGAACTAAATCAAGTAGAGAAGCCTGTTACTCAGTTTTTCTAGGAAAACAAGTAGGGAAATCCACGATTCGAGTAAGGGATTGGAGAATGAAAAAATGTAATGTCCGAATACCTGCAGCATCAATACTTCACCGAAGACAAAGATGTTCGTAGATGGATGGAGAGAAAGTGCTTTTTCTATACTGTCAGTTATTATGTCTAATATGCTACACTCCTATGAGGAGGTTCATAAAGTAAGAAGAGATACCTAACAGAATTTAGTAATGAAAGACAGAAGAACATGAAAGAGTTGTATGGGGCTTCGAGATCGGAAGATTTTGACGGATGTAATGACTAAGGCCGAGGGATAAGGAGAGAGAGAGAGAGAGAGAGAGAGAGAGAGAGAGAGAGAGAGAGAGAGAGAGTCATATCATGTGTACGTTTGTGATTCCAACTCTCCACAGCTTCCTGTATTTGTCCCCTTACTCTCCTATTATATCCATCACTTGTAGGTTGTGTAGGCTGTCGTGAAGCTTAAAGCACTTATTGTCCATCAGCGGTCACCATTCTGAGCACTGACCAAGATAAATGTTGCTTAGCTACAGTGATTAATAAAATAATTGTTGATATAATTGTTGATACGAAAAATCTTGAAAATTTCTTGTAGAAAGAAGTAAGGTAACTTTATCAAAACCAAATTACATAGATTCTTTTCCTATATGCCGTCTCCCTTCAGGGCGTTGGCGATCATAGCTCTCTACAAGTCCCTGACCTTTGTATCTCTTAATAAATATTGTCTTTTTGTTTTCTCTCCTAAGCCCTGTTCCGCCATTCATTTACTTTAATCGGTCCCGCTTTCTTTCAAAGTGTCCTGTGAGTATCAAATTTTCCAATCCTTCTTTCCTCATTATGTGCTCTAGAAATTTTAGATATCCGTTCTACGTAGAACTGTATAAGAATATAAATAAGATTATATTTTTAGCTGTATAAGTTTCATGCATGCCCATTGCAGGAGACTGTTTAAAATGAAATTCGGAAATTGTCAATGGACTAAATCAGAACATCATATATTGATCCTCCTCTTCCTCCTCCTTCATTTCTTCTTCTTCTTCATCTTTTTTTCTTCTTCTACTTCTTCATCTTTTTTCTTCTTCTACTTCTTGATCTTCTTCTTCTTCATCTTCTTCATCTTCCTTTTCTTCTTCTTCATCTTCTTCAAATTTTTCTTCTTCTTCTACTTCATCTTCTTCTTCATCATCTTCTTTATCTTCTTCTTCATCTTCTTCAACTTCTTCTTCATCTTTTTCTTCTTCTTCTTCTTCATCTTCTTAATCGTATTCTTCGTCTTCTTCATCTTCATCATCATCATCATCACCTTCATTTTCATCTTCTTCTTCATCATCATCATCATCATCTTCTTCTTCTTCTTGTTATGTCAGAATTTCCTGTCCTATGTATCTCTTAATAAATTATGCATGTTTATCTCTCCTAAATCTTGTTCCGCCAAGCTCGATCAGTAGGTTATTTATTGTTTTCCTCTGTGTATCTTGATTTCAATCTCTCCTGTGAGTACCAAATTTTCCAAGCCCTTTTCCTTTATTATATACCCTAGAAATGTCAACTCTCTCTTTCTGATGTGAAGTAAAAGTTCTTAAGTTGTTTAAAATTGTTTTGATGAACTTTCCTCTATGGTAACTAAACATTATAAATTTAAGCGCAGTACTAGATTGGCGTCAAGGTCTCATTCTGTATCTGAAATGGCTAGATGTAACCATAAATTCTATACTAAGGGTTTCTTCTCCGGCACCTATTGCTTGTGGAAACCATCTCCGGGTTCTTGCTTCCCTGTAAAGTTCGATCTTCAGAAATATAAATGCAATACCAATCATTCTTTTCTGTTTTCTTAATTCCTGTCTTTTTTATTGTTCTCGTTCCATAAGAGATTTTTGACTCCTGTTCTCTAACACTCAGTAAGTTTTTGTGTCTTAGTTACTTGGGGTGAAATGATTTTCATTTTATTCCATTTTCTCAAAAACTCATCGTTGCGTACATGTTCAATCCATGGTATTCTCAGCATGCTCCTGTAGAACCACATTTCGGTTGCCTCAAATCTCTTTATCTATGAGGTGATTGTTCAGCATTCACTGCCATATAGGAGGACTGATATTATATAACAGTTGAGTAAACTTTACATTGTTAATAACGAAATTTTCCTGTTTCTTAATAATTTACTTTGTTTTGAAAAATACCACCAAGTAATAAAAAGGGATACTTAAGGTTTACAATTAATTTTTAAAAATGAGAAATCTCTCTTGAAGCTATTATTTTACTTTTAATTTCAAGGTAATATATTAGATTTAATATTTCCAATAAGTAAAATTTTTCTGGATTTCAAAAACAAATTTCAACTAATTTAAATTGACTGGAATAATTTTTTCTTTCTTTTGGTAAAACAACTGATTAGAGCCCCCTTTTTTTTAGTAGTCTTTCACCGCAATGTAATTCTCTTTCTTAAAAAATCTTCCAAAAATAAAATATACTTTTCGGAAACATTATTTAAGGAATATTAACAGATTTAAAGTATAATTAATCTGATTTGAAACAACTATTAAATCTCGAAATTTTATTTTTCTTAAATCAATAGTTTTCACAATATATCTTATTAAACAATTAATAGCTTTTCTAATTAAATAATGTATTAGTTTGACAGAATTTTTATTTTACGATTCGGAGCAGATTTTCGCTAAATGAGCTTGATAAAGAAAATTTATGATTTATATTCTCCAAGGATTCATGCTTATAACTAATATAAATATGATGCGGGACAATATTTAATTTCTCGACATTTCATTAATTAAGGGAAAGGCGTTAACAGATGAAAAAAAATTTCTACCATGATTCTGAAAAAAATAATTTGTAAATTAATTTCATTCATTAGTGAATAACTCATGCATGTTTTTAAAAAAATCCAACAATTATTGGATTTTTTGCAAGAATTTCTAAATCAGTGTTTTTTTACAGAAAAAAAGGCGCTAAATTTCCTAATACTAATCTTTACTTCCCCGCACTTCCGCAAGAAAAAAAAAAAAAAAGGATTTTTAACCAAAATTTTGAACGTGCTAGAAAGGATTCAAAAAGTTAATAAAATAATAAAAAAATACTTTGGTCTTCTTTCTTAATGATAATATAAACATTTTGACGATAAAACTTTGTTTTATGAATTTGTTTTCTTTTTTCATCATGCTACGCTCTTTTTTCAATTAATTATCGGAGACAGGTATTTTTATACATTAGAAATGTACATACCATATTCTCCCTTACTATAAAATTGTTTTCACCTGTGAGTCCTTAAATATATATTTCCAATTATCTCTATCTATAAAAGGCAGTGTGTGTGTGTGTGTGTGTGTGTGTGTGTGTGTGTGTGTGTGTGTGTGTGTGTGTGTGTAACGAATGCACGGCCGCAATTTTTGACGGATTTGCACCAAAATTTACATGCACATGCTCCGATTTAGTGGGAAGGCCAAGACCGATTCTGCATTTTCCCAACTCCCATCGATAGTGGAAATCGATTTTTTCATGATTCTACGGCAGTTTTCATGTAGTTTGCAGCCATTTTCTACTGGCCAGAGTGAGAGCCTATAACTGGCTGCCACGAATAGGCAGGAAGATTCTATTGGCCAGCGTTATCTAGCATGCTAGCATGCAAAAAAAATAATCGATAGCTGCATTCGTCACAAGTGGGAAAAATTTAAATCTGCATGGCACTTTACTCCAATTGGCTCATTCGCTTTCTTAAACTCAACGTTTATTCTGATTCCGCAGAACTGGGTTGAGTGTGAAAAAGTATTTCTTGTTAACATTCTTTTATCATTCGGTTTTTCCAGTTACGATTCCCTTTTTTTTTTTTTTAAAGCTGATTGTTTTATGTTCATTTTGCTTAGTTCTTTTTCGTAACAGATTTAATATTTAGTATAGAGCTTAGAAAAAATTCGCAGTGTGAGATAGGCAAGAAGTAAGAAGTAGCAACATCAGTACGGCAAAGGGCACTCCTTTAAAGACAAGGAAGGGCCAAAATATTTTAAGTCAAGTGATAGCGATTGCTGTATGAGTCTTACGATTTTTGAATCAAGCACGGGCAACGCCGGGCCATGTTGCTACTTATATAGTAATTCTTGTGGATTGTTTTCTTACTTAAAATCAAAATGGACACTCATTTTATGTCTTGTATAATCTTATGTTAGAAATAGTTTGTACGAAGCGTAAAAAATGATGGATTATTTTGTTAATGCCTTACTATAATTAGAAGTTTTTCATATATGACTGAAAATATATAAATATACATGTTTAGCGATGTCATAAATGACGATATATTTTATTGTATCTTTTCCTATGTAAGTGTTTATACACCTTTGTGCAAATTAATTGAAACAGTAGCTTTAATTTCATTTCTTTCACTATACGATCAATTTTAGACCCAATGGAGTGACAGGGTGTAAATTACTATTAGAATTAGATAAGGTAATTTACAATGTTGTGCAGCAATATAAATCTATTTTCGGGGTGTACGATGAAATTTGTTTGGTCTTTTGAAAATATTGCGTCCTCCGTGATTGCATGAGATTTTTATCAGGTTCAGACACTATTGTTTCGACTGTCTATTAGTTGTACGACGGCCATTTTCTACGATGGACGTTACTCCAAGGAAGCTTACGAAAAGTGTAACGCTGCACGAACACAATGGCGAATCAAAGTACGATCGACTGGCTCGAAAACTCTCCAATATTTTCTATGAAGTAATGGGTTTTCATCCTAACTTTTGGTTTGTAATATTGGGTTTCCATCCCAACTTTTTGCTTGAAACATTCGGTTAACAGAGAGTTTGTTTGAAGTAATAGGTTTCCATCCTAACTTTATGTTTGAAGGATTGGGTTTCCATAATAACATTTTGTTTGAAGCATTGGGTTTCCATCCCAACTTTTTGTTTGAAACATTGGGTTTCCAACCCAACATCTGTTGAAGTATTGGGTTAACATCCTAACTTTTTGTTTGAAGTAATGGGTTTCCATCCTAGCATTTTGTTTGAAGTATTGGGTTTCCGTCCCAACTTTTTGTTTGAAACATTGGGTTTCCATCCTAAGAGTTTCTGTGAAGTATTGGGTTTCCATGCTAACATTTTGTTTGAAGTATTGAGTATCCATCCTAACATTTTGTTTGAAGTAATGGGTTTCCATCCTAAGTTTTTGTTTGAAGCATTGGGTTTACATCCAAATTTTTTGTTTAAATTATTGGGTTTCCTTACTAATATTTGTTTGAAGTATTGGGTTCCAATCGTAACTTTTTGTTTGAAGTATTGAGTATCCATCCCATCTTTTTGTTTGAAAAATTGGGTTTCCATCCCAACAGTTTGTTTACAGTAAAGGGTTCCCATCCCAACATTTTGTTTGAAGTATTCGGTTTCCATCCTAACATTTTGTTTACCGTAATCGGTTTCCATCCTAACTTTTTGTTTGAAAAATTGCGCATCTATCCTAACATTTAGTTTGAAGTATTGGGTTTCCATCCTAACATTTTGTTTGAAACATTGGGTTTCCTTCCGAGCATTTTGATGGAAGTAATCGGTTTCTATCCCAACGTTTTGTTTGTAAGATTGGGTTTCCATCCTAAAATATTGTTTGAAATATTTGGTTTCCATCCCAAATGTTTCTTTGAAACATTGGGTTTCCATCTTAATATTTTGTTTGAAGTATTGGCTTTCCATCCCAACTTTTTGTTTGAAACATTGGGTTACATTCCTAATATTTTGTTTGAAGTATTGAGTTCCCACCCTAACTTTTCGTTTGAAGTACTGGGATTCCATCCTAAAATTTTGTTTGAAACATTGGGTTTCCTTCCTTACATTATGTATGAAGTATTGTGTTTCTATCCCAACTTTTTGTTTGTAAGATTGGGTTTCCATCCTAACATTTTGTTTGAAGTAATGCGTTTCCATCATATCTTTTGTTTGTAAGATTGCGTTTCCATCCCAACTTTTTGTTTAAAGTAATGGGTTTCCATCCCAACATTTGTTTGAAGTAATATGTTTCCATCCCAAATGTTTGTTTGTAGGATTGTGTTTCAATCCCAACTTTTTGTTTGAAGCATTTAGTTCCCATCCTAACATTTTGTTTGAAGTAATGGGTTTCCATCCTAAATTTTTGTTTGAAATATTGGGTTTCCATTCTAACATTTGGTTTGAAGTAATGTGTTTCCATCCTAACATCTTGTTTGAAGTATTGAGTTCCCACCCTAACTTTTCGTTTGAAGTACTGGGATTCCATCCTAACATTTTGTTTGAAACATTGGGTTTCCTTCCTTACATTATGTATGAAGTATAGTGTTTCTATCCCAACTTTTTGTTTGTAAGATTGGGTTTCCATCCTAACATTTTGTTTGAAGTAATGCGTTTCCATCATATCTTTTGTTTGTAAGATTGCGTTTCCATCCCAACTTTTTGTTTAAAGTAATGGGTTTCCATCCCAACATTTGTTTGAAGTAATATGTTTCCATCCCAAATGTTTGTTTGTAGGATTGTGTTTCAATCCCAACTTTTTGTTTGAAGCATTTAGTTCCCATCCTAACATTTTGTTTGAAGTAATGGGTTTCCATCCTAAATTTTTGTTTGAAATATTGGGTTTCCATTCTAACATTTGGTTTGAAGTAATGTGTTTCCATCCTAACATCTTGTTTGAAGTATTGGGTTTACATCCTAACATTTTGTTTGAAGTAATGGGTTTCCATCCTAAATTTTTGTCTGAAACATTGGTTTTCCATCCTAACATTTTGTTTGAAGGATTGGGTCTCCATCCTAACTTTTGTTCGAAGTATTGGGTTTCCATCCTAACATTATGTTTGCAGTATTGGGTTTCCATCCCAACTTTTTGTTTGAAACATTGTGTTTTGATCCTAAAATTCCGTTTGAAGTAATGGTTTTCCATCCTTACTTTTTGTTTGAAGTATTGGGTTACTATTCTAACACTTTGTTTGAAGTAATGTGTTTCCATCCAAACTTTTTGTCTGAGACATTGGATTTCCAACCTAACATTTTCTTTAATTGGTTCCCATCCTAAATTTTGTTTGAAATATTGGGTTTCCATCCTTACATTTTATTTGAAGTAATGGGTTTTCCTCGTAACTTTTCGTTTGTACGATTGGGTTTCTATCCTAACTTTTTTTTTAAGTATTGGGTTTCGATCCTAACATTTTGTTTTAAGTAAAGGTTTTCCATCCCAACTTTTTCTTTGAAACATTGGGTTCCCATTCTAATATTTTGTATGAAGTACTGGATTCCCATCCCAACTTTTTGTTTGAAACATTGGGTTACATTCCTAATATTTTGTTTCAAGCATTGAGTTCTCATCCTATCTTTTTGTTTGAAGTATTGGGTTTCCATCCTAACTTTTCGTTTGAAACATTGGGTTTCCTACCTAACATTTTGTTTGAAGTATTGGGTTTCCATTCTAACATTTTGTTTGAAGTATTGGGTTTCCATTCTAACATTTTGTTTGAAATATTGGGTTTCCATCCTAACTTTTTGTTTGAAGTATTGAGTTTCCATCCTAACTTTTTGTTTGAAGTATTGAGATTCCATTCTAACTTTTTGTTTGAAGTATTGGGGCATATTTTGATTTGATTTTCCGGTTTACAAGACGCACGTTTTTTCCTAAAAAATAGCCTGAAAAACAAGTGTGCGTCTTTCAATACGAATGTAATGCAACGTACAGCTCAAGGAACCTTGGTCGGTCACGTAAATGGCTTGACTGACAGGGACGTGGATTTGCATGTTTACTCATTGCACTATAATATTAGCCATCTATCTAATTCAGTCTTTATATAATGTAAACTTAGTACTTAGCTGTTACAAGTATTTCCGAGACTATAAACCTCCCTGGAGCTGAGCCACGAGTTTAAATATGCTGTTTACTAGCAGCGGCGTCAGCCTTTCTGCTCTTGACTAGTATGTCATTCCCATACAAAGAAAATCGGACGAGTCATTAATGTAAACAATACGTAGCTGCAGTATGTGAGGGACGTATGGTGAATGTGTTGCATGAGAATGACTTTTTTTCCTTAGAAATTTCTTTCCAATTTTAGGGCGCGTCTTCCAAGCCGCAGCGTCTTGTAAGCCCGAAAATGCGGTATATCATTATTTTCTTTTCGCGTTATAGGTGATATTCATGTTAATAGTTTAATAGATGCTTTTGTTGTTATTTTGTAAAGCTCCTTGTTTGTGATTCTGTAGCGCCAGTACACGAGGTTTTGAAGACGTATAGAAACAACCGCTAGTACAACTATAAATAACAACAGCTAGAAGTGGGGTTACAATAATTGGAAATGATCTCTCCTCCTAGGTAAGCAAAGACATGTGCCACAGGTGTCACCGGACAATCATCCAGTGTCCGTTCGCATCAAGCAAAAATAGTTTTGTGGTCAGAACAAAAAGCAGCAAATAGATTAATATTTTAGGCGTATTCAAGACTAAGTAAACAAAAAATGGAGATTTCGTCATTGAGAAACAGACGGTCATATGTATAGACGGAGAGAAAAGTGAGATTGGAGTAGTACTTAGACAAAGACAAGAAGAAATGTCTGTCTGTATTTCTTAGATGAACTATTGTAATTATTTACATTACTTACATTGTTCGTACTACTGTCCTCATCTTTATCGCCATATCACATTTTGGTTGGATCCAGTGACTTGACTCCAACAGTTGTGAGTTCAATAACTGGCTACTGCAGTGGTGAACAAAAACTGAGAGAATTGAGTTAAAGGGAGATAACTGAGACACCCGGAAGAGGCATGGCACGTGGAACTAGAAAAATCTACCTCGGTGGACGAAATAAAAATTCAGTTCGAAATTCCAATCACCTAAAGAAGGCCGGAGCGTACAACGGCCGAAACGTCGTGAGTATGTCCATGAAGATAAGGACAATTGTTCGAAAAATGTAAATTATGTAAATGAGAGGAAATCTTCTGGGATAATATGAACTGTCTGATAGACATTTTGCAGTTAAGCTGAAAGAGTAGCCTTTTAACAAATCCATCGTTGATGTATATGCGCAAACTTGTGTCTATTAAAAGTAATCCATTTACCGTAGGCCTACGGTCATATCACGTTGAAAAAATAGTTCTCGTTCGCTCATCGAAGTTAAGCAGCGTCGAGTCTGGTCAGTACCTAGATGGGTGACTACTTGAGAATACCAGCTGCGGTTTGGGGTGTTTAATAAATAAGGACTCGAAATAAGTTCGAAATGAGTTCGAATTCTGGGTGGATTCTTTATGTTTACTTACGCGCAAATTCCGTTGGAAAGGATATGCTCCCACGTCTTCCCCTCCCGTTTTGAGTTAAATAGTAAGGTTTCTAATTGACAGTCATTATTATGTTTTTAAAATATTGGTAATGCAAAATTTACTGGTAAAAAAAGAATTATTCTTACAATCTAAATATATGTTTCGGCATTTACAAAAATTTACAAAAGGCTGGTAACCCGTAAAAAAATCAATTTTAGGAAAATCTATGACATCGTGAAATAAGATTTCGTGTGACACGTTTCTTAATTTAGAACTCCATCTAACTAATTTGAATTTTACTTTCCTGCGCATGCGTGCATTTTACTACACATGCGCATAAAGCAGATGGTACGTTGAATTTTTTTTTCTACTTTGTTATAGATTTTCCTAAAATTGTTTCTGATATATAAAAATAATTTTTTTCCCCAAATCAATTAGTCAATATCCTTATACTGTGGAGACCAAGATCCTTACCTCATGCGCTGTGGGACAAAGAATGCTAACTGACCTACCCTTTTCAAATCTCCATTTTCTACTTTTTCTTGCTTACCTTCTTTTCTTCGCGTCCTCCCAGGATTTCTACTTCCCTTCTCCCCGATCGCAAAGTTTCTCTTGCCTTTTCTTATCATTCATTGACGATACAAAAAGGTAAAAGAAAGGTATTTTAATGTTTTGTCATTCAACTGATTACCTTTCTATTAGTATGAACCCATTTATTTTCCCACTTCACATTTTTGTGCGTATAAATTTACTAAGTGGCAATTTGTGCACAACTCCGTAACTTAATGTAGGTCGTATTTTAATTTACACAGGCATTTGGGTTTAGCGCCGAAGCGAACAATGGAACAGCTGAATTTCCATTTTAATATTCATCTTTTTTTATTAGAGTAGTGAAATCGTAACCAAAAATAACTCTTAAAAATAATCTCTAAATAGAATATGACTAATTTTTAGGAAGCTTGATTAACAAACACAGTATCAACGTCGGTGGTATCCTAAAGCCTCCAGCCTTTATTATAATCTAACCTCTGATTTCACAAGAACTTTGTGACTTTAGCTATTAACCTTTCACTATATTTTTTAAATACCATATCCCTTCAGGACGTAGGAGGTCATAGCTTTGCAGAGATACCGTTTTCTTTTAATATCTGTCAATTGCTATTAATTTTTGAGAAAGATAATTCCATTAGTTTACCATTTCTTTTTCAACGTTTTTTTTTTTAATTTAGAGTAGTCCTTCTCTTAAACTAGGTGCCATCCAAGGCTAGATAGACTTGCTATTTAACCCACTGACGTTGAAGTGAAGAGATGGGTTCATGCCTTCCTAATAACATTCGCGCAAAAGTGAACACATCAGACAAGGCCGAAATCTTCTATAAAAATATATATTTTAATAACAAACATGGAAACAGCACGTTTGATTCCAAATTCTAAAAAAAAAAACACAGATACTTTTGATTTGATATCTTCGGTAACCAAAGCGAGTAAATCGCCATATTTGACAAAGATTAAAACTATTGGTTTGCCTACTGTTATTAAGCGGGTGTGGATATATTAGGACTAATTCTCAAACGCATGAGGCGGTGTGAGATCTGATGCAGATTTTACCAAATATTGTCTATCAAAAATGGGCAGCAGAACTGTAAGAAAATAGATGGTTAGGAAGATATATATTGGCTGTTTTGCATTCAACCGTCTCCATGTTTTTGTCAGATGGGAGCTAAAACAAAGGAAGATAAACAAGAATAAAAAACAACGTATATTTCATGAAAAAAAGCCTAAAGTTTGAACACTGTGCAAAAGGTGATAGAAATAGTCAAAGTGCTTACAATAGTCCAAATAATTAGTTTTAATAGTCAAAAGAAATACTTTCAATATAAGTATTAGTCATATATAGTTGTACGCAGGGGTACCTCGAGGCGGTGTAATGGTTTGCAAGATTGTCTCGCTAGGACAATTACGATTGAATAGTGAGTTCGATTCTCACTGGGTGCTCCATACTTTCGGCCTTGTGCCAAATCTAAGCTACGCTTGAAAAATCACTACATATTCGCACATAATCGTGAAAAAAGGAAAGAGATATAATTCTATTAAATGAACGCAGATGATATTGGTAAAAATAGCTGTTTCCATACAGGAAACATTCAGCCTTCATTAATGTTATTGTTGGTTGAACGATTCTTTCTATTAAAACAGCTTTTCTATGGTACCAAGACTTTATGAATTTAAGCGCAGTACGAAGATTAGCGACAAGGGATCATCATTTTACAGTTAACATGGCTAGATTTAAGTTCTATGTTAACCTTTTCTTTTATCGCACTTCTCACTTGTGGAACTCTTTCCAGGCTTCTTACTTTCCAGTCAACAAAAAGTTTAAATAGTGTTTTTCTTCATATTCTCCGATACTCATTAACCCTTCGCGTCTTAGTGGCTTTATTGTCTTGGATGAGGTGAAATGATTAAAAAACGAACAAACAAAAAACAGCGATCTTAAGTCCATTTATCTCTCTTTCTCGTACTTTCGTTTAAAGAGGTGTGAAAAGTGAAAATCTTGATTATATTTTTATTTACACTCCTTAGTTACATATGATACCCATTTTAGTTACTGCATGCTCTTAAATGATATGATTTTGTTATTTGGTAGAGCGTTTTATTATTATGTAACGCCAGTCTATAAGATCTTCTTCAAGAAAATTCATTTTTCTGACGCCATTTTTAATCATTATGTAAATAGCTGATAATTTAGAAATTTCTGAGCGAGTTGGATGCCATACTTGACATTCATACGAGAGTTTAAATATGACGAGGCTGTTTAAGAACATGATTCGAGTTTTCAGCTTATTATTTTGGCTTTGTGCAGGCTGTTTTCATTTTCCTCTTCACCGATGCCAAATTTGTTAACCTATCCATTCATCAGCCAGAAAACTCAAATACAAGTCGAAATAAAGTTGTTCGAATTTACGCTGTTTAACAACCAAGAATATATGAATCTTTCTCTTTAAATAGTTTTTTTTTTAGGAATATAGGTTCATCGAGTCTATTAACTGTTATCACTATTTCTAGTTGCAATGGGAGTTTCCTTCCTAAACTTTTTCTTTAGAGTAGTGTGGAGAGTCAATATCTTGTCTTCATCTTCGTTGCCATATTCACGACATTTCGTTGTACACTCCGGACTTCATCAGGTTATATACGTTGGTTCTTCGAACCGAACCCTTTATTTCGTTTACCGGTGTAGATTGTTCTAGTTCCATGTGCCATGAATTTTGTGGAAATTTTAGTATCAGTTATTTCCCTTTAGTATCTCTCTAAGTTTTTGTCTTATTGTGGCCAGCTATTGAACTGGCAACACTTTGGGGTCAAGTCATTTCAAACAACTCTTTTATTCACGGAGCTTATGTATCCTTGGGGACGATAAGAAAAAATATTTGGTCGTATCAAAAGATCCCTTATAAATGCGTAGATATAAAAGTCCTATTGAAATCAATGAGGAGCAAGACCCAGTTAGAATATTTCAGCAAGAGGGCATATTTTTCGGAATATAATACGCACTAGTGTATAATAAGGATTCTTCTTTTGGAAATTTTTTTTTTTAAAAAAGAAAACAGTTACATTGGCATTTGAAAGATTTTTGCTGATCAAAAATTAAATTCGTATTAGAGTAGATTGTTCCAAGCCCCCAAAAGATGAACGAATCAATTTATTACACTCTACCATTACAAGGACCAGATCAAAGAGAAAATGGAGTACTACTGCCATATATGGTTAGGAGCTGTCCCGTTTTCCCTTTTCAATATTGAGTTCAAAAACGCCTACGCGGCCTTGTGGTTGATGGAATATTTTCCACCTTAGAACCCCTTTCTAACAGATGAAACGCTCGCTACTCTACCGTTATTTCCATGTTCTGATATGCTATATTCTTTCGTTTCACCAATTCTAAACCCCACAGTTAAAACCCGTCATGACATGTACACTTAGGCGAACCATCGTCATTCTCTTCTACCCTTGAAGCTTCTTCCCACGAATTTCTATTTTTTTGGAACTGGCACCCAAGAGGATGCTTTCTCGACCACTGATATTTTAATCTCTTCGTCTGAGTATTCTCTCTGTCCGGAGGCAGAGAGTTTGACCAGTAAAGCTAGAGACGAATTTCCAGCTGTAGACCAATATAGAGTATTTACTACTGTATTTATGTGAATAGGGACATAGCCATTATCGGCCGTAGCTATGCTATAATAGTTTCTCATTCCTATATGTCCTGTGAGTATCAAATTCTACAAGTCTTCTTTCCTCTTTATGTGCGCGAAAATTTCAACTTTTACTTTCTAATTCGAAGTATTTCTTTTTGTTGCCCTTTCCCCTAAAGCTTCCTCGTTGCTCACGAGTTCAGTTCATTTTATTCTCAGGATCCTTCTGTAGAAACATATTTCTACTGCCTCAAGTTGCTTTTTCATTTGTGATTTCTTCGTTTTTTAGTCGTATTTCGGACTTGTTTGAGTACCATTCCCTACCCTGTTTAAAGTTTAATTAAATAAACATCATCATGGGAGATACGGAAATTATTTATCCAGACACCCAATCGAAACAAGTATGGCATAAGGCCTTATTAAAAGTGGGGGTTAGTAATTAAGATTATCCATTTATCGCGGTACTTTTCTTTTGTTTCGCCTCAGGGATGAAAGACTAAACCTGACCCTGCTCAATTTAGCGGGGAAGATGCAGTTTAAGGAGAACAGCCTTCCTCATGAGGGATGCTGATGCTGCAATAAATCTTAAACAAGTGCATAGCTCAGGGAAAATAAAAAACATTCACGATACTGAAAAATAACGGAAAAATCATCTTGGGCAACGAGTGTTTTAATTAACAATCATATTTCAAATGCTGACACTCTTGTGCTCTTTCTATAATCGTTACGACACAAGAAAACCACCCAAAACATCTGTGTTGGAAATATAACACTGAACAGAAAAGGAATCTGTTTAAGTACGCACAAAACCACATTAAAGAATTTCAACCACAAGCAACATTTTCGGTAAGGGTATTGCAAAAATATTACAACCATTATTCAAGGATAAAAGGAAAAATACTCCTCCATCTGTTATCAAACAAAACATTATTAAATTTATAATGTGATCAAGTTTGAAATATTAAGAAAAATATTTAAGGATAAACGTCTTGCAGTAATGAATCTTTAATAATGACTTAATTCCCGCTTTCATCTATAATACGCACGCCTAAAATTGTGCTGAAAGTGTGGGAAAATGCTTCTACTCATGCATAATACGCACCCCGTGTTTGATAATCAAACCCTATTACGGCCAGCCTTTTCTACTCTTATATTGAAAAAATGGTTTTAAACAGAATAATATCATTTTAATTTAGTTTTATGATAATTCTTATTTTATGGCAATTTTATAAAATTTTTGTAGCTGTGCATAATACGCACCCCTCATTTCCTTATTACTTTTTTTTACAAAAGAATGCGTAATATATATATCGGGAATTACGGTAATTATTGACGAGCTAAGGATGTGTGGGTGGCGTGCTGGATTGAGCTAGAAATGAGAACTTGGAGAGTCAAGTTCGAATTCCAGTCAAGTTCATTACATTCACTTACGCGAAAATACTTTTCTCCTAGCTATGGATTCAGTAGCCGAATAGACTGGGTTCTATAGCATTGATAGCAATCACTTTAGAGATGGTGATTCGATAAAATCACCCATCTTTCATCAAGCCTAGTCCACTCGAGGAGATGCGCACTGTCCATGAAATCGATTTAAATTCTTCAATGGTTTAAATTGCGCATTCTAGCGGAGAATACTTTTTTCTTTTAATTAATATATAAAGCTCAAAATTTGTATGTGCGTCTGCTCGAATGTAGTATTCCTTTATTTTTTCGACCAGATCGCCGGAATTTTTAATATATATCTAATTGTTTCATGTTTTTTGCTATGACATTCGCTATTTGATGAGCGGAGTACAAATTACGTATCTGCCTGAACACTGAAATTTTAATTAGTATTTATTTATTTTTTTTCTTCTTCTCAATAGGAGTGCAGAAGTTCGCCTATAGTCCAGTTCACACTCATCTTCTGTCTTTTGGACAGAAGTAGAGGTTTATCCCTTGTTCCGTATTTAGGATTGGGTTTCCGGTTCCTTCTAAAGTCTTTCACTCTCAATAGCCCTCGCGTTTTAGTGGCACTATCGCCTTACTTGGGGTGAACTGACTAAAAAAAAAAGAACGATTATTATGTTGATGGCTTTTATAATTAAGTTGATTACATTTAAAAAAATGATTTCATGAAAGTTGTAATTACCTTAGCATTTTGATCACAGCTTGAAGTAATGTATAAAGGGAAGTAACCGAAGTTGATATTTTTAATTTTAGATTTTGACAATCTAAATAATAGTATAATTTATAATTACCGAATTCAAAGATATTGTGAATCACATTAATACAATTTTAGGGTATCCACAGCAAAGAAAACGGATTGATCTGGGCAACGTCAGATATCATTGCTAGTACCAGTTACGACATATAGATTTATTAATTCTTTATTCTATCAACAAAAAAAAAATGGGTTTGGTTAATAAAAGCTTGGAGCATGGCCTCAATGCTGGTGATCTTCGCCTTTTCTAGAATTTCAGTATTGGAGACGAAGTCACTTCACTGTACGTTAATGATTGTGCGGAGGCAGCACTGATGGAACAGTTCGAGGTGGTGACAATAAGTGACCCAGGGCCCCGTATAGGAGAGTGGCGAGGACGATAGCTCTATACTCTCAGATCTTAGTGGCCTTCTTCAGGTGTCGTACCACACACATGTGTACAGTCTACCAAATGCTATACTCGCCCTTGCCAGTCTGCTGTCGACCTCCAAGGAAGGTAAACCGATGGACTGCCTTCAGCTCAGTCGCGCCAATGATGATGTTACGTGTTACATGACAGCAGTTACCTGGCATCTGTCCTCCTTTTCAGCAGCGAATGCTGGACGGTCTCCTCAATGATGAAGAAGAGCGACGGAGATGTGTTTCTACAGCGTGTGAGCAAGGATGAGGTCTTGGAGAGGATGCAAACGAGGAGGAGGCTTATACTTAACATCAGGAAGAGGCAGCTGAAGTTTCTGGGACACGTAATGAGAAGAGGGCTTGGAGAATCTGATACTCAGAGGTCGAGAGAAAGAGAGAGACAAGGGAAATAAACGCATGACATACCTGGCGGGGGCTTAAGCAAGTGGATGACAGAATGTAGTCTGGGGGGGGGCAGAGGGACGAAACGTATTGGGAACTACAAGGGATAGGGGGAAGTGGAGAGCTATGATATGAAATGACACGTTACATAAAAAGATGAAAGTAGTTATATTTATTGACAATATTTTACATAGATTTAAAACTCAAATAAACACCCTTTGCTTTCACCATAGCCCTTAATCTCTTTTCAACTGAAGTGCATGACTTGTGCAACTCTTTCCTCTTCACTCAACCACGACTTCATAAGAGCTTATTTCAGGTTTGACATACTTGAACGTGAGATACGTGAAAAATCGCTCTTAAATATGAGCCATGACGTATAATCCATAGGATTAATGTCATTACTTGGGGGCCAAATTGTCAAAAATCAACGAAAATGTCTTTTGCACAAGTTCTGCGTCAAATTGCCCATGTGTGCGGGAGCTCAGTTTCGGGTTAAGACATACCGACTGCCAAAAGTGGCAAATAACAAGGGCAACATATCTCTCTCCGGCATTTGCTGGTAAACTATGCTATTCATTTCTCCTTTTTCAATGAACATTTCAAACCATCAGAAGCATTTGCAATCCAGACCCCATGATACGCTGTCTCCAGCTGAAGCGGTGTAAAGCCTATCGTTTTTGTAGTTTGCCAGTGAAAAAAAAAATCCGCCAGACCAAAAGTAGAGTTTGTCTGTGGTTCGTTACATCACCTCGAACATTTTTTTGTTTGGAGGAACTTGAAAGCAACTTTCGTTGTTGAATCTTGTATGGTTTTAACCCTAAACATAGTTTCACAATCCGGCTTAGCTATTAGGTTGGTGCAAAAATAATGTCGTTTTCTCACATAGTAACATATGTGAGAAAACGACATTAGTTTTGCACCAACCTAATACCTATCGAAAATATTCAGCTATTTTGCCATCTACACTATTCCTCTTCGTGGATTTCTCAACACCATTCTCTTGACGCTGTCAATATCAATCCTGGTACGAAACTATAATTTCTTCCTGGGATTGGATTTAGTCAGTTGCTTTGTTCCTCTTGAAACAGTTTCCATACATTTACATTTTTTTTTTGAAAGCATTCAACTATTTTATCATCTCATACGCTTTTACTACATCAATAAAATTAATACCCGGGTGATGATAGGATTTTATTTAAGAGAAATTAGAAGGTGTAGTCCCTAATTTCTGCCTGAAGATGAGATATATTGAAAACACCTTCAAACTTCTCCGATACCCAAATTATTTCCTGCACAATACCAGACGTTAAGCCTACAAAATCCACAGAATAAAAAAAAAATACACAAATAATAATAATCCCGAAAACCATACCAAAATCGAACACCTATCAACTCCATAACAGCCATCATCGAATAAAACTTGTCCTACCTTGACACAAAATTCATCAACACCGGAGCTAGAGATATAGTTAGTAAGAAACAAGAAAACAATAACGGAAGAGTGTCGAGCATATAGAAGATAGCACAAAATGTCGATTGATGTACATCGGCGAAACCTTCAGAAACCTAAAAAAGATTTATCTGAACATCGCAGAGATATCCCGCATAACAACAATCTAAACGTACTGTAAGACATCTGACCAGATTTCTGATTTAAAAAAAATGCTTTTCTAATCAGAAGAGAACATGGTTCACTGGGAAAGAAATGAATGGAGTGTGCGCTAATCTTGCAGTTCAAAAGAAGTAATTTTAAGAACAGGATGTAAAAAGGCCTGGCAATTGCGTTTAGCATGAAACAGTCTGTCGCTTCTGAGTGTTGCCTTCAGTGTTTATATTAGGTTGGTGCAAAAAATAATGACGTAATAATGTCGTTTTTTTGACGTATTTTTTAACGTCAAAAAACGTCGTTATTACGTCATTATTTTTGCACCAACCTAATATTTACATACGTTCTATTTTTGATATTGAGCACTTTATCCCATAAATATAGCATACCTTAAAACTAAATTTCTTCATAGGATGATGAACTCTCCCGTCGAGTTCGACGTATGAGGTTCCGACGACAACAAACTAATTATCTGTATGCCTATGAAGGGAATGACTTTTGAGACCGGCTCGTAAATTGCACAAAAGACTACAAACAGGTCAGTAGAATGTATTATATCCAAGTGCAGCAGGAACACTTTTAGATGTTAATTTTTTTTTCTCGTTTCATATAGTCGACTGATGGTTACTTCTCAGTGCAGCTATATCAATGTTGTACTTCTTTAGCTCCAATGCGACCAGAGCTTTTTTCTTTCTGGGGCTGAGTTGTTGTCCTGGAGAGTTCGTACATTCCAAGTGCCAAGATGAAGTTGATGTTTCGTAGAGTTTTTCGCAGTAGCCGGATATGTGTGGAATAATTAGATATAATTGTCTGAAAACCAAGACAATGACTTATTTCAAGTGGTGAAGGCTTTTTCTTCATATATATATATATATATATATATATATATATATATATATATTTAAATATAAAAGTGAGCATGGAAGTCAACACTTAGAGGCGACAGTCTGTTTCAGACTTTCACCTCTCAGTGTTGACTTTTATGCTCACTTTTATATTTACACACGTTCTATCTCTGATATTGAGCACTTTATTCCATAAATATAGCACATCTTAAGATTATATATATATATATATATATATATATATATATATATATATATATATATGTATGTATGTGTGTGTGTATCTGTATATATATATATATATATATATATATATATATATATATATATATATATATATATGTATGTATGTATGTATGTATGATCAAACAAGTAAAAAAACCATTGGTGGTCATTTGCAATATTAACACGATATAGAATTGTTCCACACTATAAATGTGTGTCATTATAATCGTACAATTATGGGCCGCATACGTGACTTGGCCACTTCTGAGAAATATATTATAATACCTGACCTTTCCAAAGGCAAATCTACATTAGAATTATCCCAAATAATTGGAAGATATCATCAAACCATGACAAGATTTCTTGCAGCTCTCCTACGTATAGAGGCCCAATAAGGGTCACTCGATTGTTGTGGAATCTTATATATGAAACTTTAAGCTGTAAACAACCCAGGCCTGACAAGTGGAGCACTTCTTGTGGGGAGAAGCGACAGTGTCCAGAAGTACTCACTATCGTCTTCCGAAAACGGTCGGGACATCAGTGAGACCACTGACAAAGCCACGATTAACAAAAGTACACATAAAATGCGTTTAAAATGGGCAAATGAGAACATGAAGGTCGATTTCTCGAAAGTTTTGTTTACAGATGAATGTTGCGCAACACTTGATGGCCCTGATGGTTGGAGCAAAGCTTGGGTCGGAAATGGACGAAATGGTGATCAACGCTTGGCACGCCAACAAGGAGGAGTGGTTATTATGATTTGGGCTGGTATTATTGGAAGTATGATAGTTGGTCCGTAGAGAGTGACTGACGGTTATAATTTATTTCGTGAATATTTTTATATTTGTCTCCTCAAACCGCAATTTCTTAATAAATGGAATAAAACTTAATAAATAAAAAGCTCCATTTATTAAGAAATTTCGGTTTGAAGACGTGAATATAAAAAAATATTTACGAAATAAGTTATAACCGAACCGAAATGGATGTTTAAGTTTTTTTTTCTTGATTTATTATTATAATTCTCTGTAACTTAAATATACATTGAACTCTCTTTGGATTAATATTCTCCTTGGAATTATCCCTGACAGTTACAAATCGGTATTTTATACATATATATATATATATATATATATATATATATATATATATATATGATTCTCGAGTTTCGGTGAACAAATTTAAAATACACCTGTGATATAGATAATACGAACAATTTCGGAAATTATACATCCATTATTATACAAACATACACGCGCGCCCGCACACACACACACACACACATATATATATATATATATATATATATATTTCAGATGTTATTACAGTGGGAAATTCTTATTATAAATAGACGGACCAATTTTATGTATTATTATAAATAAGTGTCTATTTCAAAGTAGATGCTTCCATGTAGGATTAAATGCTTCATGTAGGATTAAATGCTTTATATAGGATTAAAAGTAACTCCATTAATATATATATATATATATATATATATATATGTATATATATATATATATATATATATATATATATCGTCAGTTGATGACACCCCTGACGAGTGGGTGTAGTGTTTGATGGACGGTCCATCTACGAAACACTGGAGTCGAGATGCTGACGTTAACAACAATCAGCTAAGTGGCAAACTTTATATTTGTATTAATTCTCTCTCCTTCTCTCTTTCTTACCCCACTATCTCTCTCTCTCTCTCTCTATATATATATATATATATATATATGTATATATATATATATAATTATTTATATATATGTATATAATAAAGTTTAAGAAATTCGTTGATATATAAGCATATGTGTGTGTGTGTGTGTGTGTGTGTATTACAGAGCAAATAATTTACTGCCATTCACGAGCATATAGATCAACATATCACAAATAACCAAGGCACGCATGCACGCACGCACACATGCACACACACGCACACATATATATATATATATATATATATATATATATGTATGTAAACGCGACGAGAAAAAAAGAGAGAGTGAGAGAGAGAGAAAGAGAGAGAGAGAGAGAAAGAGAGTGAGTGAATGTGTGTGTTAGGGAAAAGGCATTTGAGTATAATTCATATGTGTGAATACGGCCTAAATGTCAGGGTGGGTCAACGGCCTTGTGTTAAATTGAATTTTAGCGAAACTGATACGCAGTATTGTTAACGCTCTCTTTTGCCCTACTGAATCGACTTTAATTCGACTTAAATCAATGTCATCATTTATCCGCTTTATATGGGATGATAATTAAGAAGTCAATTGAAACAGGCTAGCTCATTGATTTACGGAATAAGATTTACACTGCTTACCATACATATAATTAAGCCTAATATTATCCAAGTAAAGACACAACATAACTTACCGAAGTTTGAAAATTCCCGGAAAGCCAGAGACTTTTCTAGAAGCAATAAATATTTGACCTTAAAAACGTGGAGACACTGAATCATTTTCGTGATTATAGGCGTCGCTACATTCTTTTTCTCTCACCTAATAAAAGCCACAAGAGCCACTCAAGGTAGAAGGTTACTGAATGAAGTGTGTGATATAAACGTAAGTGAATAAAGCAGGAAGTGAAGATTATGAGGATAAGGTGGATAGATAAAGGTTGACCTTTGATATGAAGAGGTTAAGATTGTAATATACGTGGAAGATTCCTCGTAAGTCTGTTTCACATTTTCCCGCGCAATAGCTTTCGAAGTGAAACTTCCTCTTTACGGAGGGAGTGACGATAGTTTAAATCCGTAGATGTAGCATGGTGTATCTTATCAGTAAAGGTGTAAACTGGTATATCTAAGGAATGGATCTCCTCTGAGCATTTGCTATGGATGTATGGATAGATTCGTAAATGGACGAAATGGTGATCAACGCTTGGCACGCCAACAAGGAGGAGTGGTTATTATGATTTGGGCTGGTATTATTGGAAGTATGATAGTTGGTCCGTAGAGAGTGACTGACGGTTATAATTTATTTCGTGAATATTTTTATATTTGTCTCCTCAAACCGCAATTTCTTAATAAATGGAATAAAACTTAATAAATAAAAAAGCTCCATTTATTAAGAAATTTCGGTTTGAAGACGTGAATATAAAAAATATTTACGAAATAAGTTATAACCGAAATGGATGTTTAAGTTTTTTTTTCTTGATTTATTATTATAATTCTCTGTAACTTAAATATACATTGAACTTTCTTTGGATTAATATTCTCCTTGGAATTATCCCTGACAGTTACAAATCGGTATTATATATATATATATATATATATATATATATATATATATATATGATTCTCGAGTTTCGGTGAAAAAATTTAAAATACACCTGTGATATAGATAATACGAACAATTTCGGAAATTATACATCCATTATTATACAAACATACACGCGCGCGATAGGCTTGCGACGTTGTATCTGTGCGAGAAAGAGGCCACAGAGTTGAAAAAAAGTTATCACCCACAAGGCCGCATAACTCTCTTTTTCGTATAAACTATTTATAAAAAAAATAAAACATGCCAGCCGGAGTCAGATACTTGGAGCGTTATAATAGGTCGACTATTCTTCAAACATCTCTAACAGTGGGTCATGTGTATGAATTCCATATGAGCCCAAAATACTTTCAAAGACAGAAACCTCACTTAGAGTCCCATTGTTTGTCGGCAAGAAAGAAATTCTGCGAGTTGTCTAACGTTTAAAAGCGCTAAAAATGGAATTGGTGAACGAGTTTCAATTTTTCCTTCTGTTTATCCATCTTTTCTTTGGTAAAAGTTAGATATTGGGGTAGACTTAGCTCTGGATTGGAAACTAAACTAAAAGAAGGACAACTCTGAATTTAAAAGAGCGGAGAAGGCAACAGGAAATCTCTCTTTCCGAAGAACAACTAAGGTAATGTACATTTGAGAGAAAAAGAAGCTGTGGGGAGCCATTATCGCTTAAGTCTTGAAGGAACAATGCATTTAAAGAGAGATAAGAATTATTAACCATGCCTCACCAACACAAACAATATCATTAGCACGGGATCAAAATGATTGTGACCTTTAAATTACCGCAAAAACCAATACTAAAATTATACGAGCCCTTCGTTACCACGAGCATCTGCCATCACCCGTTCCTTTTGGAGTAAGTCGGGGTGGGTGTAGCTTTATTTCTTCTACTCATATGTTTAATCGGGGTTGCAATAATCTAACAGCTACCCACAACGTGCCTGTTACCGCTACCAAAACCAGTTATTACCGCAATTGACTACGTCAATGACGACAGGAACTTCCTGAAAATTGTGAATGATCTCAACGTGTTCATACATCGTTCCTCCTGAACCCTCAATTACCAACCCTCAAATTACGCTTACCCTCTCATTCTTTTCCTCTCTAATTCACACTATCCTTCACTCTCTTTCACTTGTTACCTTCTCTCCTTTCTCCAGTGTCCTCCCCCTCCTCGTACGTCTCCTCCCCCCTTTTCCTGTTCACCTAGTTGTTTGGCCCGTGAAAAACAATCCACTTCCTACATCGAGTGACGTACACATTTTCTTTCACAAACAGTAAACAAGCCGCAAAACACGTGACCACAAGCTCAGTGTTCATTCATAAAAAAAAACAAAACTAAAAAACAAAAAAAAAAAACGAACAGAAGCAAACGCTGACTGAATGACACATCGTCGCCGTCGTCATCGTCGGCGTCGTCATCGTCATCGTCGCCGTCATCATCGTCATCGTCGCCGTCGTCATCGTGGTAGTAGAAATATTAATATTTACTAAAGTCGTCTCTATTATTGATGCCGATATGCTCTACAATATTATCATTTATTTTGGCACATGATCCTGTATGTATGAATATATGTGTGTATATGCTGTCACACACATGCAACACACACAAATAAACACACACACACACACATACACACACACACACACAAATAAACACACACACATACACACACACACACACACACACACACACACACACACACACACATATATATATATATATATATATATATATATATATATATATATTCATACCTCTAACCCTGTATGTCTTTCGTTTTCTATATATCTATTTTTTATAATCATGGTCAAACTGTACAAGGCTCGGGAGCCACTCGAGATAGAGGGTTACGGAGTAAGAGGCACAGTTTATGGGGATATGTGGGAAAGATAGACTTGAACAGGTTAAGATTGTAGTAATGAAGGAAGCATCCCCGTGGGAGTTGGTTCCGTAATGTCTACTAATAATTAAAAATATTTAATTATCTTAGCTGTCCTTACACTGATTTTAACGGGGATTGAATCGAATCGACAAAAGGACGGAATAGTAAAATTTAATTTATTTCCATAGATCATATTTAAAAAAGATTCGATTGATTTTATTCATTCGCCTGGGATTGTCTAGGAAGCGAAATAAATTCTACTGAAAAGGAATGCGAAATTTCGTATAGTTAATGCCAGGGTCGCTCTGAATAAAATGGATGTAATATGGAAATTTGATTTACCAGACAACCAGAAACGGAGATTCTTTCGAGCCACCGTAGAGGCAGTGTTTTTATGTATAGTGCAATTGCTTGGATATTAAAACCCTAGAGTCTCAATTTGATGGAACCTATATTCGGATGCTGAGAGAGCTCTTAGAGATAATATCCAACTAAATCACAGATCCCTGGACCATGTCATGGAGTGATCCCTGATATTTTTACAATCTTACGCGAACGCAGAATACGCTTTGGAGGACACTGCTGGCGAGTAAAAACAAAATCTTCGCGAGTGTTCTACTGCTCTTGAAACCTAACCATGGCGCACGACGACAAGTTTCCTAGCAACTATGTTATGACATTGAATGTCACCCTTTGACCTTAGCTCGTTGGAACAAATGCCGTGAAAATATTTGTAGAAGAGACAGAGGGATGTTACAGCACGTCTGTGTGATAGCGATTGTAGACTAGATACCAGATCAGAACCTATCATCTTGCATATTCGTCTCTGCATTTTGTCAAGGACCTCAACGTACAGCGGGAGCACTATATATATATGTGTGTGTGTGTGTGTGTGTGTGTTTGTGCGTGTGTATGAGAGAGAGACAGAGAGCGAGAGAGAATGGGCGTGTATGTATATATTTATCGTTAGAAGTTCTCAATATCTTGTGATAGATAATGTGTAATTTTAAGAGTGGACACTGAGGTCAGCTGCGAGTAGCAACAGTCTGTTTGATTTCAAACCATCGTGACCTTCTTGGCCAGAAGATTGTGTTCAAGCATGAAACAGACTGTGACTACTCGCTGCTGACTTCCGAGTCCACTCTTAAACTTACACTTCGCTCTATCACAGGATATTGAGAACTTTTAACCATGAATAAAGGGTGTTTCGTTAAGACGGATCAAAATGAGCAGTAAATAAATCAGTGTTATTGGTGGAAATTTATTTATTTCTCTATTGGATCATGTTATTTAAGCCATGGCAATTACGTGTGAAAAATAATATCGCCCAAGTGTCCGCCAAATTTGAAAGAAAAAGAAAAAAATAATTAGATGCTTAAAGTTAATTCACATTTAAAATCGGTCCAAGTTATTGGAACACTCTTTATATACATGCACATACTCGCACACGCTCACACACACACACGCACACACACACACACACGCACACACACACACACACATATATATATATTGCTCCCGCTGTACGTCTCGAAGTCCTTTACAAAAACCACAGACGAATATGCAAGATGAAAGGTTTATCTGGCATCTAGTCTACAACAGTGCCGTGGCTTCCTTTTGTCTCTTCTACAAATATTTTCACGGCAACTGTTCCGACGAGCTACTGTCACTGGTTCCTGGACTTCATGAATTTAAACGTGCTACCAGGCTGGTATCTCGGTCTCACCTTTTCACTGTCAAAACGGTTAAATCTAACCGTCTCTTCTCAAACAGCTTGTTCACACGCTGTCTGTCTGTCTGTCTCTCTCACACAGACACACGCATATATTTATATATATGTATTATTCTGTAGCTCAGTGGAGACATTTTTAAGGTATATGCCCTTGTATTCAGTGTTGATGTCCTTGTCAATGTTGAGGTACAATTATGAATAATTAAATAGACATCATTATCACTAGAGCAACAGCTGCTACACAGTCGTCATATATATATATATATATATATATATATATATATATATATATATATATATATATATATATATGTTTCTCATTTACCAGTAACTCTCTGTCGTAACTGAATTGAAAATGAGAGTGAAGCTTTCAAAGATTATTGATATAAAGTTCAGTTATCCTTTAGTAGCTCCACAGATTTTGCCTTTTACCAGACTATGCGTCATCTTACTGCAACTGCGAAGCAATAAACTATGTTCACGTAAAGTCTACGGCCCAAATTATATCAAATTCAGATATATTTACAATAAAAAAAATATGCAGATGTAGTTTCTAGGGAACTTCATGAGGAAAGAGTGTCTAAAAATCTAACACTCACAAGAGGTACTTAGATAAGATAAGTATCGAGTAACCTAATTGAGTTTGTGGGAATGAAAGGAAGAACAAGGATAACGTGTGATAAAAAAAGACCAAACGTTAAAGTAATAAAAGGCAGGAAGTTGTGGATAGCCACAATCGTCCACGCCCTGAAGGGACATGTCACAAAAAAATGGATACATTAATTTGACATACATGTTGAATTCCCGTTAATTGAACACATATGAACAAACATGATGGACATACGTTAGTTAAAGAAACATGTTAGTCACACGTTACTTGGATAAACGTTTTAGACAGGTATTATCGAAACAAGCGTATCGAACACACGATCTGTCTATATTTCTGAGATGAGGTATTATGTACACTATTTACATTCTTCGGACTATTGTCCTCATCTGTGTCGCCATATTTATTACAACGTTTCGGTCGTTTTACGCTCCAGTCTTCTTCAGGTGTTTGGAATGTCGAACTGAACCCTTTATTTCGCTCACGGGGGTAGACTGTTCTAGTTCCACGTGCCATGTCTAATGGATGTCACTTATCAGTTATCTACTGTTAATTCCCCTCTCCAAGTTCTCCACCGCCTTAACCAGGTCCCAACAAACGTTTTAGATCAACAAACGTTTTAGACATATACTATTAGCTGAACAACAGTGATGGACACACGTTACTTCGACAAAGGGGTGTTGAACTGAACAATCGTGTTAGAAACACGTTACTTGGAGAAACCTGTTTTTTTGATGGAAAGTGTTAAACACATGTTACATCGATAAACGTTTTGAACAGATGCTAAACCAACGTGTAAGACAAGTTACTTGAGCAAAACTGTTGAACAGATCTTTGACAAACATGCTGAACAGCTGTTCGTCGAACATGTTGGACACAGTTTACCTTTTCAAACGTGTCGGACACAAACTTGCATAATTTCAATTCTTAGTGATGAAGAAAACTTTATTCCTTGTTTCAAATATTTTTGGAAAGAATACACTGCTTATTGAGGCACGGTGGAGTAATGTATCGCGGCTTGAATTGAGGAATCGGTAGAGCCGAGTTCGAATTTCAGTCGAGTGCATTGCATTCACTTACTAATACGCATAACTGACTGAATTGAGGAAGGCGCAAGAATAGTAAATTCCAAGCTTACATAATTTTCTATTTGGTCATGTAATGTTTTCGCTTTATAAAGAAAGTTATGTGCCATGTATGATACACGCTTAGGCCATCATGTATCTTTCGATACATGACTGACGAGGCAGATTTTTTTTCCCGCAGTAAGTTGTCATTTCTTTCTGCTGTAGACCAGTTGCCATCCAGTTGCTATAGAACCGAGTCAGGCCTGGGTGGGGGAGAAGAAGAGGATTCATACCTTTCCCAAAGGCATTAACACATAAGGATACGACTGGAATTCGAACACGGCTTTCCGATTCCTCAATCCGAGCCTCTATCCATTACTCCACGGTACGCTTTATACGAAACTTTATTAAATATTCCGATTCCTGAATAAAGGAAAATACCTTCTATTCCCTTATGAAATCGCATAAATTTAAATTTTGCGACTGTGTTCCCAGGTTAACTTACTAGAACAAACCATTGTTCATTTTTACGCAGTGAATTTACTATCAACCTTTTATATATTACGAATAAATTGCTTTTCCGACATAAGCAGTAACATTTAATACCCATAACAATTTAAAAAAAAAACATTTTAATTAATATTTCATTTGTGTATTTATGTGACATTTGTGTATTTTTAATGCAAGTATTAAAATGCCATATATAAGCAATGCTTCCGTCCATGATTATTTTTAAACAACCATCTTTGAGTGGAAAGAATTTATATTAGGTTGGTGCAAAAATAATGTCGTTTTCTCACATATGTTACTATGTGAGAAAACGACATTATTTTTGCACCAACCTAATATCTGCCTTGTCAACATTCAGTTGTAATTCACCAGGAAAATATTATTTGCATTTAAAGAAAACTCAAAATAGATGTAATCTTGGTTTTTAAAAATAACTGACAGAAGCGGGCATGAAGTAAATAATAAAAAAATATTTTTAGATTTATATAATTTAAGTCTAGCAACGTTACAAATTTATTTACCTTAGCGTTCGTTATAACCATTGTTGTCGTCTGACATTACTACGTATTAATCAAGAGGAGCCGAAAATTTATGGAAATCTGCTTAATTAGAATTTTCTAAAACTGAGTTATTTAAACAAATGAAAAAAAAAACAGTTTTCTGAATTAATTACGTAATTTATTGATAATAATAATAAATATTAGAAAATTGTTAAAATTTTTTTCTCGTGATCAGTGTAAAGTAGGAAATGCAAGTGGATTTAGTCCAATGGCAAAAGAAACGGTAGAAAATAGATGCCTTGGTGATAATGTTGTTTATACAGAAATTCTTATAAAGTTAAGAGAACTGCTATTCTAATTTTTATCTGTTCGTGGAACGGGTATTCGGCTAGAAGTCTTAAAATGTAATAAAATATATTCCTATCTCGTCGATAGGAATAAACGGGCTTTAAATAATTAGTACTATCAGCAGTCAGTAAAGTTTTTATTTCTTTAACTTCTCTGGCGAAGGTTTTATTTGCTTTAGACAATAAAAGAAAATATTCCCAAACTGAAATTCCCTTATCATCATCGGTTGTAAGTTGATGCAAAAATCACGGAACATTTTTACAATATTTTATGGAATGCAAACGAAGGTCACATTTCTCAGATTTTTCAAACATTGAAAACAAGAAAATAATAATGCTTAACGGTTATTTCAGCAAGTGTTTATGTAGACACGCACACACACAGATACACACACATTTCGATTTTAGATCTTCTATGTTCCATGTCCATTCAAGACGTTGACGATCATTGCTCTTCACAATTTCCTCTCCTTTGTTGCTCATTTCGTCTTTGTTCCTGACCTGTCTTCCATTTATACAAGCTCGCTAGGTAGGGGTTACGCTGTTTTCTTTTGTCCCTCTTGGCTTCTATATATTCTGTGAGTGTCAAATTTTCCAAGCCCTCTGTTCTCATTGTGTCCCCTAGAAATTCTTAGTGCCTCTTTCTGTTGTATAAGCATCTTTTCTTTTCACTTTCTTCGTCATTGACCGCATGTTAATCTATGGCATTCTCAGCATCTTTCTGTAGAGTCGAATTTCTGTTGCCTCATGTCTTTTCTTCATCTGTGAGGAGATTGTCCAGCAGTCAAGGACTTGTATTTCATAAGAGTTAAGTACCTTTTTCTTTGTTTCTAGCGAAATTTTCTTGCTTTTTTTTATACATTGTTTAGCTTTTGGAATGCATATTCTTTATTCCAATGTCCTTTCGGATTTTGGAGTCGGACGTCTCAGATATTTAAATTTTTGTACTTGCTTCGTTTTAGTATCTTTGATTTGTAATTTGCATTTTGGCTATTCCTTTTGATGAGCACAATATATTCTGTAATAATGCAATTGGTGATTAGTCCCATCTTATCTTTCTTTCAATTAAGTCTCTAGGAGTTCTTGTATCTTGTGTCTGCTATCAACACAATGTCATCTGCATATCTTATGTTGTTTGAGATTGTAGCCACCAAAAATGAATGACGGGAGAATTCCAAATCTCTCAGAATTGCTTCAATATGCGTTGAATATTTGGCAAGAAGACGCATCCCCGTTTTACACGCCTTTTTATATTTGTCTATATTTCTGAGATGAGGTATTATGTACACTTTTTATATTATTCGCACTATTGTCCCTATCTTTGTTGCCATATTTTTCATAACATTTCAGCCTTCTTCAGGTGGCTGTAATGTGGAGCGGAACCCTTTATTTCGCTTCTAGCTCCACGTGCCACGTTATCTCCTGTTAATTCCCCTCTCCAAGTTCTCCACTACCTTAACCAGGTATTGAACTCATACTCTTTGGGTCCTGTCACTGTCGCCTTTATCCGCTGTGCCATGAGTCCTTGAAGACATGTGTGTGCGAATTTCTGGGTGTTATAAACCTAATGTTTTAGCAACCATTTTCACCAGCGCTCGTATTGCAATTTTTGCTGTTATCATTGCATGTTTTTTACCAGAGCTCATATCGCAATTTTCGTTGTTATTATCCATTTTCTCTGGCACTCCTTATTACTGATTCCCATATTGTGTTTATTTCTACGCTTGGTCGGCTCAGGAGATTTTTGTGGCCTATCATATGTGCTTATTCCTTAAGTTTACTAATTTTCCAATGAGAAATACATTGTAGTTTGTTCACCCGAGAGCAGATACTACACTTTAATCCAATGCTGGAAGTTCTAAGGATACTCACTTTTTTTCCATTTGTTGCTTTTTTTACATTAAGGTTTACCATATACAAGGCCGTCTGTTCTCAAGGACACATGGCACAGTGGATAAAAGCCAGAGTTAGATCCAGTGTCAAGACCCAAAGAATGTGAGTTCAATACTCGATTGAGGCAGTGCAGAACTTTTATAGGGAAATTAACAGGCGATAACTGATAACTGACATCCATTAAAAACATGGCATGTGGAACTAGAACAGTCTACCCCAGTGAGCGAAATAAAGGGTTCAGTTCGACATTCCAGACCACCTGAAGAAGGCCGGAGCGTACAACGGCCGAAAGGTTGTAATAAATATGACGACAAAGATGAGGACAATAGTCTGAATAATGTAAATAATGTACATAATACCTCATCTCAGAAATATAGACAAATCCCAAGAGGATGTTTTCCCGATTACTACAATGTTTTAACCTGTTCATGTCTAGAGTTAACCGTTATCCTCCCCCTTATATCCATAAAAAACTGCCCCATAAGGTAAACCTCTACCTCGTGTGGCACTCGAGTGTAATGTGAACCTTTCTGTAAAAAGGAAAAGAAAAAAGAAAACAAAAATTGTAATTTAACTAAATTTTGTAAATAAACAAAAACCAAAAGAAATAAAAAATAAAAAAAGCAGCAACCTAGATAGATATCGAAAAACTCAACTTAGTTTTAAAGGCCAATACTGATAAGCCTGTAACGTCGTACCTGTCACAAGTGGTACGATTATTTATATATGAAGCTTTGGAAAATTTCTATGCCTCGATTATAAGTACAAAGTAAATTAGAGTGCAGGTTACATCTAGAGTACAAATTCCCCAAATCGTCTGAGTATGAACGCGGAGAGGCCTGTACAATTGTTTTATTATTTTATTCAGTTTTACGTAACAGTGTTCATTTGTATGGCGACTGTCTTGAATTTAATAAAATGATATTCATTATATGCGGGATAACTACACAACTTGCTTCTTTACGGAGTGAGGAATTTATCGTATTTAAGGAATAAGACAAACACTTCCCCCCCCTAATTAGTCCCTTTAAATCGAGGCTTTACATTAACCTCATTGGAAAGATAGTGTGACCATTAATTTTAATTTACATTTAATATTATCTCTTGCTATTAATGCTCAATTTCTTAACATTAAGCACTTTAATTACAAGAACCGCTTGCCTTAAAAGCGTTCGCCTTAGAAACATATTAGTAGATCGTTTTTTTGCGGAACAATATATGTGTATCATATATATATATATATATATATATATATATATATATATATTATTGAGGCATGTGCTGTTAAAGAATACGGAACTTTTACGTTTAATAATCTTTTTTCCGCTTTTTCTTGCTTTCTCGCAAGTTTTTTGGGTCTAAGTTGTTGAAGAAAGACCCTAGTGTTTTGCCGAGCACTTTCGGTTTTCGTTAACCGTCATCATGGCTGGATGTTTGGTTGGAAGTAGGTTGCTTATTATTTTATTTTATAGATAATATTTTGGGTATTTAGGCAGTGTTGTTTGATTAGCCCATAAACAATTGGTGGTGGTGGGAGGGTTGATATTTATTATTTTGATGATTAGTTATTAAATATGTTTAAGATGTTTCTGTCAGCACTAAATGCTACTTTGTTTATGTTGCGATTTTGGTTTTTAATTGTAATGGCTTCAAGAATTTGTAAGATTTTTTTGCATTTGTTTGTGTAGAGTGCTTTGGTATTGTTGATTAGAATTTTTCTTATTTCGGAGGATTTGACGACAACCAAAAGCGCTCAGCAAAGCAGCAAGGATTAGGGTCTTCTTTCCAACAACTTGTAACCGAACATAAAAAAAAAACTTGCGAGAAAGCAAGAAAAAAACAGAAAAAAACCCATTATTAAACGGAAAAGTTCCGTAGTCTTTAAGAACACATACCTGAATAATGAAATGATACAAATATATATATATATATATATATATATATATATATATATATATATGCACACACATACATACACACGAAAACTCACATACACACACATATATATATGATATAATATAATATAAAACGCTCAAACACTAATATTCCATGGTTATAATTTATTACATTGGAATCGTAATTACG
>OZ010581.1:117537739-117540239 GCA_963932145.1 Acanthosepion lycidas | reverse complement strand
CACACTGAATTCTTCTTTTTATATTTCCGTTATTAATATTTGTTTCTTTCTTTCTTTCTTTCTTTCTTTCTTTCTTTCTTTAGGCCATACCTCTGTTTTGCACACACTGAATTCTTCTTTTTATATTTCCGTTATTTAATATTTCTTTCTTTCTTTCTTTCTTTCTTTCTTTCTTTCTTTCTTTAGGCCATACCTCTGTTTTGCACACACTGAATTCTTCTTTTTATATTTCCGTTATTAATATTTCTTTCTTTCTTTCTTTCTTTCTTTATTTCTTTCTTTAGGCCATACCTCTGTTTTGCACACACTGAATTCTTCTTTTTATATTTCCGTTAATAATATTTCTTTCTATCTTTCTTTCTTTCTTTCTTTAGGCCATACCTCTGTTTTGCACACACTGAATTCTTCTTTTTATATTTCCGTTATTAATATTTCTTTCTTTCTTTCTTTCTTTCTTTCTTTCTTTCTTTCTTTCGGCCATACCTCTGTTTTGCACACACTGAATTCTTCTTTTTATATTTCCGTTATTAATATTTCTTTCTTTCTTTCTTTCTTTCTTTCTTTCTTTCTTTCTTTCTTTCTTTCTTTAGGCCATACCTCTGTTTTGCACACACTGAATTCTTCTTTTTATATTTCCGTTATTAATATTTCTTTCTTTCTTTCTTTCTTTCTTTCTTTTTTCTTTCTTTCGTTCTTTCTTTCTTTAGGCCATACCTCTGTTTTGCACACACTGAATTCTTCTTTTTATATTTCCGTTATTAATATTTCTTTCTTTCTTTCTTTCTTTCTTTCTTTCTTTCTTTCTTTCTTTAGGCCATACCTCTGTTTTGCACACACTGAATTCTTCTTTTTATATTTCCGTTATTTAATATTTCTTTCTTTCTTTCTTTCTTTCTTTCTTTCTTTCTTTCTTTCTTTAGGCCATACCTCTGTTTTGCACACACTGAATTCTTCTTTTTATATTTCCGTTATTAATATTTCTTTCTTTCTTTCTTTCTTTCTTTCTTTCTTTCTTTCGGCCATACCTCTGTTTTGCACACACTGAATTCTTCTTTTTATATTTCCGTTATTAATATTTGTTTCTTTCTTTCTTTCTTTCTTTCTTTCTTTCTTTCTTTAGGCCATACCTCTGTTTTGCACACACTGAATTCTTCTTTTTATATTTCCGTTATTTAATATTTCTTTCTTTCTTTCTTTCTTTCTTTCTTTCTTTCTTTCTTTAGGCCATACCTCTGTTTTGCACACACTGAATTCTTCTTTTTATATTTCCGTTATTAATATTTCTTTCTTTCTTTCTTTCTTTATTTCTTTCTTTAGGCCATACCTCTGTTTTGCACACACTGAATTCTTCTTTTTATATTTCCGTTAATAATATTTCTTTCTATCTTTCTTTCTTTCTTTCTTTAGGCCATACCTCTGTTTTGCACACACTGAATTCTTCTTTTTATATTTCCGTTATTAATATTTCTTTCTTTCTTTCTTTCTTTCTTTCTTTCTTTCTTTCTTTCTTTCGGCCATACCTCTGTTTTGCACACACTGAATTCTTCTTTTTATATTTCCGTTATTAATATTTCTTTCTTTCTTTCTTTCTTTCTTTCTTTCTTTCTTTCTTTCTTTCTTTCTTTAGGCCATACCTCTGTTTTGCACACACTGAATTCTTCTTTTTATATTTCCGTTATTAATATTTCTTTCTTTCTTTCTTTCTTTCTTTCTTTTTTCTTTCTTTCGTTCTTTCTTTCTTTAGGCCATACCTCTGTTTTGCACACACTGAATTCTTCTTTTTATATTTCCGTTATTAATATTTCTTTCTTTCTTTCTTTCTTTCTTTCTTTCTTTCTTTCTTTCTTTCTTTAGGCCATACCTCTGTTTTGCACACACTGAATTCTTCTTTTTATATTTCCGTTATTTAATATTTCTTTCTTTCTTTCTTTCTTTCTTTCTTTCTTTCTTTCTTTCTTTCTTTAGGCCATACCTCTGTTTTGCACACACTGAATTCTTCTTTTTATATTTCCTTTATTAATATTTCTTTCTTTCTTTCTTTCTTTCTTTCTTTCTTTCTTTCTTTCTTTCTTTCTTTCTTTCTTTAGGCCATACCTCTATTTTGCACACACTGAATTCTTCTTTTTATATTTCCGTTATTAATATTTCTTTCTTTCTTTCTTTCTTTCTTTCTTTCTTTCTTTCGGCCATACCTCTGTTTTGCACACATTGAATTCTTTTTTTTATATTTCCGTTATTAATATTTCTTTCTTTCTTTCTTTCTTTCTTTCTTTCTTTCTTTCTTTCTTTCTTTCTTTCTTTCTTTCTTTCTTTCGGCCATACCTCTGTTTTGCACACACTGAATTCTTCTTTTTATATTTCCGTTATTAATATTTCTTTCTTTCTTTCTTTCTTTCTTTCTTTAGGCCATACCTCTGTTTTGCACACACTGAATTCTCCATTTTATATTTCCGTTATTTAATATTTCTTTCTTTCTTTCTTTCTTTCTTTCTTTCTTTCT
>OZ010581.1:117402739-117532739 GCA_963932145.1 Acanthosepion lycidas | reverse complement strand
CCTTTACTGTTTTTAAATCGATTTCATCGTTCAGGTTTTTTTTCTTTTTTTTTCTTATCTTTCTTCATCCTTTTACTCTTTTTTTAAAAATTAATCTCTTTTCTTTCTTTAAACCAATTCTTTCTTTCTTTCTTTCTTTTTCAATGTGTCTTCATTTATCTCCTATTAATGTTTTCTTAATGCTTTTTTTTTTAAATGAAAAAAAAAATGAAAGAAAAGAAACCAATTTCTTTCTTCTTTTAAATTTCTCGTTCAAGGTACACGGGTTTTACTCTCCTTCGAATCACACATATGCAAGCGTACACACAACGCATACTCATTATA
This sequence comes from Acanthosepion lycidas, assembly GCA_963932145.1. NCBI lineage: Eukaryota > Metazoa > Mollusca > Cephalopoda > Sepiida > Sepiidae > Acanthosepion > Acanthosepion lycidas. Next base: position 117,532,415 of record OZ010581.1, on the reverse strand, counting down.
TATATGCGTTTGTAATTTTACCGGACCTCATATATCCTACAAACAACTTTCAAGGTTACAGAGCAATTTAACTGAATCAATGCTGTATATAGTTTAGTATATGTCTTAAGTGAATACAATGAATCCACTTACGAACTGATAAAGCCCCAAGTGAATCGGCTCCAAAGAGGCATTTTTATGAATCATAAACTGTTTTGGTATGAAATGAGAAAAATAAATTTGGTCGGCTTGATTACTGTCTTCCTAGAAAACAAGGCTAAATACAAACAGCGAACAACAACGTTATGAATGACTTAGTGTATACTTATATATAAACATCATATATGATAACGCGTGTGAGAAGTTGTTTAAAGACAAGTATTCGTTCCTGAAGGGTGCGACCTCGAAAAAAAAATATAGTTCCGTGAAAACAGTTCTTGTAATACCTTTTCGCTTTCTTGTTTAGGCTCTTGTACAGTGAGGAATATCCCTGTGAAGAATCTTAGGTCAAAATAGTAATGGAAAGATTAACCGTTTCCAGGCAAGAAATATCCGACAAGCATTTCACAAACTGTGTTAGTGTCGGTTGACTTTTATAAAATTTTTATCTTTAAACAATTTTTCAGAAAAACGGGTTTCTAAATTCTCTTTCTCGTATAGATGGAACTTTCTTCCCTAATCTTTTGTATATGGGAGCGTGGGAAGTCAGCATCTTGATTATGTCATTATTTTCTCTTCGAATTCCATGCGATATCCATTTTAAGTGTTGCTGCTGTGCGAACTCTTCAAATAATGTTCTTCATTTGTTATTCTGTATTATAAAAATATATATATAGTAGAAAAAATATAAATAAATATAGTAGAAAATATGTAAATATATATATAGTAGAAAATATATACAAAATAATTAACGAGTAGATAAAAAAGCCTTACAATAGACTAGGTTTGTTTATTACACTTTCCTTTGAGGAGATTGTTTAAAAACATTTATTAAAATAAGAAAGTTACTTACTAACACATATTCTTTAAATAATAACTGAAATAATGAAGCCAGATGGTTAGTAAAAATTGCTTTGAACAAAATTTTATGTGTAAAACGTTTTGTATCTTTGACGCTCAAATCGATGTAAAAATATCCCCAAAATGACGTTTTATAACAAAGATACATGTATAAAAATTTGATTTTCAAACTTATAAAAAAATTGGCTTATATCCCATGGTCTTGAAAACCTCTTTAATAAAATTTTCAAACAGGCGTGTTTTAAAGAGCGCTGATTTGTGGCTATTTAAGAAGTCTGGATTGTCGGACATTAAAAATGGATTTGGCCTTCACAGGCAAAAAAACTCTAGAAGTTGCTGTAAGAGCAAAAGGCATTCACAAAGACGATGCCTACGACTACTAAACGACGAAAAGAGAAAAGAACAGAGAAAAACTAAAAGTTAATAACGCCGCTGACGAACAGGATGCAACAGAATAAGAAGAAAGATAGAAAAGAAAGTTGAAACGAAACATTTCTACAAATTTAGAGAGATATACGATTATTTTTCTATAGGTGTTTGTGAAAGATTGTTATAAAATTAGAGGTATTAACTTGATTTTGATATTTTATCAAAATATTTATCGCAGTTTATAAAACTGAATTGTTGCCTAAACAAACGAGAAAATCAGATGAGAAACGTAAATTTGCCCCCTTCCCAAATGCTTTCGACAATCGAATGGATCGATGTAAGTGAACATTTTGTTGATAATAATTTTAATTGTTTTTATGAGATCAACAGAATTGGAAGTTTTAAGCGCACAGAGAAATATTTTTTGGACAAACTGTTTTGTAAATTTTGTATGTTGTGCTAGTATTAAGTTTTTTAATGTCTTTTAATAAATGTATTTTTTTCAAATTTCACACCGGAATAAGGTTGTGTTTCGTTTGCACCTTTCATATTACACGAGATAAAAGGTTTGATGTTCTCTCGTCTCCTTCTGTCGCTCCAAAATTTCCTTTTACTATCGCCAGTCTGGAGGATCCAACGTAGGAAGTCTCCATCTGACGAGGCTATTTAAGAACATAACACGAGATCTTTGGTTACTATTTTGTTTTGTATCAGCTGACAGTCCTTTAGAAAATTATTCCAAGCGCATTTTCCTTACCTCTTGCCATCCCATACATATTAAATGCTAGTAATGATACACGCCATTTTTTTTTGTTTGACAAATTTGTGTCACCCGTATCGTTTTCTTCAGCTCAGTAGGTTAAAAAAATCTGAGTTGAAATTTATTTAAAATAGGTGATATTATAGTATTTGTTAGATTTTAAAACCTAACAAATATATTTGAAAATCTCATTATCATTTACTTCCCTTTTTCACTCAAGCCGTGATCTAAATGCTGACGTCGTTAACACTTTCGCGGGAGAGAATTTTCTTACTTTAATAGCTAATTATAAAATCCATCAATAAAAGAAAGGTTTATTTATAAATATGGTAAAAGAACAAAGCAAACCTAAATAAAACGACACATGCTGCAAGTGATTTAGATTCTATGGGTTTAATGTAAGTCGGAATGCTTGTATACTCAAAATGAGAAAAGCAGAAAGGAAAGATGAAAAGAATGTAGAAAGAAAAGCAAAAGAGGGATGAAAGGAAGAAAGAAGAAAGAAAAAAAAGAGACGCGATGAAAGAAGGAAGGAAGGAATGAAAAAGAATGAAAGAAAGAAAACGAAGGAAAGAAAAAATAAGTCGTAATAAAAGAAAAAGAAAGAAGAAAAGAAAGTAGAAAATGAAGACAAAAGGAAGAAAAAAGAAAAAAAAAGAAAAGGAGTAGAGAAGAAGAGAAGGAAGGAAAGAAAAAACGAAATAGAAATAAAATAAGAAAAAAAAGTAGAAATAAGGGAAAAACAGATGAAAGGACAAAACAATAAAAAAGATTTACTTTTTTACTTATTTATTGATTCATTGTTTAGAAAGAATTTAATTTCCCATATATGTTTAAAAATACAACCCTTTTTAAACATATATGGGAAATTAAAAGCAAAAGCTAAATCACACTAAAAATATCCTGGAAAATAAGAAAAAGAGCATCAGCCTACAAAAGTAAATCTAAAAACTGTAAAAAGCAGAGAAAAAAAGAATAAGATATATAACTGTTACCACCATCACAATAACGCTTAGGATAACACAATCGATCTTGCTACCCCTAATGCACCTCTGGCCAGCATAAATCGAGCCAAGACACAACACACATGGTTGGAAGGTTGCGTTTAAGCATGGAACAGACTGTCACATGCGTTCATTTTTGTATTTACATGCGCTCTATCCCTGATATTGAGCACTTTAAACCATAAATATAGCATAATTTGAGACTATATTTTCATATATATATAGTTTAAGATTTAAGAAACAGCAGATAGTTTATATATAGGCCCAATATTAAAAATATTAAATCAATATTAAAATAGTGCGTTAATGATATTATATGAACCCTTGTAAAACTTAAGTAATGGCCGTTGATAATGGTCGATGCTTGGACTTAAGGTAAGCCGTACATTCACTTGTTATCATGAGGAAGAAAGCGGACAAACACTTGCTGCCCTGTGTGAGTATAATTCCGAAAACTCATTTTAATTTTTTTTCTTTAATTCTTTATTTATTTTAATCTTTAAAGTATATCTTAATTTATTGTATTTTTTTCTGCCCCTACCCGTCAGTGTGTTTGCCCATAGTAACACATTTTGTCCTAATCATTCTAACCTATTTGATGGTTTAGTTAGAAATCCCGGTTCGAAAGAAAAATCAGCAAAAAAGGGAAAATTGAATGTCTTTGGGTAGATGCTAAAGTGTCTCGTCAGTATTCCCATCCTTCTTGCTTGATAAATTGTCTGAACTTGGAATTGTTTTCGCCGTTTCTTTCTCCTGTTGTTCTTAATTTTATTGAAAGCATGCCTCCCAAGTCCACTATTTAGCGAGGGCGGTGGATTGGCCGTTGATCCCCCCGCCTCACCAGGTCGATGCTTGGACTTAAGGTAAGCCGTACATTCACTTGTTATCATGAGGAAGAAAGCGGACTAACACTCGCTGCCACGTATGTTGGGGCATTTACTATGACATAACCACAAATCCGGATAACCTTATTTTCTTCAATTTCTTTTTAGAATAGACAATGAGACTTATACTAAGTTAAAACTTAATGTTGCGAAAGGGTAAATCCAAGTGTCAGCCAGGACTCTTTGCAAATTACCTCCCCCTCTCATCGTTCCCTCTGTTTTTGTTGTTGTTGTATATGTTATATGTAATAGGAGTAGGTAGGCTTTCCGCCCGGTCAACACTCCTCCCCCTTCTCTTGGACATGAGTAGAGGCTTACGCCTTCTTGTTTAGGAAGGGGTTCCCGGTACTCTCTCTCTCTCTCTGGTTTCTGAATTAGTGCAGCTCTGTTTCTCCGGTGATGTGTGCAGTCTCTGAGGGTACACGGTTGACAGTTCTCTGGTTGCTGTTTCCGACTGGTAGTTAGGAGCCTTAACTCTTGCGTAGCGTCTTGAGCGGCCGCTCTGATTAACAGTTGTATAATACCGGGGTGTTTGTAGTTTCATGTCGCGCATGGAAAGGTGTCCCTGCAGTCACCTCCGGTGGGCATCCCTGAGGCCACATTATGATGTAGGTTGTGCCAACTCCTCTCTGCCCGCGTCACGGTGGAAACTGTCTGCTTCTTTTACTTCGGGCCTTCTCATCTTCCAACCAAAATTCCACATGACTTACAAAGACCGAAAAAGTAATCCTAAACCAGCCACTCAAAAATCACCCAAACCCCTCAACATTTCATTCTCCTACATCCGGGGCATTAGGAGAAACTTCTGCAGTATGGAATCTTTCCTCACTGCAAACTGTCCGGATATACTGGCTCTCTGTGAGACCAACCTTGTCTCGTCTATCCCCTCCTCTGATCTCTCTGTCCCAGGCTACTTTCCTCTCCTCAGAAAAGACTCTATAACCCACATGCACGGCCTTGGTGTCTACGTCAAGGACCATCTCCCTCTGGCCAGAGAGTTGTCTCTTGAATCGCCAGACCAGTCGTACATGTGTCTCCGACTATCTCTTCTCAATCCGGTAAGCTATCTCTTCTTCCTTTACCGCTCTCCATCCTCTCAAGACTGGGATACTCGATAGCATTTCTGACAGCATAGACAAGGCTCTCTCCATCCACCCGTTTGCTCACATATTTGTGTTTGGCGACTTTAACGCCCATCATGCCAAGTGGCTTAAGAATGCTACTACTGACCACGCAGGCATTCAAACTCTCAATTTTTCAGTCTCTCAATCCCTCACGCAGATAGTTAACTTCCTCACTCGTTTTGCCTTCAACCGGGAAGGTAAAGCCTCTCTTTTCGATCTGTGTTTTAACTCCATCCCCGAGTCCTGTCGCGCCCCGCAACTCTACCCTCTTGGTAACTCTTGGTAATATCTGTTAACATCTCCTTCAACTCCACCCCTGCAAAGAACCTCCTACCGCTAGAACTTCGCTCTACTATCAACGAGCTGACTAGGACGCGTTCCGTGATTTCCTCCGCGATGTCCCCTGGGATCGTGTCTTTACGCTCCCCGTACAATAATGTGCTTCTGTGGTCTTATCCTGGGTTAAAGCTGGAATCGGCGCTTTCATCCCCCTCAAGGAAATATAGGCTCAAGTCGCGCTCCTCCCCCTGGTTCTCCGTTGCTTGCTCAGCCGCCATCGCCCATAGGAACCACTTCTTTCACCTATTCCGTAGCGACATGTCTGACTGCAATAGACGTCTCTTTGCCTCCGCCCGTAACGAGTGTAAGCGTGTCCTCAACGATGCTAAGTCACTATTTGCTGCTCAGATGAAGGAGCGTATTGCATCTCGCAAATTTGGCTCCAAAGATTATTGGTGTCTCTGCAAGAGCGTATTGAACATTTGCAAACCCTCTAAACCTCCTTTGTTCAACCAGTTCGAAGTCCTGACCTCCTCTGCCGACAAGGCTGAATGCTTTGCTCGGAAATTTTCATTCAACTCGACGCTCGACTCTTCCGGTGTACCCATACCCGACTTCCGTCTTAGAACTGAGGCACTATTGAGCGGGTTACACATAACCTCGTCTTTGGTATAGGGCGTTATCTCCAATTTAGACCCCAACAAGGCTAGTGGTGGAGATGGGATACCACCCATTGTCTTGAAGAAATGCGCGCCTGAACTGGCGCCCGCCCTTTCTAAACTATACGACTACTACCTCAAGGAATCTTGTTTTCCTGACTGCTGGAAGTCCTCTTCGATTGTTCCTGTCTTCAAGAACTCTGGCGACTCCTCTGACCCTTCTAAATACTGTCGTATCAGTCTCCTACTCCTCTTCGGCAAAGTCTTCGAAGCCGTAATCAATACCAAGGTGGTTAACCACCTGACATCCCATGACCTGCTCTCAGACAAGTAATATGGCTTCCGCTTTGCCCGATCTACAGATGATGTGCTTACGGCTATCACTGAAACTGTGTACCGAGCTCTTCAAAACAACGGGGAAGCTCGTGCCGTGGCCCTAGACATTTCCAAAGCATTCTTGGCAAACTCCAGTGTTATGGCATGACGGGCCGATTATTTGACCTAATACAATCATTCCTGTCAGACCGTAAATTGAAGGTCGTTCTCAACGGATTCTCCTCCAGTTCCTATCCCACGAACACAGGTGTTCCTCAAGGCTCCATCCTAGGCCCCACTCTATTCCTTATCTACATAAATGACCTTTCTGACGCCATAAATCCCCAAGTTGGCATCTACGCGGATGACACCAATTTTTATCCCTGCCTCAAAAACAAATCTAGTGTCACTGACAAAACTAACCTGGTCGTGCGTCTTGAAAAGGACCTCCAATCGGTTGTGAACTGGGGCAGGAATTGGCTGGTCAACTTTAATGCTTCAAAAACAAAACTGCTCTCTATTAATCACCACAGAGATCCTTCCCTGTCCTCCATTAGAATGTCTGACGCTCACCTTCTCGAGAGCAACTCTCTGCGGCTGCTCGATCTCACGTTGACGGCTGACCTGAGATGGAACAAAAACATTGAGTCAATTGCTTCGTCCACCGCAAGGAAAGTTGACTCCCTGTGCCGCGCCAGGAAATTTTTCTCCCCGGAATCGATCCTCCAGATCTACAAATCAACAATTCGCCCTTGCATGGAGTATTGCTGCCATATATGGTCTGGAGCCGCTTCTGTTTGCCTCGAGGTTCTTGATAGGCTCCAGAGGCAGATATGCAATATAATTGGCCTTGATCTGGCATCTAGTCTACAGTCACTTTCTCACAGACGCGCCGTCGCCTCTCTCTGTCTGTTTTACAAATACTTTCATGGCAATTGCTCCGAGGAGCTGCATTCGCTGGTTCTCAGACTTCATGAGTTCAAGCGCCCTACGAGTCTGTCATCACGCTGTCACCCCTTCACTGTCGAAAATCCTAAATGTAGCCGTCTCTTCTACTTCAATAGCTTCATGTTTCGCACCTCTCACCTGCGGAACTCCCTTCGCTTTTCCAGTTTCCCTGAGAGCTATAATCTCCAGCTATTCAAATGTAATGTCAATCGACATCTCCAGTTGCCTTGATCTATCTACTACCCTTCTCCCCAATCCTTTCTTCTATCACTCCTATCTGATCTTGCTCCAAATTTTCTGTAACACCTTGCGTCCTAGTGGGTGAAACGCTTGCTTGGGGTGAAACGCTTAATATATATATATATATATATATATATATATATATATATATATATATATATATATATATATATCGGGTGTAACAGCAAAATTGAATTCCTTTTTTCCAGGTTTTTAGATAAGACATTTAACCATCTTGACACCATTTATCATAAGAATCAACGAAAAATCTAAAAAGAGAACAGGTTAAAATTGTTTTGTGTCAGTCCCACTCTCTTCTCAAATAAGCAATGGTGAGAGGAAAAATCATTCAGGCCTTCAGTAATGGTACTAACTGAATAAGTTTTAAAATGAGGGAACAGTAGAGAGGGAAACTGGATCAGGGGGTCACAACAAGGATCATCATTTCGATTTAGAGCTAAAGATATCAATTAGAATCGATCCAACTCAATCCGTAAGACATTTGGCACGTGAAAAATGAATTTCGACTAAGAAAGCCCAAAGAGCATTGAAAGAAAAAGACTTGAAAATGAAAACTTACGTGAAACCTGTGTGGCACATTTTTACTCCAGGACAGAAACTTAGATGGTTAGAGAGGGCGAAGATAATCTTGAACAAATTGGAAAATGATCCTTGAATATATATATATATATATATATATATATATATATATATATATATATATGAACTTTATTTCAATGCTTCGTGAGCTTCCGATCCTTAGCTATGATTAATTAATGATGAACATGTAATTTTCGTTTATGATCGATTTCATCACGATTCTTCCGTTAAAGTTGGAGAGTAATTATACATTCTTAGTGCTCAAAGTAGAGTCCAAAAGTGTTATAAAAGCATTGGAGAATTACAGTACGATATCTTTAATCATTTCTAAGATACAATGTTTCAAAAGTTAATCTAACAAATAGACAATTTTGCTTTGACACGAATTGGAAAATTTTGCTGTTACACACACACACACACACACGCACACAGACACAGACACACACACACACACACACACACACATATATATATATATATATATATATGTGTGTGTGTGTGTGTGTGTGTGTGATTCTCTCGGATTCTCATCTAAGTTTTATTTACAAATCTGAATCTTCAAATTTGCAAAAATATACAAAATCTCCATGAGAAAAATATACAGAACACACTAGTGTATATAAATAAATAAATATACATTGAGGGTGTGCAATTATTATTGTCTACCGTAGTCAATAACTTTTCCCTGGTGGTCGTTACTCGAGGTATGCTTGTGAATCCCATTTTAAACTCGACATTGTGTACTTTTCCATTCGAGTGGGCGCATTGATAAATCCAATGACGAAACACGTTTTTACGGGTTTACAATCAAACTCAATCCCAAAGGGCCAGCCTAACAGACACTACCTTTCCAATGGGGTAGGGGATATCTAGAGTTACACCTTGGCTTCGACACAGTCTGTATAGGTTGGGGAATGTTAATGAACTGGACTATTTTCGGGCTCTGGTTTTATGTACTCGAAGGGCACTCACTTATATTTCTAACCGATTAATCCAGATAAAGTCATTTTTATTTGATGCCACCACTTCTTTTATGTACCGCGTCTCTTCAGGACATAAACGATCATATCACTCCACAACTTCCTATCCCTTGTTGGGCTTTGGCAGTACTTCTCCCTTTGCTAAAGACTTCCGGTCCTCGTTCAACCATCCATTCACACGGAACGGTTCAAATGAAAATTCATGTTTCCAGTCCAATGTTAAATTCTCCGGCTGATATCCCTATCATAACGCACCAAATCAGTGAGACACACGATAATAAATTCATCACCAGAGCGATTGCCGCCGCCCTCTCCCTTTCTTCTTCTTCTTCCTTCTTCTTCTTCCTCCTCCTTCTTCTTCTCCTTCTTCTTCCTCCTTCTTCTTCTTGCTCCTACACCTTCTTCTTGCTCCTGCTTCTTCTTCTTCTTCTTCTTCTTCTTCTTCTTCTTCTTCTTCTTCTTCCTCCCTCTTCCTCCTGCTCCTCCTTCTTCTTCCTGCTCCTCTTCTTCTTCCTCCTCCTCCTTCTTCTTCTTGCTCCTACTTCTTCTTCTTCCTCCTCCTCCTTCCTCCCCCTCCTCTTCCCCCTTCTTCTTCTTGCTCCTACTCCTTCTTCTTCTTCTCCTTCTTCTATTTCCTCCTCCTCCTCCTCTTCCACCTTCTTCTTCTTGCTCCTACTCCTTCTTCTTCCTCCTGCTCCTTCTTTTTTCTTCTCCTCCTTCTTCTACTTCTTCTTCTTTTTTCTTTCTTTATCAGGTTACACGGTATTGGCTCCCACTGAATATAAAGCCGGTATGACAGAGTGGGCCAATGAAAAAATTGGGATGAACATCACCCAGACCCAGTTATAGATATAGTATTTATAACAAAGTGTTGGGCCTTTACAATCAATGCAAATCACCCAGGTATTGTGATGAGAGACCACAAAAACAAAATGTGCCTTCTTATTGACATGGCATTCCCTGTAAACTGTAATGTATTTGAAGATCTTCAAAAAAACAAAAAAAAAAACAAAAAAAAAAAACTGTGAAAATACAAGGATCTTGAAATCAAAATTAAAAAAAAATGTGGCACATGAGGACATCAACAATTCCAGTTGTAGTTGGAGCCCTCGGTTTGACTGGAAAATACTCAGTGGAAAATGTCATGATGTCATTTCTGACCTTAGGTCTCTGGTTGGGACCCAAAAACAATGAGTAAACACCAGAAATCAAATGAAATAATAATAATAATAATAATAATAATAATAATTTTAATAATGATAATAATTTTAATAATAATAATAATAATAATAATAATAATTTTAATAATAATAATAATAATAATAATAATAATAATAATAATAATAATAATAATAATTTTAATAATAATAAATGCTCTCATGTTACACCAGGTTTGATTGTCATGGTGTCTGACGTTTAGCATTTAAATGGGTTAACACGCACATATTTTATCTCCTGGAATATCTTAATTCAGTAAATAGATCGTGTAAGTCAAGGGTCAGAAATTTTATATCCTCCTTATCCTCATAATATTATATCCTTCATTTCCTCTCACCATCTCTTCCATTCACATCATTATTGCATTTTGATCGTAATCCTCTCTCTTGAGTGCTTCTCGAGCCTTGAATGGGTGCAATATAGTATATAAAAAAGCACTACATATTTACTTGTCATTTAGGCATGGTCGCTAAGGGCTGACATACTGTTCATCTCTGTTATTAGTATCGGTGCTACATCATGGCCGGGTGTCGATAGTTTTTTTTTTAATGTTGAAGGATGAGGTAGACAAGGAGACTTGTGAGTCTCAGCCAGATCCATCGGAACATCTGAGCAGACTGATTTACCCGATATGAAGTCGGCCCTACCTGCATGGTTATATGCTTTCATAAAATGCTGTCAGGCAAATTTTGGCTGATTTTGGCTATAGTATATGGTATGCTATGTTGTTATGATGGGTAGACTGAGTTTAGTGTATTTATACCCCAGTCTCACTTTCTTGGCTGACTGCTCTCTCCTTACTACTATATACTACTACTAATACTACTACTACTATTACTACTATTACTAATACTACTTATAGCAGCAGAACTTGAAAAGAATACGGAATTTCTTATAGTAATTCAGAATAAATGCATCAGTACCATTTCTCTACTACAAACCAAAACAGAAAAAAAGTCACATACTGAGAACTGTGCAAAATCTTCAGTTTCAGCGGATCATTAGATAAAGGGAAGGGAAATCGAGAATTAAGAAGGATTCGAGCAGAGAAATGAGAAACCTTTGGAACATTCTTTCATTTTGTCATTCTGTCATTCTTTTATTCTTTCATTGTCATTCTTTCAAATTTCAATCTTTCGTTCTTCATTCTATCATTCTCTCATTCTTTCATTCGTTTTTTCTGTCTTTCATTCATTCTCATTTTTTCATTCTGTCATTCTTTCATCTTTTGTTCTTTCATTCTGTCATTCATTCTTTCATTCTCAATCTTTCATTCCGTTATTCTTTCGTTCTTTCTTTTTCTTGTTGAAATCAAATTGCGTCTCTGATACGTGTTTGGCGTCTTTCTGCGCGATCAAATGGAATAGTCCATTGAATATGAGGTATTGGCAAGAGAGATTAGACACTTCCATCTTCCCTTCTTTCTTTATTCTTTTCATTTGCTCACTGATAAATAGTAGCTTATCTGACATCTCTTGTTAAGGTATAAGCAGGACGTAACGGTCGTGCTAAGGAAGGAAGGGACAAGAAGAATGATAATAAGGTAATAACCTGAATTTACCTGCGAAACAAAGAACTAGGAAAAATAAAGATGGTACTGTCAACGATTAAGAGAAAACTGGAGACAACTAAAATGTGGTTCTACAAAAGGAAACTTTGTATACTATGATTTGATTTGTTTTTTACGAATTATCAACCCTTCTCAGAATATAGATTTAGAGATAACAACGATTGTTCTCGATACAATCCCACTATTCAAACTATAGCTTGGGTGGGAGAGAAAAATGGTTTCATGCCTTTTCCAAGGGTATTTGCGCGTAAGAGAATGTAACTAATTCGACTGAAATTCGAACTCGGCTCTCCGATTTCTCATTCCGAGAAGCTATCCATTAGACCACACGCACATTCGAGGAGACCATGGACGGAGCGCGTGAGCAACAAAGAAGCCTTAAAGAAAATAGAAAAAAAAAATGGCACGTACCCAGAATCTGAGAGCGAAGCTAAAATTTCTTGGATTAGACGGATGGCAAAAGCGATGAGGTGAAGCAGCAGGCCAACTCCCCAATGAGCATGTTTGTTTCCGTATAGCGGAACAGGGGAGGTAAGAGCTACTAAGCACAGGAAGTAGTGGAGAGCCATCATCGACCTGGCCCTGAAAGAACATGGCACACTGAGAAAGAAGATTGTGTAGGAAGTCTCGAAGCAAAGTGTGAGAAAAACATTATTATTAGGTTGGTGCAAAAATAATGACGTAATAATGTCGTTTTTTGACGTTAAAAAATAGGTCAAAAAACGACAGTAGTACGTCATTATTTTTGCACCAACCTAATAGAAAAGAATATACGGTTGCATCTAGCTTGTTCAACATTAATACGGTTAGACCTATTTAGCGATTTAATAGCACGCTTAAATTTAATGCAGTCAAGTCAATAAAAGGAAAGCTCATCAGAACAACTGTCATGAAAATATTTTTAGAAAAAACAGAGGGAAGCTACGTCATATCGATGACAAATTGACTGAAAGTGTATGAAAATAGAAAGATGTCTTTTTGAAATTAAACAAATTATTAAGATATAAGAAAATATCTTTAAAAACAAAAAAGTGTTCCACGGTTATGTAATATATATTACAGTAAATGCTTGATATTTCCCTAACCGATGAAGGAGAGATTTGATTCGGCAGAGACGTAGTTTTAAGGAAAATATGAACATCAAAGGGAGATTCAATTGGAATTTCTGCGAGATGTCATAAAGAAAGTGGGCCAAGAAAATATAACACTTAAAGTATATATTTAAGACAGGAGATTTGGGAGGGTTACAACGGGTAAGCTGCTTTAACAGGATTGTATGAATGTATGTGACAACATTGAAAAAGAGTCATGATCGCCCACGTCAGCGAGGAACTTGGCACATCAATGAACAAGAACATTTTTTATAAGAGATTTACTGTCAAAATACGTCACTATAATCCTTCTATCTATATATCTAATTCTATTCCTATCTATCTATCTATCTATCTATCTATCTATCTATCTATCTATCTATCTCATTCTGTTCATATCTATCTATCTATCTATCTATCTATCTATCTATCTATCTATCTATCTAATCTATCTATCTATCTATCTCACAGATCATATCTACCTGATTTTGTTTACATCTATCTATCTATCTAGCTAGCTAGCTAGCTCGTCTTAATTGCTGGTGTTCCCAGGTCCACCCTGACCCGGGGTGGTAGCACCTGTTAGGGTCCCTGCTATGGGCAAATAGTTAACTCCGAAACTGACGTAAAAAGCATTATAAAAGTGTAAAAATAGGGTTTAATACCAGAAATGCTTTGTAAAAAAATATTACCAATACGTTTTTGAAAAACTATTATCAACAATACGTTTTTGAAAAAATAATATTATCTGCTGTATATTTTTGAGGAAAAAATTATTAACAGAAATAGATTTTTGACAAAACAAAAATATTACCAGAAAACAAAAAGTTGTCAGCATTAAATGACCCATTGAGGTTGATATGCAGTAAACCAAACTAAACCAAACCAAACCAAAGCGATACCTTTGTGAAATTTGTTTTTAATTATTAGTCAAACATGACAGCTTACAGCTAAATCACGTTGAAACACCGGTTCCTGTGCGATCACAGAAGTTAAGCAACGTCGAACCTGGTTAGTACTTAGATGGGTGATTGCTTTGGTATACTCGGTGCTGTAATCTTGGACAGGAGGGTAGTGTAAAGCGTAACGTTTCGAATTGGAAATCAGACAGCCAAGTTCTAATTCTACTCGGGTTCGTTTTATAATCTTACACGCAAGTACATCCTTGTGTATATTAATTGAAACAAAACGAATAATCTCGTATTTCTCCAATGCAACATGACCCATTGCACATGATACTACTTCGTATGTCCATTCCACGTAGACTTTCCCTGTAGATTGACCACATCCTCTCGATTGGTTTTAAGTCAGGAGAGTTTTCGAGTCAGTCTATAGTACTCCGATTTGCTCACAGGTAAGGCTTGTCAGTGTCTTCGTGCAGCGTTAAAATTTTCGTACGCACTCTTGGAGTAACGTCCATCGCAGACAATGGTCATAGGACAACTAATTGACAGTCGAGACAATAGTGTCTGGGCGTAATAAAAATCTGATGCAATCACGGATGACGCAATATTTTTCAAGGCCAAGCAAATTTCATCATACATCTCGAAAATAAATTCACATTACTGCGCACCACTGCAAATGACTTAATTTGAGGAAAAATAATAGAAATCGTTTACACCCTGTGATTCCAGTGGGGCTAAAACTGACCGTATGATGAAAGAAAGGAAGTAAAACGGTTGTTTCAATTAATTTGCACAAGGGTGTACACTTTGGAAATATATGAATCCAAATTTGATCTACCTGGCTATTGGTTAATTAGTAACAACTGTGTCAGTAAATCATTATTATCGCAAAAATGCCTTTAGTATCTAAGAATATTTTCTGGTTTTAAATAACCTACAAAAGCACGACGTAAAAAGCACGAGTAAGCGAATAAATTTGACTCGCTTCCAAGATTCGGTTGTTGGAAATTATACCGAAGTTGTTAGATTTTCTTTACGTTTAACATAAAAAATATAAACTCATTGATATTATCTTTTAGTTTAGTTCCAAAATTATAAATATACATCGTATTAAAAGGGCATCAGGAGATGACATTTATATAGACATAATAATATTTTAAGACATTATTATCAGGCCAGTAAATGTTGATAATACTGTTTATTATAAACAGAGCATTTACTTAAATATTTGTATCTATAAAAAGAATGTATAAACATAAAAAATGTCTTACAATAATTATCGGACTTTGTCCATTTCATAATGTGTGACGTCATTTGTTTACATTTGGATACGCATCGAGCAGATATGAATGTACGTGAGAAAATCATGGAAAATTGTAGTTTAAAAACAGTAAAATCGACCTTGCTAACCGAACGCTCCCCTGTGGCGAAATCGGTAAAAGCACGTCAGGCTATATGACGGTTCCGTATAGGATACAAGTTCGATTCCTGTCGGAGGACGCATATTTTCTATGACAATTTCTCGCACATTCGGGCCAGTAAATGTTAATAATGTTTGTTATAAACAGAATATTTACTTAAATATTTGTATCTATAAAAAAGAATATATAAACATAAAAATGTCTTAAAATAATTGTCGGAATTTGTCCATTACATAATGTGTGACATAAAAATGTAGACATTAGAGGACGCGAATTTTCTAGCATTGAGCAAAAATGTCAAACGATGATTTTAAGTATTATATATATAATTAATACAAGTAAAAGTTTTGTCACTTATTTTGATTGATTTAACCTTCAGCATCACGACTCCAGAATTTCGTAGACGGACACTCCCGGAATCACTCCCCCGACTCATCAGGGGGTATCAGCAATTGACAGCTTATATTACTCGATTTTTGTTTTTTATAGTTATTTTTCATTGGTGCAAGTTTTTTTTTTATAGTGTATGTGTGTGTGTCTATCTGCGTCCGCGCATGCGCCGGTTGCGTTTATAAATCGCGACGAGCAAAACAAAAGAGAAACTTAGGGAAAAATCGACTAAATTTGTTGTTTTTTTCACCTCATGGCTTCATTAATTCATTATTATTGTAAGTATGTAGTTTGTGTGCTTTCTCCGAACGTGGATCATCTGTCTTGCCAGTATATGACAGACGCTTTGTCTTTCCCCTCTATGATGGGGAGCTTATATCATCCTGTTCTGCGTGTGCATATCATAAGCACAGCTGGGCAGATCACCAATGTGTGAGATGTAAAACTGCACCTGGTTGCTATGCAAATACAGTTCATGTCATCCTTCTGATGCACATGGCTTCTCTGACGCTCTGGTGTGAAACCGAGTGTAAAATCTGCTTTGGAATCTCTTCGAGTAAACCCTGAACATATTCGGGTTATCATAGATAAAGTTCTTTTAGAAGAAAGGTCCCTTAGTTAGATTAAATTCGAAACAGAACATTTATTTTCCGGAAAAAAGCTCATAATACAGTATGTAAAAGTTATGAGTCACATGGGACCCCTCAAAATGAACATTTTTATAGGTTGAGTTATTGTTTTATGTTAAATAATCAAACCCAAGTCATATAAAACAGCATAGTTCAACTTGACGGTTTTGTTCCCGGCCTTCTTCAGGTGATATACTTTGCACTTTCGAGGCCTTTATTTACTCCACGGGGGTAGATTGTCCTAGTTCCACGTGTCATACCTCAGTTTTCAGTTATTTCTTTTTAGTAACTCAACCTTTTCTGTGGCCAAATATTGAACTGACATCGCGTTCTGGGCGTGACGATAAACTACGTCTAACAGCAAAGCTTCTGATCAGGAGGTTTTGGGGAGCGTGGAACCACTTCTTAATTGCTGGTGTTCCCAGGTCCACCCTGACCCAGCGTGGTAGCACCTGTTAGGGTCCCAACTATGGGTAAATATTTAACTCCTAAACTATTGTCAAAACGTGTAAAAATAGAATTTAATATCAGAAATACATTTTTGTAAAAAATTATTACCAGCAATATATTTTTTGAAAAAAAATATTAGCAGCAATAAAAGTCTTGTCGGCATTAAATAACCCATTGAGGTGTTGATATGCCGTAAAAGAAACCAAACCAAAGCAAACGAACTTATATATAGATTACTATAACTATTTTATCTACTGAAACATGTGTCCTTGGGCAGCGAGTTAATTTTTGGGACTTATAAACCTAATGTCTCAGTAAACTTTTTTTTTAACAGAGCTGATATTATAATTTTTGTCATTGTTGTTATTCATGTTCATGCTCGGCCGGCTTAGGAGGCTTTTATAGCCTAGCATATGCGGTGATTCCTTTAGTTTTCGTATTTTCCAGTAATGTTCTCTGTCTATTGTTTCAATAATGCTGTGTAAATGTTATGGTAATTTACCCACACACGCATGGAGTTTCCCAGCTATAAATAGGAGCAGGTACTGCCTTTTGGAGAGGGAAGTTTCCAGCAGTCAGCTTTGATAATCGGACGGAACATTCTTGCTGTAACACTCTCGTTTGTAAATGTTTGTATTACTGTTTCCTGATAATATATTTGTTTAACTCAATTCCTCTCTTTATTTCTGACATTAACAAGGCCACAACAGTAAAAGTGATATAAATGGACACATTGCAGCAAAAAATGCATAATTAACCAAAAGCATTGAATAAAACGAAAAACACTGGGGAAAAAAATGAAAAAAATGAAAACAAAATAAAAAACATCTGTTATGGGATAATGAAAAATGGATGATAGTGAGATGTAAACCAAATAAAACTGCATTCTCGTACAAGAGAGGAAAAAGTGAGCATCCCACAAATACCTACGCACTCTTACATTTTAATTACCGTAATATGCACTTCCGTCACATAAATTGAAAGTAAATGTTACTATGAAGATGAGATATAAAAGCCTTTAATGATGCTACGTGTACTATTAAAAAACTTCAAAATCTTCATAAAGTCAGTATATATTTTAAACATGTCCGTCTTCTTCATTTTCTATGTCACCACAGAACATAGGCGTTCATGGCTCTCCCCAATTTCCTGTCCGTTGTAGCTCTTAATAAATGTTGTCTTTTTGTTATCTCTCTTAAACCTTATTCCACTATCCATTTATTCAAGCTCACAAACTAGGTTATGCTTTGTTTCCTCTGTCCCTTTTGCCTACAATATGCCCTGTGAGTATCAGATTTTCCAAGCATCCTTTCTTCACGGTGTACCACAGGAATTGCAACTGTCTCTTTCTGATGTTAATTATAAGTTTACATTTTGTTTCCATTTTCTCTAAAATTTCGTCGTAGCTCACATATTCGTTCCATGTTATCCTCAGTATCCTTCTGTAGAGCCACATTTCTGTTGCTCTTCTCCATCTTCAGTGACATCTAGGAGAA
This sequence comes from Acanthosepion lycidas, assembly GCA_963932145.1. NCBI lineage: Eukaryota > Metazoa > Mollusca > Cephalopoda > Sepiida > Sepiidae > Acanthosepion > Acanthosepion lycidas. The sequence continues at coordinate 117,514,084 of OZ010581.1, read as the reverse complement.
TAGATATCACGTAACAGTTCAGTGCACTTTTCTTTGTTTTACACTCAACTATCTGATGCACGGATAAACACACGTTTATAAATATAATAAGAGTAAATGTGCTCAAAACGCATGGGTCAGAGCATTATTAAAAGAAGAGAGAAAATTACCGTGTTGATACATATTATTTATTCATTCTGAATACTTCCCACATTTGTCATTAAGGTGTTGTCTTGTTCAAGACAAATATAGTAGTGTTCATCATTTTCCAAGACACAAATGCAGTGTTCATCTGAAAGTAATTTTTTTTTTAATTAATGAGATTAAGTGGAATTAGCGAGTAACGCTTCAGGGGAGATAACTAAGTTATGATATGGCGAGAAAAAATAATATGTATCAACACGGGAATTTTCTCTCTTTCATTTTTAATGACACTAAAAATCTCGCCCGTGAATATAAAAAGGGGTAGACAAAACTTGTCTAACTTATTCAATGAAACATGTCTCAATGAGAACATGCTGCCAAAATACACTCAATATATATATATATATATATATATATATATATATATATATATATATATGTGTGTGTGTGTGTGTGTGTGCAGTGATACCTCGGCATAAATTGTTTCGAGTTAAGTCATTTTCGAAGATACGTCGGTTTTTCTGAAATATTATATGGAAAAATAACGTTTACGTCGGTCGTTAAAGGTATTAGAAACGTCAAAACCTTAGATTAACAGTAAAAACATATAAAATCACATTTAAATAAATTTAAAAATAATATTATGTATACTACATGTATATATATATATATATATATATATATGTATATATATATATATATATATATATATATATATATATATATAATAAAATCATCAAAAAAAAATAGAATAATGAGGTATGTTCAGAATATGTTCTTATTTCAAATTCCTGTTGTTTTCCGCTCGAAGATCGATTTGAATTCAGACTTGTTTACATCTGTGCTCTGTCGTTGACTTTCATTCAATTACATTTGTTTGTTTGTTTGGGTTTTATGGCATATCAACCACTGTGGGTTATTTAATGCCAAATCCAGTTTATATGAATTTTAAATGCTTATTTTGTATGGAATAAAAAACGTATAGCTGGCAACATTACTTTTTTACAAAAAAACGTATAGCTGGCAACATTATTCCTTTTACAAAAAAGCGTATAGCTGGCAACATTATTCCTTTACAAAAAAAACGTATAGCTGGCAACATTACTTTTTTTACAAAAAAACGTATAGCTGGCAACATTACTTTTTTTACAAAAAAACGTATAGCTGGCAACATTACTTTTTTACAAAAAAACGTATAGCTGGCAACATTATTGTTTCAAAAACATAGAGCTGGCAACATTATTGTTTCAAAAACTTAGAGCTGGCAACATTATTTTTCTGAAAACATTATCTGAGACCTTGCTGTTGGATGCAGTTTATCGCCGTACCCAGGACGTGGATGTAGCTTATCATCATACCCAGGACGCGGATGTAGTTTACCGTCATACCCAGGACGTCATTCAATTACAGTTGATTTGTTATTTAAAACAGTTTTTTACCCATAGTTCCGATGAAAAGTCCTAAAGCAAGTGCTAATTCTAAGCTTAAGGCTATATCGCTGGAAGATAAGGTGGAAATTAATTATTTTATTCAGAATACTGTACGTACATATCATAAATAAATGTAATAGGCATCGGGGAGTGCTTATTTCAGGTTTATAGTGTGGTTAGTTTGATTTAATTCGTTTTTCGAACTAAGTCGTGACCTCTGGAACCAATTAACCAATATATATATATATATATAATACATCTCGTGGATTTGTGGATTTTTTGTCACTCAAGGTTACAAAAAAGCAAAGATTACTGTTTTGATTTGTATGTTCCGACACGTAGCTAACAAAGTAAGAGATCTGCACATAAACGCTGTCCGCCATCTATGGGTTAAACAATACGATTTATATCTGAAAAATCATTGTTATTCTCAGAATAATGCAATATTCGCTAGTTAAAAAAAAATTACAATTCAAAATATGTTTTAGTTTTAAAAGTGCTGATAAGCCGTAAAAACTACACAAATCAAATCAACACGTGTTGAAATTATCTGGCAGCAAAAATCAAATATAATAGATCCGAAGTCGAAAAATCCAGTATTTTTTTACAGAATAAGATAAGTAGGTAGGTAGACATTAAATCTTAGATTAATAAGTAAATTATTACTCTTATTTGGTCTTTGCATATGAATTATATCTATGTATCTATCTATCTATCTTAATTTGTTCATATCTCAAACTCTATCTATCTATCTATCTATCTATCTATCTATCTATCTATCTATCTATCTATCTATCACATATTTCCATCAATGTACAAACAGTTTTGGATTCCCTTCAGGAGTTTACAAGTAATTTGGATTTTCTTCTCAAGATGTAATATCTTAAAGTTATCAGTTTTTTGTTGATCCAAACAATATGCATCTCTTCATGGCCTCTGTTTGTCACTGTGATCCTCTGTCTATAGGATCTTCTTTCAGGACATGGAAAATATGGATGTCCCCAGCTCCTTGTCTTTTGTTTGCTCCTTAGCAATACTTATTCTTTATGATCTCTCTTTTTATTTCCATCTCTTGAAAGAAATTCATTCAACGAGTAACCTAACTGAAACGAATAATTTACTGAAATCTTTCACATAGATTACTCTCTGAATTCATCTTCCATGCCATATTTTTTATATTAAAGTTCATACAAGGCCCAAGAGCCACATAAGCTAGTGGTTTATTGCATGAACGTAAGAGAAAGCAATTTATGAGGTTATGTAGGAAAGATAACGTTAATCTTAGACTTAAAGAGATTAAGATTGTCGTAATCGGGAAAATATCCTGGCTGGAGTCTGTTCCCTAAAAGCAGCAAGCGGTGGGCGGAAGTTGTCCGAGACTGTGAGTGTTAAGTTCTCTTAGCCTTCTTTCCTCATTATGTGATCGATAATTCAAACATTTATTATTCTTTGCTGCTCCTATTTTTAAAACCTCTACATGCCCTATTTTGTAAATTTTCGACATTCATCGGTAAAATGTTTTGGTGATAGTTCAGGGATCATAGCACTCTACAGTGCCTTCATTTTTATCTATAAATTGTCATGACTTCTTGAGAAAGACAGAGGAGTTTTTTTCCTATTGATTCTTCACGGGTCTGAATTCAGTTTTATTGACAAACTTACAGCTAACCACGGCTAGGTAGTTTAATCTACCTTATAGATAGATAGATATATAGATAGATATGAGTAGACTATAGATATATTAATATATAGATAGTGAACAGACTGAGATAGATATAAAAATAATGAACAGAGATAAATATAGATAGGTACGAACAGAATCAGATAGATCGATAGATATGAACATAATTAAAAAGATAGATAGATAGATAGATAGATAGATAGACACAGACAGATACGAACAGAATGACAGATAAATAGATAGATAATGAACAGACTGAGATAGATGTAGATAGATAGATACGAACAGAATGAGACAGATGGATAGACAGATATGAACAAAATCATATAGATAGATAGATAGATACATACATACATACATTCATACATAGAAAGAGGCTGAGACAGATAGATATGAACAGACTGAGAGAGATCGATACGAACAGTATGGGATAGATATATAGATAGACACGAACAGAATAAGATAGACAGATAAATACATAATGAAGACAATATGTTTTTTTTTAAAATAGGATACACAATCCCGAGTATGTTTTTATAAATGGAAAACGATAAATTGAAAATAGATTGACTACATGTTTTGACATTCAAGGCTTCACCAGATCTCAAAATATATTAACAACTTTAACATCCAAGATTTTCTAAAGAAACATTTTTAAATTAATTTAATTCATTTGTGAATAAATCCTGAAATTCTCATTAAAATGCAACAATTACTTGATTTTTCTTACAGTTTCCAAATCAGTGTGTCACTGGAAAAAAGACGCTAAAATTATCTATACTCATTTTTGCTGTCCCCGCTGACGCCAAAAAAAAAAAAAAAACAAACAAAAAAACAACAAAAAAAAAAAACAAACAAGAATTTTAACCAAAATTTCGAATGTTCTCAAAAAGCTCAAAAATACAATTTAATAATAAAAATATCCTTTTGTCTTTTCTCTTAATAATAACAAGAACATTTTGACGTTGAAAATTTTTTTTATTAAGTTTGGGATATTTTTCCATCATGTTATCATGATTAATTGTCTGTAGCGGTACCTATATATATACATATATATATATTATGCAGTGTTACATTAGAACATGCGCATACCTACTCCAAAACTGTATATCTTGTTACAACATTAAAAAACTTGAAAACTTTTTAACCTTTCATCAGGTGGGGAATCACGATGCGATTCTTTTTTTTTAATTTTTAACTTTGAAACTCTTTTTTTAACGTTGAAACAAGATGTACAGTTTTGTAGTGAGTATGTGCATGTTCTAATGTAACACTGCAAAATAAATAAATATTTACTGCTCTACTTTAGTATTGAGCTCTGTTTTAAATTAATGTTTTCAACGCTGAAATCTTACTCTTCGTTCTTTTACATTTGTATATATATATATATATATATATATATATATATATATATATATATATATATATATATATATATATATATATGAGGTGTGTGTTGCTGCAGACTACGGAACGTTTACGTTTAATAATTTTATTTTCTGTTTTTTTTTCTTGCTTGCTCGCAAGTTTTTTTTTATATTTTGGTGGAATTTGTAGAAATAAAATCGTCATCCATGGTTTTTACTGAGCGCCTTCGGTTATCGTCAACCGCCATCATGGTTGTATGTTTTAATTTGAAATAGTTTGTTTATCATTTCAGCTTTATTTATAATATTTTGGGTATTTAGACACTGTAGTTGCGTTAGTTCATTATTCATAAGGAGGTGGTTGGTGTTTATTATTTGGAGGATAGTTATTAAATATGTTTAAGATGATTCTGCCAGGATTAAATGCTATTATATTTATGTTGGGTTTTGGGTTTTAATAAGAATATATATATGATAAAGACCCCTAACTCATAGGGTTCTTATGATCTTTCCAAAAATGAATATCCTTTAGATATTTTGGATGCTGTTATCCTTGATGTCATCAACAATTTTCATAGGGTTAAGCCGCATCTTGTCAAAAATGTCCCGTTTATTTGCGTCTACCCTTTAGTGGTTTGGCGGGTGAGTTTTTGGCTACGCTAATTTCGTTTGCAATCAACCGTTGCTATTTTTCTGCTAATTTTCGACTAATATTTGTTACTCAATCTATCCCTTCTTCCATTCGTAAGGATGTCCTTCCCCCACATCATGTTAATTCCGATATTTACCAATATGAATGTAGTTTTGGACTCGACTACATAAGGAGGACTTCTCAACGTTTAGATTTTAGGATAAAGCAGCATTTACCTCCCAGGATTTTGAATCCGTCCGCTAATAATAGTCAACTGGTAAATACATCCGGATCAGCTATTGCTCAACACATTATTAATAGCAGGATTTGTATTACTGATTTTAGTGTGGACCGTTTCTCTATTTTATCAAGGTCCCATCTCAAGGTCCTGGAGTTCTTATATATCAGATTCCACAAGCCTTCCCTCTGTATACAGACGGATTGTTTGCTGACTTTGAATATTATCGGTCTCTAGTTTTTCTTGAATTTCCTTTTTCCTTCATTAGTCATCTTTAATTAATTTACATGTTTATTCTTTTATTTCGCAGAATAAAACTTAAGGCTGGGACGAAACCGGTTATTTTTAGTTACTAAAACATGATATTTTTACTTTTTTTACTGATAAGCCTTTTAAATTACGCTTAATCCTTGCTATATATATATATATATATATATATATATATATATATATATATATATATATATATATATATATATATATATTATATTATAACTGTTATTCGCGTAGAAAGTGGAAATTGTTTGCCTAGGTAAAATTGCAACAGTTGCGTCCATTTTTGTATAGATGCCATCGTGAAAAACATGAATCAAACCTTTCTTCCAATCATGTGACAACTTATTTTCATTCATAGTCATTACCACTGGCTACACATTCTCGCATGACTTTCCATATATTAGTCATTACGGTTTCAAAACGAAGTCAATATTCTTATAATTGAGAAATTTTTCTACGGGGAATTTAACAATGGCTGCTGGTTTTGATGTTTAATAATTGACACGAAAGCAATTTTGAAAATTCGAAAAATGAAATAATACCTTCCGTTAGATTTGAACACGTACTGGATTTTGACCAATTATTTCCTGTTTAGATGGCTTGTTTATGCTATTGTTCACCCAATACAAACCATTCAATGTAGAGGCTTATTGGCTGGGACTATTTTATAGACGTAAGAATGCAGATTATGAGGATATGTAGAATAGACAAGGATTAACAGTAGGCTTGAAGAGGTTAAGATTTTACTGATGCAAGAAGCATCTTGTTGGAACTCTTTTCTAAAAGAAAGCGACTCTTGTGAATAAACTGAGCGGGATTTCCTTCTTACCAGTGGAATACGAAGGGAATGGGGTGGTTCACTCTTTGTGCGTGCCATGGTGCGCCTTTACTGTAAAGGTTTCAGATGATGGAACTAGGGAATTTGGGCTTTTCAGAAAATTTTCCATAGAAATGGAGATTGGATAAAGTGCGTTGCATCTTTAGGAAAACGTTTGTCGGTTTAGAAATGATTACCATCTACAGAATCGCGCAAATTCTGATAAAATGTATCTTACACTATTTACATTATTCAGACTATCATCCTCATCTTTGTTGCCATATTTATTACAACATTTCGGAGATTGTACGCTCCGGCCTTCTTCAGGTGGTTGGAATGTCGAACTGAACCCTTTATTTTGTTCGCTGGGGTAGACTGTTCTAGTTCCACGTGCCATGTCTAATGCATGTCAGTTATCAGTTATCTCCTGTTAATTCCCCTCTCTAAGTTTTCAACCGCCTTAACCAGGTATTGAACTCACACTCTTTGGGTCCTGTCACTGGATCTAACTGACGTCTTTATCCATTGTGCCATGTGTCTTTGAGAAACGTTGTGATAAATATGGCAACAAAGATGAGAACAATAGTCCGAATAATGTAAATAGTGTACATAGTACCTCATCTCAGAAATAGAGACAGATACTGAAGGGCCGAAACGTTGTAATAAATATGGCGACAAAGATGAGGACAATAGTTCAAATAATGTAAATAGTGTACATAAAACCTCATCTCAGAAATATAGACAGATACTGAAAGGCCGAAACGTTGTAATAAATATGTCGACAAAGATGAGGACAATAGTCCGAATAATGTAAATAGTGTACATAATACCTCATCTCAGAAATATAGGCAGATACTGAAAGGCCGAAACGTAGTAATAAATATGTCGACAAAGATGAGGACAATAGTCCGAATAATGTAAATAGTGTACATAATACCTCAACTCAGAAATATAGACAAAAATCTATCGTGGTTGGAAAAAAAGAGATTGTTTTCTTTGTTCCAAGTTTTCCTACTCTTTATCATCCCTCCGATTTAATTTTTTTTAAATCCAATTCACCCCAAGCAAGACAATAAAGTCACTGAAACCCAACGGATTACTGGATGTGGATGGGTTAGATACAAAAATAATCAGGAAGACAACATATAACGATTGGCATTGCATTTAATATTTTTTTGTATATTAAATTTCGCTGGAAAGCATGCCACCAGATCTGACTTTCACAAGCGAGAAGTGCGAGAAAAGAAACTGTTAGCATAGAACTTACGGTTACATCTAACCAATTCAACTGTAAATCGATGAGACCTCGTCACTAGTCTAGTCAGTCAGTTATGTGCCATGCGTGATACGCGCTTAGACGATCATGTATCTTTCGATACATGACGAGGCACATTTTTTTCCCGCAATAGGTTACCATTTCTTTCTGCGGTGGACCAGTTGCCATCAAAGTCTATAGAACCCGGGTTGTCCTACTATGAACCCATAGTTGCGGAGAGGAAAAGAGGATTAATACCTTTCCCGAGGGTATTTGCACGTAAGTCAATGCAATGGATTCGACTAGCGAAGAGTCTACGCGCCGTAACGAAGAGCTCATCCAAACAATTACCGTGAAAATGTTTATAGAAAAAGCAAAGGGAGGCAACCTTACGGCGGTGGGAAAGTGACTGAAGCGGAGGCACCATTTCAGGGACAATAATATTGCCGATTCTTCTTTGGATTTTATCAAGGAGCTCTAGATAGATAACAAGGGTACTGAATCAAACGTAGCAGCAGTATTCTAAGCATGAACGGATGGTAAGATACATTCTGGAGAGAAAAACTGTCTAGCAGGATGCAGAGAATCAACCATCATGGCAGCTGGCCTAGGATTGGATTTAATATACTGTTTGTTTTGTTTTACGGCATATCAACCTCAATGGGTTATTTAATGCCGACAACATTTTTTTTTTCCTGCCAATATTTTTGATTTGTCAAAAATCCATTTCTGTCAATATTTTTTAATCTCAAAAATTTATAACTGGTATTATATTTTTTTTAAAAACGTATAGCTGGTAATATTTTTTTCAAAAACGTATAGCTGGTAATATTATTTTTTTTCAAAAATGTATAGCTGGTAATATTATTTTTTTAAAAAAAAACGTATGGCTGGTAATATTATTAATATATTTTTTTTTCAGAAACGTATATTTGGTAATATTATTATTATTATTATTATTATTATTATTATTATTATTATTATTATTATTATTTTTTCTTTCTTTCAAAAACATACATCTGGCAACATTATTTTTTCAAAAACGTATTATCAGAGGTCTTGCCGTTGGTCGTAGTTTATCGTCATACCCAGGACGCAGATGTAGTTTATCGTCATACCCAGGACGCGGATTTAATATAGTTTTTTTCACTTCATATCAGCTGAGAACATTAGCCCAAGAAGCGAGTCCCTATCATGGAAGTCAGTATCAGCCAGACTGTTGGAAAGCAGAAAGGGTTCCCTTAGACGATTAATGGATAGTAAGTTAGTTTTGGAAGTGTTAAAATTAACAAGTTATCCTTTGTCCGAGTTAACAACAGACTGAAGGACGTTTTTGTTATCAGCTACCATTTTGAGATTATCGGACTTACTATCGAGAATTGAGATGGTTGTCTCATCAGCGGAGATGTCAAGTTGAGGGCTGATGTCATCGAGATGGTAATTAATAAAAATAAAGAAAAAGGTAGGACCAAAGATGAAACTCTGGGGGACACCTGCGAAATTACGAAAGGAACTGCAAGAATGGCTGTTCAGGATTACCTTCATTTCACTATTCGATAGGAAAGATTGGATCAGTTCAAAAATTTGTACAGAGACACGGTAACTTTTCAGCTTGTGGAGGAGACCTGTATGTGCCAAACACTATCGAAAGTTTTCGTATGCGATCTGTTTATAAAATCATCAGGTAAATAGCTTGCTCTTTGTTTCGACATATTCTTTGCTTAATACGTAGTTGAGTATTACATTTTACAAGCGGTCTTTCCTCATAAATGTCACTCAGAAATTCAATTTTCTATCTCTGATACAGATAATATTAGGTTGGTGCATAATTATCAGGCGTTTTTTAAACAATATTTATTATGAAAAAAATCATAATTCAACAATAATATTTTTAAATGATTATTCCGGAGCGTATAATTATCGACATGCATTTTTATAAACTGAAAATAAAATAATATTGTTACTATTAGAACAAATACTAATAAAGTTTGTTGTAAGAAGGAAAACAGTACTAATGCAAAGTTGAATTAGTTTCCTTTGCATATCCCACGGTTCTTTAGGTAGCGTAATTTGACTATGAATTGAGTGTAAATATGCAAAAAAGGAATTAAATAAAAACACACATTTCTTCCAAAGATGGCGGCATTTAGAAGTGGGGGCGAGGATAATTTTTTGGAAGGTTGAACAGTGTGGGTGGAGATAGGGCCGGGGCGGGTGCGTGTGCAGTATGTTATGCAAACAAACAACAACGCCATATCGAATCCGTCTGCTCTCTCTCTCCCTCTCTCTCTCCGCCGCCCCTTTCCACAACCTAGTCTCCCTTCCTTTGACAATCTTCTTTTCCTCCCCGACATCCCAAAACTCCCCACCCACCTACCTCGCCTCAATTTCCCGCTCTTCGCCTTGCTGACTAATTGTATCACGTTTCTTTCGGCAGCGTGGGATCTGGACATGTTTTGCGAGAAAAATAAAATAAAAGTATATATATATATATATATATATATATATATGTGTGTGTGTGTGTGTGTGTGTGTGTATGTGTGTGTATCTGTGTGTATCTGTGTGTGTATCTGTGTGCGTGTGTATCTGTGTGTGCGTATATATATATATTAGGTTGGTGCAAAAATAATGACGGTTTTAACGTATTTTTTAACGTCAAAAAGCGTCATTATATATATATATATATATATATATATATATATATATATATATATATATATATATACAATAGATAAATAAGTAAAAGAAACAAAATGTTGCACTTATGTAATACAGAGAAATGCTGGTATGAGAACGGTAACCCCTTTTGCACACATTTTTTTTTTTTTTTTAATTTGGATTTTAAAATTATTTTTTTTAAAAAGTAACTTTTGTTTTCTTGTACATAACACAGAAACACTCACAAAAGTGTACACGCAAAAAAAAACACACACACACAAACGCATAAACATGTATGCACAAAACATACACAGACAAACGAACGCATACATACAATCGCATACACAGACACACACACACACACAAATGTAACAGGAACCCCATGCATTTCATCTCTTGCCATTTCTTACGCTCATATGACACGACATAGTAACCCTCTACCTTGAGAGGCTCTTGGAACTTGTATTGGGTGAACATTAGTACAAAAAACAATATATACACGCACATCCAAACGCACGTATGTGCACAGACACACATATATACATATATACACACAGAGGAATACTCTCAAGTATCTATACACGACGATAATCCCCCACACCACGACCCACTTATTAGTGATAAAATAGCACAATCCCAAAGTCAATATTAATACAGAAAAACGCGAATGCAGGTGCGCGCACACGCGCACACACACACACACACACAATGACACCCACAAGTACACTCAGTGCATAATTAGGCGACATGAATTCATTTAAAAATTCATTTTGAAATTCAACCGACCGTATCCGCATGATTCATTTTAAGTGCATTTTTTCAATTTTCGAATCAGTTGTTGCACATATGGTTGAAAATCGTGGATAAACTATCCCGGTTCCCTGTTTCTGTGCGAGTACTTTCAATTGATATTATTATTACGAACTAAATATTTGTACACGTATATTTGAACTGAAAAAGTAACGGTCAATAAATATAAGAATATAGTTAACAAATTCTTATCTACGATGATAAGGATTAGGTCCTGAGTATGACTGTTGCGATAGAAACTATCCGAATAAAACCCGAAAAAAAGCCCAAAATAAAACATGAACCTTAGTTTATTCACAATTTTCATCCAGATGTGCAACAAAGTATTCGAAAACTGGAAAAATATAATTTATATATATATATATATATATATATATATATATATATATATATATATATATATATATATATAAAAACATGAAACAGACGTTGTTGCCTTAATTTAATGCAATTTGTCCGGTTGATTTCGAAAATGACTCTCTTGTCTATTGTACCAATGAAATTCTTGTTAATTTTACTGTCTCTAAAATGATATTAGAGAACCTTTTTTAGATTCCATTAGCATGACTGATGCTAACATCCTGGAGAGCAACTCTTTGGATGTTCTAGGTCTAATGTTTTCCACTGACATGAAGTAAAATGATTATATTGAATCACTTGATAGGTCTGTTGTCAGGAAAGTTTGTTTACTAGGCCGTGCAAGAAAATCTTTCAGGCTAGGGAATATTGCTACCAGATCAGGTCTGGCGCTTCTTCTAAGGCTTCTTAACATAATTCAAAGAATAATGTGCAACATTATCCGACCTGGACTGGCAACTCGGTTTAATTCACTTTCCCCGTGGACATAGCATAACTCCTCTGAATCCATTTCTCTAAATACTTCCACGGGAATCATTCTCATCAGCTTCTCTCTTAGGTAACTCTAACTGAGACACTTAAGCGAAGTACTAGATTGACAAGTCTTATAATTTCACTGTCAAAATTGCAAAATATGACTGAATGATCTATGCCAATAGTTTATCTTTTGCACTTCTGGCTTGTGGAACTCTCTCCTGGTTTTCTGCTACCATCATAACAAACTTAAATGCAATGTCAATCAACTTCTATCTCTTCAAATCCTCTTCTTCTATATTGTGCGGGCAGGAGATGAGAAAAGTGTAACATACGTGGTCTGATCGAAAAGTATCGGTACTGGTGCCACATAAAGAAAAAAAAACACCAAAAAAAAAAAAACAAAAAAAAACACCACATATCAATTTGCATTTAATCTCCTTCAAAGCAATCTGTTTCTGAATTTTATCCAGCGCCATTTTTATTGATGGAAGCATTCCTGGAACACCTCCCGTGAGATAGCGAACAGTTGCATCGTCTTATTTTCTTAGAATTCATCAACATCTTGAAATCTTGTTTCTTTCAATTGGGATTTCATTTTTGATGAGGAAAAAGTCACAAGAGGCGATATCTGAGAAATGGCGTGCTTGGCCCCCAAACTGCTTTGGAACCGATTTAATGAGGTGAGATGACCACACTCTACACACTTTCCCTTCAAGTACTGCTACACAAACGGAAGTGTGTGAGAACCTTATAACTTATAACAATCTCCAAGCTCACTCTGTGTTAATCTGCCCCACACTTCTTCCTTTAGATCCGTTACCATACTCTTCTTCCAACAGACTCAATATTTTTTGCTTAGAACTCGCATATATATATATATATATATATATATATATATATATATATATATATATAAACATTATCTTATAGAGAAATATGCTCATGATTTGATGAAACTCCATGAAAGACAGCATTATGTAAATTAATTCATTTTAATCAGCAATAAATATGATTGTTCTTTCTCTAATTTGGCACTACTGTTGAGTGGAGTTGTTATATATATATATATATATATATATATTGAGTGGTTATTGAGTCTTGTGTAGGGTGAAGTAAATTTATATATATATATATATATATATATATATATATATAGTATCGAGCATAAAAATCAGAACGATGCTAAGAAAAAGTCTAAATCTAAATATGAAATAACGTTTCATTTTAAAGTTTCAAAGAACGTTTTTCAAGGAAAAATAAGGATATAAAGGTAAATTATATAATTCCCAAATATAAAGCTCAATAAACTTATTTTGATAAAGTTATATAAGAATAATTATATAACATTCGAAAAAACAGATGATCAAAAACATCAGAACGATTAATTAAATTTTTTAAAATTTAATAATTATTTTGTATTATTGATAAATTTTTTAAGGTAAGAATATAAAATCGGGTATTTAATTAAATTACACCGACTCTTTACCGGCTCTTGCATCGTAAACATGGCGAAAAAAGTCTGTGTCGTCAATGGAACTTAGAAAACTGATAGTCAAGTTACGTAATGACGATAAACTCTCGATTGGGGATATTTCAAAGAGTGTGGGGAAATCTAAATGTGTTATTCATAGTATTTTAAGAAAAATTGAGGAAACTGGGTCATATGAAGCCAAGAAACCACCTGGCCGGCCTAGGAAAACTACTGCAAGGGAAGACAGATGGATTGGTAATGAATCAAAAAAGGATGGATTTGCAACAGCAACCGCTATCTCTAAAAGAGCTAATGCTAATCTTGGCATTAAAATATCAAGGCACACTATTTCCCGAAGACTTAATGAAATAAATCTGAATAGTCGAGTAGCCTCTACGAAGCCTTATATTTCTAAAAAGAATCAAATGAACCGATTGAAATTTTCCACTGAACACGTCGTATGGACACAAGAACAGTGGGATTGTGTTCATTTCAGCGATGAGTCAAAGTTCGGTTGTGAAGGGAGAATGTTCGTTCGACGCAGTTCCAAGGAACGATGTTTGGCTCAGTGCACTAAAAGCAGCGTTAAATTTGGAGGAGGAAGTATGATGGTGTTTGGCATGGTTTCAACTGCTGGTACGGAACCTCTTGTTAGGCTACCCGGTAAAATTAACGCAACTGTATACAAAGAGATATTGAAGAAACATGTTGTACCTAATTTGAGAACTGCAATTAATCAACCAGCTGTATTTATGCAAGATAACGCGCCGTGTCACACAGCGAAGTGTGTTAAGACATTTCTTTCTGAGGAGGATGTTACTGTTATGGAGTGGCGTGCTCAAAGCCCAGACATGAATCCTATTGCGAATGTTTGGAAGTTACTAAATGAAAGAGCTAAGGAAAAGAATCCAACAAACGTCAAAGAACTATGGACTAATTTGAAAGGGGAATGGGAGAAAATATCCGTTAATGAATGCAAGACATTAATTCTCTCATGTAGCAAAAGATGTCAAACTGTTATTTAAAGTAAAGGTCTACACATCAAGTAGTAATGAATTATAAACGCTATTTTCATTTGGATATGATGCATCCATAATAATAGTATGATTTTGTTAATCCTTCTGATGTTTTTGATCATCTATTTTTTTTTGAGTGTTATATAATTATTCTTATAACTTTATCAAAATAAGTTTATTGATCTTTATATTTTGGAATTATATAATTTACCTTTATATCCTTATTTTTCCTTGAAAAGATGTTCTTTGAAGCTTTAAAATAAAAAGTTATTTCACATTTACACTTTTCCTTAACATCGTTCTGATCTTTATGCTCGCAACTGTATATATATATATATATATATATATATATATATATATATATATATATATATATATATATATATGTGTGTGTGTATGTATATATACCGGGTGTAACAGCAAAATTGTCCAAATCGTGTAACAGCATGGTATAATTGTTCCAACAAAATTTTTACTATTTAAACACCACGAATCGAGTTTCGTTTTACAGGTTTTCACATAAGACATTTAGTCATCTTTGTACCATTTATAGTAAGAATAACTGACGAACCCTTTGTGTTATTCAGTTAAAAGTAGAACAGGTTAAAATCATTTTGTTTCAGTCTTCCCAACTGAGCAACAGTGAAACGCAAAAGATTATTCAGGCATTTAGAATGGTACCAAAATTCATACTTCCATCTTCAAAGTCCATTCAAGGACCATCAATAGAATGGTGAATAAGTTTCAAAACGCGGGGATAGTAGAGAGGGAAACTGAATCATGAGGTCACAACAACAGGAAGAGGTGTCATAATTTTCACATAGAGCTAAAGTGATCAATTAGAAACGATCCAACTCAATCCATAAGAGGTTTGACACGTGAGAGAAGTGTTTTGCCTATGACGGTTTAAAGAGCATTGAAAAATAAGACTTGAAAATGAAATCTTACGCGAAACTTGTGAGGCAACTTGCTACTCCAGGACAAAAAGTTAGGAGGTTCTACTGTTCCATCTTTTTAAATCTTATTCATCGTTCTCTGGATGGTTCTTGAATGGACTTGAAGATGGAAGCGAGAGTATGAATGTTGGTACCATTACTGAAAGCCTGATCTTCCTCTCACCATTGCTCAGTTGATAAGACATATTGGGGCTGACACAAAATGATTTTAACCTCTTCTCTTTATATTTGAATAAGTCAACGGGGTTTTCTGTCTTTTTTACAATAAATGGTGTCAAGATAGCTAAATATCCTAAAACCTGAAATAAAAGTAACTCAATTACTTTAGTAGTATTTTTATATATTAAACATTTTGTGGGCTGGACAATTATCCCATGCTGTTACACGAGTTAGACAATTTTGTTGTTACACCCCGTATATATATATATATATATATATATATATATATATATATATACACACTTACGTTAGCTAGTATAGCTTCAAAAATATAGACAAATCTCCAAGATTATAAAGCTATCAGATTAATGGTAAATGCAATGTTAATCAGGGTACTTTTGGGATTAATGATAAATCTCTGTGAAGGTGAAAGCATGCTTGAGATTATTCCTAAATGTTTATGCTCATCAGGGTACATTGTAGATTAATGATAAATCGTTATGCTTATCAGGGTACCTTGTAGATCAATAGTAAATTCTGTTTATCAAGCTGACTAGTAGATTACTTGTAACCCTTGAAATCGTTACAGAAATGTTCACTCAAAATTCTATTCTGTTATTGTATCTATCCACACATACATATTAACAATTTTAAACTTGAAATTTCAAATAACCAGAAATGTTAGTAATATTGGGAAGCATCTTGGCAATATGGTTAAAACGTCAAGTATCTGGTGAATTTTTAAATGTCAATTATGACGTACGGGGGCGTCAAATGAGAATTAAGAAACTACAAAAATGTCAATGGAAAACGTAATGCTTGGGCTAACTGAAAAAGATAGAAAGCAATCAACATTGAAAAGGTGCAATGGCAAAATGATCTAACAACTATTGTAAAAACTGTCATTCAAAAGGTGCTTGAAAGATAAATGATAGGGAAAGAAATCGACGATACTGAAACAATAGTCAAAGATAAACACAACTCGAAATGCTTTTTCTACAATTTCGAAAATTGTCCTTTTTCATAAAAAGAAGTGCTACGCTTAAATATTATAAATAAAATTATTCGTGCCAATGTATGGATAATTTAACAAATATAATGTGTTAAATGTTCTTAATATAATAATTCTTAATGATAACAGACATTCTTAATAAAGAGAATTTGCTAAAACACCTTTTAAGAAATTAAACAATCGAAGTATACCACGACTTGTTCTTAAAAAATACCGTATATACTCGCATATCATGCGACCTTTGAGGACCTAATTTTGAAGTTAATTTGATAAACAGCCAGGAACAGCACTTCATAGGCTAATTTTATATCTTGGATATGATTTGATTCATTTAAAATTAGCTTCAAAATTTGGTCTTCAAATGTCGTATGATACGTGTACATATACCTGATATGTTTCCTAATAATTAAAACTATAAGTTCATAATAATTATCCCTTTCTTATTTATTAATTGTAGTAACTTAACACTTTTATGGACGAAAACCTTTTTTTTTTTAAGCATTTCACCCCAAGCAAGGCGGAAAGCCACTAGGACGCAAGGGGTTACAGAAAATTTAGAGCAAGATCAGATAGGAGTGATAGAAGAAAGGATGAGGGTAGTGGATAGATCAAGGCAACTGGAGATGTCGATTGACATTACACTTGAATAGCTGGAGATTATAGCTCACAGGGAAACAGGAAGAGGGAAGGGAGTTCTACAGGCGGGAGGTGCGAGACATGAAGATATTAGAGTAGAAGAGACGGCTACATTTAGGAGTTTCGACAGTGAAGGGGTGAGAGCGGGATGCCAGCCTCGTAAGGCGCTGGAACTCATGACGTCTGGGAACCAGCGAATACAGGTCCTCGGAGCAATTTCCATGGAAGTATTTGTAGAACAGACAGAGGGAGGCGACGGTGCGTCTTATTTACAAATTTGTAAGAAAAACGTTTCGAGTCGTAAGGTTATTTTATTTTGTCTACTTTATTTACAATTGGTTAAGATCAGAAAAGTCAATTTCTTTTCTCATTATTTATCTTTCAAATATTTTAACAACAACAATAATAAAATATGTTTTCATAGATTTGATGATAATTGTATACGCCTCCTATTTTCTCTTTTGTATGGTTTATAAAGTAATAACAATAATAATTAATGGTACATTTGATGACGAACTGTTTACTCCAGCATCCAGTGTAATATAGATATGTATGTTTATGTGTGTATGATTTGATGTGCATACCTCTGATGACCCCACCTTGTCGTCGTGTAGGGGCTTGCTTAGTCCAATGTCTCTGAGAGCTATATCGTCATTAGTTATAAAATCCTGCTAGGGCAATTCTTGGCGGCAAGTTCGAAGATGAGGACTCATACAAAGCCTGACCAACCCTAAAGACCTCAACAGTGGAACAATCGGATTATAAATAAAACAAATCTCACCGGTTAAACTTGCAGATGAAGACGGCAACGCCTGACTAGAAATGATAACAGAATCAGCGGCAGCCAGTTACAGTTTCACAAGTGGATTCTACATGTTTCATTCCATGATTATTGCTCTTTCTCTGATCTCACTCCTTGGCAATATTCTTGTTTCTAACTCTTCCATACTCAGTAACCCGTTGCGTTTTCGTGGCTTTACTCCCTTTCTTGGGGTTATATTGAAATCAAGTGTATGGGTCACTTTCTGGCAAGTTGAGGTTCACCTTAAACAAATTCACGCCAACGGCACTTTCGTCTTTTCTGATGTTCGATCATCATCATCATCATCATCATCATCATCATCATCATCATCATCATCATCCCATTGACTTTTGTCATCGTAGTGCGGATCCGAATGCAGAAGCCACACTAACTCTTTTCCACAACTGTCTATTAACGGCAGCCATCAGCAGGTCTGGTACAGTCATGCCTGTCCATTGTTTGACATTTTCCAACCAGGTTTGCGTTGGCTTCCTCTCCTACGTCCATCTTCAACGGTCCCTTGCACAGGCGGTCGTGCCTTTGTAATGTGTCCAAACCATGCCATTTTTCACCGTTTGACAGTGGCGAGAAGAGTTTCCTTTCAATCAACACTTTCGAAGCCAAACAGCGATAGGGAATGGATGGCGAGAGCAGGTTTTGGTGAAACTGGAAGCTTTAAGAACGGAACCTACACGTTGGCGGCGAATTTAGTCATTAACGCCAACATTATATAGGAGAGAGCAGCAAAGAAAAATTAAATTTTTGTGTACGGGATAAAGCCGACGAGGATTCGAAAGTGTGACTGTGGTCTAGCTAAACATTGACATATTTTTTTTTTTATTAATTTAAACTGTATTGGAACATTGGTTATCCGGACACATGTTATTTTGGATATGCCAACAAAATTACGATACTATTTGAATACTTAATTTTACAACGAGTAATGGAGTGTTTTGTTTTACTTCGCTTTTTATGATGGGATCAGTCTCTCTCACTCTCTCTCTCTCCCACTCTCTCTCTCACACACACACTCAGCCACACACACAAACACACACTAACACACACTATATATACGTATAGTATCAAATAACATTAAATGTTATCCTGTATTTGGCCCTGGTCTGGGTTATTTAATGCCGGCAAGATTTTTAGGATAGATTCATATGAATAGAATGTATATTCTTTTGTTGAGTTTGGTTTATTTTGTTTTACGGTTATTTAATGCCGACAAGATTTTTATTACTGCTAATAGTTTTTTTCAAAAAGTACTTCTGGTAATATTTTTTTTCAAAAAGTACTTCTGGTAATATTTTTTTTGAAAAAAGTACTTCTGGTAATATTTTTTTTCAAAAAGTACTTCTGGTAATATTTTTTTTGAAAAAGTACTTCTGGTAATATTTTTTTTCAAAAAGTACTTCTGGTAATATTTTTTTTGAAAAAAGTACTTCTGGTAATATTTTTTTTCAAAAAGTACTTCTGGTAATATTTTTTTTGAAAAAAGTACTTCTGGTAATATTTTTTTTCAAAAAGTACTTCTGGTAATATTTTTTTTCAAAAAGTACTTCTGGTAAAATTTTTTTTGAAAAAAGTACTTCTGGTAATATTTTTTTTCAAAAAGTACTTCTGGTAATATTTTTTTCCAAAAAGTACTTCTGGTAATATTTTTTTGAAAAATGTACTGCTGGTAATAATTTTTCTTCAAAAATTTATTGCTGCTAATATTTTTGTACAAAAATGTATTGCTGCTATTAAAAGCTATTTTTACACGTTTTGATCCGAGTTTGGGGGTTGACTATTTTGCCCATAGCTGGGACCCTAATAGGTGCTACCATCTCTGGTCAGGTTGGACCTGAAAACACCAACAATTAAGACGTAGTTCCACGCTATTCAAAACCTCTTGATCAGAGGCGTTGCTCTCGGATGATGTGTACTTTGAGTAGGGTCGCGTCCTGGGTAGATAATTAGCATTAAAGTATTTACTAGATAATTAACATTTAATTTTATTTGTTGGTATCAATGGTCTATATATATATATATATATATATATATATATATATATATGTTGATGCATTTTTCATTAAATAATATAGACAAGTGTTGTCTATTTTATGTAAATTCTTTTCATATCGCCTGATAAGCTTAATAACATTATAATTAAAAGAATTAATTAAAAGAATTTACAGAAAATAAATAGACAACACTTGTCGATATTATTTAATGAAACATGCATCAATGAAAAATTCTGCCTAAATACACACACAATTTATATATATATATATATATATTTATTTATTTATTTAAAAATATGATTCCAACACGCTACATAAGAGTTCTCATGTTTCAAAACAAGAGCCGAAAACTTCAATATAATTATTAGAATTAAGTTGAATTAAAGTAAGCTCTGTTCCATCTTCAAGCGAAATTTTTTTGGGAATAAATTATTTCTGAAATTTACGTGTTTTAATAGCATATTCATTATTGAAATCAAAATTTCCATGGTAACGGCTAGCGCGATTGTTTAAATAGAAAGGGTCGCAGGGTGTTAATAATTTGTATCAGTATAGAGTTACATTCATAGATGTCAAGTCAGGGTAAGGTTGGGGTGTCTAAATTTAAATCGGAAGATGATTTTGTCTAGTCTGGTTTACGTGTCTATGGAGATTTATTTATTTTTTTATTTTATTTTTTCTGAAAGGAGTTTTCTGTATATATAAAAAAAACTGCCGTAACATTTGTTTTTGACGACTTCATAAAGGGTTATCTTTTTTTGTAGGGTATTTAAACTATTTATGAAGTCGTCAAAAACAAATGTTACGGCAGTTTTTTTTTATATCAAAGACAAATGTTACAGCTGTGAAAATTTTTTAACAATCCATTTAAACGTGACCTGACGTTATGTTTCATATTAAAAATAACATTTCAAAGCAATATTCTGTGGTTTTATTCGTTTTATCGTCCCGATTTGCTCGAATGAAATCATTCTGCAAACAGAATGGGACGTCGACACCAGTTTTTTTTTTTCTGTCTTACCTGACCTTTGAAGTACATAAGTAATAAAGCCATTCGGTGTCATTCAGTCTATTTCTTCGAATTCTGCTTTTTTTTCGCCTGGGACAGAAAGAAACAGTTAACATTTTCAGTGCATATAATGAGGAAAGAGGGCGTGGACATTTTAACACTCACAGGACATATTGAAGGTCAGAGTTAAGCAGCGGGTAACATACCTAACGAGTGTATAAACTGTTGGCAAGGTAGGGATTTCAAAAGACAGTAAAATGATACAAATGGCTAAGGGCTACGATAGACAGGAAATGGCAGACAACCTGAAGAGTCACGACACAGAGAGGCATAAGAAATAATTATGTTAATGATTTTACATATTTGGATTTCTTTTCCTACAGTTCATGGTAATGCTGATTAAGGAAAGTAATTTGGATTAATCAGAAAGTATGTAAAAACAAATGTAAGTACAGTTTATTTAAATGTTATTTGTCAAATATTCAATCACATTCATTTTCAACGAAGCCCAAAGTAAAAGCAAATTTTCCATTCCTGGTTTAAATTAATCCAGTTTTTTTTTTCCTCCCGAAAAATATTTGAAAAACTGTTTTCAACTTCTATGTTTTTCAATGTTCTGTCACTTATGAAATGTTCTAGCGAGTGATCCCAACAAATGGAAATGTTTATGGCAAATGTTATTAAAGAAAATATACATTTTGAGTTCTTTTTGCTATGTGCCGTGTCCTTTCAGGACGTAGGCGATCATGGTTCTCCACCTCCCTCTATCCCTTGCAGCTCTCAACACGTTCTTTCCTTCTACCAGCTCCCCCAGACCACGTTCCTTCATCCACTTGCTTTAGGCCGCTAGGTATGTAATGCGCTGTTTTTCCTTGTCTCTCTTTCCCTCTATTCGACCCGTATCAGATTTCTCAGGCCCTCCTTTCTCATTATGCGTCCCAGAAACTTCAGCTGCCTCTTCCCAATATTAAATATAAGCCTCCTCCTTGTTTGCAACCTCTCTAAGACCTCATCGTTGCTCACACGCTCGGTCCATGATGTCCTCAGCATCCTTCTGTAGAACCACATCTACGTCGCCTCGCCTCATTAAATTTATTGTACAACTTTTCCAAATTATGAATAATCCTTACTAGAAACATGAAGGAATTCTTTCAGAAAATATCCAAAGTTAATTTCCGAAGAAATATGGGCCAAGTTTTCTAATTTCTTGTCATCATTAGGGTAGGTAGAGACAAATGGTAAGTTTTATTGAACTAATGAGTGGGCTTCCGTAGTCAAAGAATGTTATGATGTAGGTATGGTTTGTCTGGCTTATGTGTATTTGTTTTGTTTTGCTTTTATACACATTTGAGCATGCAGGAATACAACCATCTATAAAAAAATTGTTCGGATGAGCTCTTCGCTATGGTACCTAGAATTTATGAATATAATCGCGCTACTAGGCTAGAGTCGAGATCTCCTCAATTTAGTTGAGCATTACTAGATGCAGCCGTAAATTCTAAGCTAAGTTTCTTCTCTCGCATGTCCGGCTTGTGAAACTTCCGTACAGTTCCTTGCTTTCCAGCGAACTTTAATCTGCAAAAATTTAAATGCAATGTCAATTGCTATATACTGACCTCCTGATTACTCTCTTCTCTTTCTGCTCATCATTGTTGTTTCTGTTCCTAAGTCTTCCATACCCTGTAACCCTTTGTGGTATAGTGGTATATATAACATATATGTTGATCGGTGATACTGCTTAATATATATATATATATATATATATATATATACATATATATATAAAATGTGCATATATATATATATATATATATATATATATATATATATATATATATATGCATTTTTATATATGTTATATATGCGCGGTACTTATTGATTGGAAAGCGCTGAATATCAGTGATAGACCGGACATATTTAGTTGGATTGATGTGAATTTGTGACCCTGTGTGAGCGCGTGCGCATGCGTATATGCCTGTGGGCGAGAAAACATTTGTCGAACAAAATCGAGGAACGTTCTGCACGTTGACACCGCAACTGATGAAAGATGTTCGCCACACAATCCGACATTGAATACAGCAACCAATTGCGGACGTATCTGTGCAACGACTAATGGATGCGCATATATGACCAGACCCATACTGTTCATATATGTTTATGTTTGTGTGACCTCCAATGAGTGAACGCGCGTGTATGTATTTCTGCGTACGTCAATGAGGGAACGTGCCTGTATATATGTTAGGGTAGGTATGAGTGGCGCTCCGACGACAAGTTTTCCTCCCACTACGATAAAAATCACCGTTATACGCAACCATACATAAATCCAAAATTTAAAAATTAATCAGTTTGTCTGACGATCGCAAAACCAGGATCACAAAATCATATCAATCTAGCTATATATATATATATATATATATATATATATATATATATATATATATATATATATATATATATATATAATATATATATATATATAAGTTTTCGACTTTAAGTCATCATTATGGTTGGTAGAGACAAATTGTGAGTTTCGTTGAACTAATGAGTGTGCTTACATAGGCAAGGTGCGACGTGAGTTTCTGTGTGTTAATTTTATTTTATATACATTTGAATTGACGATCAATAAAATTAATCGGTACAAAATATCTGTTGTTTTTAATAATACAGAATATGCCTTAATATACAGAAATACAGAAATTAACATATTTTGATTCTAAATTTAATGAGTATGGAGCGTGCGGAATATCCTCGTAAATATCATAATTTTTATTGGTCTTGCATTATCATGCCAGAGAATAACACCTTCTTTGCATAACCAAAGCAGGAAACTTGACATAATGCTTTGTTTACGTAATGATGTTATTGACAATAAACGTTTGTATCTAGTAATTGATGGCCCCTCTATGTTAGAGTAGATCCTAGTGGATGGCATCTTTCATATTCCACCAGACAAAAATCAAGAATTTCTCAAGATGGAGTCTTTCCATTGGTTTTGGCACTAGTTTCTCAACATGTGATAACCTCAGTTTTTTACGTTTTCTGTTGACATGCAAAACCCATTTTTCGTCACTCATGGCAAATATACAAAAATAAAATTGCACCTGGCGAGATATAATGCGAGAAATTCTTTGGTCAGTGAACGGTTAACAAAATAACTCATGATAAACTTCTTTGTTTCTTAATCGATTGACGATTTGTCTCATCTAAAAAATAAATAAAAATAAAATACTGCAGTGAAAGACTAAATTTGCCAAGTGATTTTTTTTGTTTTGGAACGGATAACGAGATATTTCGCGAGAATTTCCCGAATTTCTGAAGCTAATCAAGGGAATTATTTTCTTTTTGATGCGACTGACGAGATACAACATGAAAAAAAATTCTTCCATTGGGAGCGGTTTAATAGGCTAACATGCGGGAAATTTCTTTGTTCCTTCAGAGATTCGCAAAATACGTCGCCAGAAATTCCTTTTCTTTTTGTTGGTTTCTGAAGCAAATAAGCAGAAATTTCTTTTGTCGTAGAGCTCTTAACCATCACTTTCGCTGAGATGACGCCATACATTGACAGGTTCTACATCAGTAAGAGGAAAAGCCCAAGATGTGATTTTCAAGTCGGGAACGCTAGAATCAAGCAGACGCAGAAGTTTAAATATCTGGGAAGCGTCTTGACAGAAGACGGTGAGTGCGACACTGAGATCTGTAGACGTATTGGGATGGCCAAGGACGCATTCCAAAAGCTGAGAAGAGTATTGAGAGACAGCGGGATTTCTTTGGTAACAAAGAAAAGAATACTGAGCTATTACGTGACATAGATAGATAGATCCATAAATAGATATTCACACAGTCAATAGCTGATGTCAGAAGACAATTAAAATAATAGACATGGTTGGCAACCAGTCTCAGAGAAAGCTTACGACGGAGAAGGCAATGGGAAATCCCTCCTCCATCATTTCCAAGAAGAAAAAGGGATGAATCCATTCTGAGCCATTATCCATCACGGCACATGCACATCCAAGCTTATAGCACCTAGTTTTCATAAACTGACATCCATCTAGGTACTAACCAAGATCAACGTTGCTTAACTCCGGTGATGGGATTTGTTGACGTTGTTTTCACTACACATACACATAAATAGATAGATAGATAGATATTCACACAGTCAATAGCCGATGTCAGAAGAGAATTAAAATAATAGCCTTGGTTGGCAACCAGTCTCAGAGAAAGCTTACGACGGACAAGGCAATGGGAAATCCCTCCTCTATCATTTCCAAGAAGACACGGCACTTCACAGATAATAAAGAAAAGGCATCTCTGAATAGCCACGATCCGTTGAAGTAATATAGCATTAAAAAAAAAGAAAATGGCTATATCGGAGAGAGCAGAGTGTTGCTGGAACAAGTATAACCTACCTGAACAATGGGTTGACCGCCCTGTTCAAAATCATGATCTAGGTTTTGACATATATATCTCACCACATTGCCCAAAAGATGACTTTAATAAGAATAGCCAGTGGAGAGGATACCAAATCTCTCTGATTCAAATTTGATAGACGCAACTGTTTGTTTGTTTTTGGTTTCTACGGCTTATAAACCTTTTCGCGGGTTATTTAAAGTTAGAAAATAATTTTAAGTTGTAAGTGTGCTTTTTGTAGATAATAATGGTTTAGTGATACAAGGCTTACTAATTAACCCATATCTGGGGAGAATACATGGATTGATACCTTTTTCCAAGGATTATATAATATAACGAACTCAATTGGATTTGAAACTCGGCTCTCCGATAAAAATATTTTAAATTGTAAGAATTTTTCCTTTTTAGATAATAAAAGTATAATGGTAAAAGTCTTATTAATTAACCCATAGCTGGGGAGAGAAGACATAGATTGATCCCTTTCCAAAGAGTATTTGCGCAGAAGTGAATATAACAAATCCAGCGGGGATTGGAATTCGGCTCTCCGATTAACAATTATCCATCACAGCACATACACATCCAAGCTTACCGCACTTAGTTTTCCTAAACTGTCATTCATCTAGGCTCAACGTTGCTTAACTCCGGTGATCGTACGGGAATCGGTGTTTCAACATTATATGACCATTAGCTCATCATGATGTACGTGTTGGCATATATATATATATATATATATATATATATATATATATGTATGCACACACACACACACGCACACACATATATATATATATATATATATATATATATATATATAGATAGATAGATAGATAGATAGATAGATAGATAGATAGATAGATAGATCTTCACACAGTTTGTCAAGAAGGTGACAATGATAGCAGGAGTCAGTGGAGACGATTCTAGCATCAGTGGCCGTTGGGAAACAGACAACGATTGGTTAGTTACCTATGTAGAATATGTAATCTCCAGAAACTGAGACATGCCTATTACAAGTAGTACTACTGCCACACACACACACACATATACATATATATATATTTATGTGTTTGTGGTGGGGATAAAGATATATACATTTTATATAAATTTTTATATAGCAAGACCAGTTTTGAAAGAAAACATGATAATTGGAAAGAGATTTTGTGACGTGTTTCCTCCGTTAGAACATCATCGGACTGGATTTGTTGACGCTGTTGTCACTACACCTACGCACAAAAGAAAGATGCTGGGAGTTTCAAAATTTAGAAATACCCTTTTTGTAATCTAGATTCATCTAGATTATTTTTCTCTGTGTTTCCATCACATTTGTTATTAAATATCCCACACTGTGATAATGGAAAATCTGACAAAATGGTGAAACATTTTATGAACCTTGACGTCAATTTGCTGTGGATAAACTAGCGATTAAAGCACTTTCTAGACATTTTATTTTCTCTTTTAATAATTGTTGCATTTTTTATCTCAAAATTGCCGTCAGTTTCGCCACGGTGAACAACCAATGCGTTTTTTGAGTTGTTTTTTCAAACGCTTCTTTTATGTTCCTATAATCATCTTGAGGGTTTTCCAATATATTATTTCTGGAAATCCTTGCAAGTGATAGAATAAATTCCTCCTTCAACATATGGCTTGTTGTCTGTTTTAAATTGGTTAAGCTTTTTATTATTTTAGATTCAGTTGTGACAAATTTCACGATGAATTTAAATGAATATTCTTCGATTGTATTTTTGATAGAGTTAGTGCGTAGAAAAAAATATTTTTTTGAATCGTTGGGTTTGTCAGGAGGATCCACTTTTCTATTTTTTTGTGTGTTGTGTATATATATATATATATATATATATATATATTCGATGTTATTTTTGATAAAATTAATGTGTAGAACAAAATGTTTTTTGATTCGTTGGGTTTTCTATTTTGCGATATATATATACATATATATATATATATATATATATATATATATATATATATATATATATATATATATATATTGGACCAGAACAAAAGAACGTTGCGTTTTTAAGTGAATTCCAACGACGATATTTAGATATTTTAGGTATTTGAAGATTTATTTAGTCACATATATGCCATTTTTTTCCAATATATTTCGCCATTTTAAGGGACAGTTTCATATTTCCATTCTCCCAGAATTTGGCATCT
This sequence comes from Acanthosepion lycidas, assembly GCA_963932145.1. Classification (NCBI taxonomy): domain Eukaryota; kingdom Metazoa; phylum Mollusca; class Cephalopoda; order Sepiida; family Sepiidae; genus Acanthosepion; species Acanthosepion lycidas. Next base: position 117,486,315 of record OZ010581.1, on the reverse strand, counting down.
TTCCCAAAAATTGAGTTGCAAGAATTTTGTATGGATCAAAATAAATGGTAAAAAGAATATCAAGTGAGTATGGATTGTGAAGCTTGACATCCAAGCTATTTTCTGCCTATTTCCTCTCTGTCTGCAAAGAGACGTGAAGTCTGGTATTGTCGTGATGGAAGACAACAATCCAGGAACTATTTCATCGAGCGCTACCTTAAGCGGTTCAATTGAAAAGAGTATTGTCTGAATCCAATGTCTGATTTTGCGGAAGGAGCTCGTAATATACAATATCTTTCCGTATCGCTTCACATTCTTTCAAACAATCCATTTTTCACCGCCTGTGGTTGTTCTAAAAAATATCTCGTTTTATTATTTTTGAACAGACGATCTCAGATTGAAATACTACCATTAAATCTCGGGGTACTGTTTAGAGATTAACGTATGTTTTCAAATATCTTACAACGTTTATATGAGAAATGTTGTATATCACTGCGACCTCTCGTATCATGTTGCCTGAATTATATGTCGTTAATGTTTCGATTTGGCTATCAGCAACGACTGTGGACATGCTGGCATATTCTCGTTTTCCGATCGAAATTCCTATTTCTGAACCTATCAGATTCCTACATTTTCACTTTTAAGTTCATACACGAATTGTATAGAAAAAAATGTCACCTTTTAAAATATATATGGTAATGGTAATAATAACCTTTTTCTTATAAGGAAACTTCGACATTCATTGACCAGGAAACCAGTGGCACTGTTGGTAGAAATTTATATCTTTCACTTAAAACAATTTTTCAGGATAAGGTCATTCTCAAGTCCGGTAGCAATATAGTTGGAGGTTTCCTTCCTAACCTTTTGTTTTATGTTGTGTAGAACGTCAACATCTTGATTATGTCGAATTGTATACGCTATACATTTTAGTACTTGCCGCTGTTGAACGTCCTCAATTGATCTTGTTGTAGGATACCTACGGACGATAATGGTTATATCCCCATTCACATAAATACAGTAGTATATACTATATGTTGGTCTGCAGTTGGATCTTCATTGTGGAATTCACTTGACTCATTTCTAGCAGTTGACTACTTCTACGCGCCGCTGGCAAATCTTATATGTGTTGTTCTTGTTCTATGTATTATCGTTCATTATCAACCTTCATTTGACTATTCTGTTCACTACCCTTCCCAAAAGTTACAACGGATGTACTTTCTGTTATTCCGTACAGTTCTTTGTTTATGAATCTGTAGCGCCAGTCCATGATGCTCAAAGAATGATATTTGCTTCTCTTGCTCAAAGCCGTTTTTAACCATCGATATGAGAAAAAGGCTGTATACAGCTGGCTGTTTAGATTCTGAAAGGGTTTGGCACCATGCAAGGCATACATATGAATGCCTACATCTGATGAGGCCATTTAAAACGCAACTCAACTTTTGGGTTGGTAGCAATTCGTGGTGATGGGCGAAACTACCCCTAGCAAAGAATATTATATGGTCAGTTCCCATATCCTCTGTTCTAAATTTCTTATAATTGGTCCATACACCGAGTTATTTAAAATGTTTGGCATGTATATACGTCATGGATTTCTGTCACGTGTGAAACTAAATCATTTGCTCAAACGCCAACTATTGAAATATATATTACGTTTTTCTTTTAAGATTTATTGTGATCGCAACATCTTTGCCTATTTCTTCTGGGTCTGCAAAAACATCTTTGCTTGTCAATGATCATGCCTCGTAGGGGAACGATTTAATATTAGTGCGAAAATAAATGCAATACATTTGGCTGGAATTTCCCTGTTCAATTTTTCCGTTTTTCCAGTCGTTAAGGCAAAGCTAGAGAACTACCCAACTATTTAACCCATAGATGGGAGGACAGGTGAGAGATTCGTGCCTTTCTCAATGGTATTTCCAGTCGTTAACGCAAAGCTAGAGAACTACCCAACTATTTAACCCATAGATAGGAGGACAGGTAAGAGATTCATACCTTTTTCAATGGTATCAATGCGAAAGTGAATGTAAGAGACTAGAGCGGAATTACAAATCAGCGTTTCCGCTTTTCCAGTCTTTGAAAGTTACTCTTAAATGTAAATTACAGTCGAATATTCCAAATATTGTTTGGTTTTAAAATTATTATTTACCAATATTATTTGCTTCTATAAGCAAGGCTCATGTCAGGAGTCCATCTGACAAATTGAAAAAGGTATGAAGCTCCCAACTCCCCTAAATATTAAATATACGGCTATTTGTTGCAAGAGAGTAATCTGTTAATTTCTATGGAAAAGAAGACCTGAACTCTAAAGAAACAGTTAAGTGGTAGTTACGCAAGGATGACGCATAATGTGTCCTGAAGAAATCACACCTCAAACGATGAACTATATGGTGCGTTGTCAAAGCTAACATCAAAGGTGCTACAAAGGGCGCTGATACTTAGTATCAGAAAGAGAAAATTGAAAATTCTTAACAACATAATGAGGAAAAGGGACCTGGAGAATGTGGCACTCACAGGACATATTGCAATCAAGGGGGACAGAGGAAAACAGCGAGTAACATACTTGCGCAAATGGATGGCAGAGCTAGGATCGGGAGAGATAAAGAAAAGGCAAAACATGTAAAAGAGCTACAAATGACAGGAAGTTGTGGCGAGTCATAATCTTGAATGGAAAGCAATATTTCTATGAACAGGTGCCTTAGAAACTTAGTTTTATGTCACAGTCCCTGTCCCGTCGAATCCAGCGACGTTTGAAGGCTGGTGGTAGTAATGGTGACAATGAACGAAATTTGACCAGGATGACGAAACATGATATGAGGCAGAAACGTTGTTTTCGCGAGGTCAGAAATTTTCAGCACCCATCATATAACTAAAGTTACTCACGTTATATATATATATATATATATATATATATACATACATATATATATATATATATATATATATATATATATATATATACAGAGAGAGAGAGAGAGAGAGAGAGAGAGAGAGGGAGAAAGAGAGATAGAGAGAGAGCTTTTGAAAATATATTTCAGTTGAGCACTGTTGAGTGATAAATTAATTCGATAAAAACAACAGCCATCTGCGTCCATGCAATGCTCTTCAGTAAAGTGAATGAAGCACTCCGGCTGATTGGCATTACATTCGTAAAAACAGTACGCTAGATTTAGCCATTTCACTCTCCCGCATGAAGATAGATCAGTGGTAGCAGCTCTGATTGACGACAAATCGTTTGGGTTTCGATCCTGGCTTGAAGCATTCGGATGTCTAGTCGCACTGAGGTACTGTGCTACCGCGAAACAGTACTGTCTGCGAATGATATATATATATATAAGCAGTTATATATATGTGTGCGTATGTGTTCCCGCCCCACAAAAAAATGAAATACAATGTATAAGCATGAGTTAAATGAAACATTTTACGGTTTAGATTTCTTTAGTGCCAAGTTGGTGACACACGGCATTTCATTTTCACTTACGTGCCTTCAGTGAGTCTTAATAATTGGGGTGGTCGGGATTTTTCTTAATAAACAGAAGGTTCGTAATACAAGTGAGAATCGGAAATTCATTTAAAAGCTGACGAATTTGGAATTTAAGCAAATAAAAAAATAATTTTATAATGGAACGTGATTATTTTAGTATTAGTATTATAAACAATTTCGCCACATTTTCTCAAGTATATTTCAATATTTAGGCATTTATAATGAATATAAAACAGTTTATGTTTGCAAATAATTTGTGTAAATTTCAAAAGACTTACTGAGAGTTTGAAAGCGTGATCTTTCTTTGATCAGATATTTTATATTGAAGTTGGTTGCGTATTTAAGTTGCAAGTTTATTTGAAATAATATATATTACTTGAATGAGAATTATTGGTAGACTGATATTATGTTAACAAAAAGTTTAACGTTGAGTCTGAAATATGAAATTGCGTGACGTGGATCAATGATGAAGGATTTTGATCCTATAACTTCGCTTATTAAAATGTTTCAATCGAAGTAACAATAATGTGATCCAGATATACTAAAAAAAAAATAAATAAATAAAAAAAATGAGGCGAAATTGTCTTACGGCAAAAATCCTATTTTAAACATGCATTCATAAAAGCCTTTAAGTAAAAAACTTACACCAACTTGCACTTCACTAGGAAAGACTACGGTTAAAACACGCTGAAAGAACCGTTTTGGCATCTATCACTGAAGTTAAGGAAGCTCGATGCGTGTCAATGCTGAGATGGGCGACTGCTTGGGAACATCGAGTACTGGAAAAAACCTTTTGACATTAAATAGCCAAGCAAGTGTTGATGAGCCGTAAAAAACAAACAAATTTCTGAGGAGAAGAGTAAATAAACAGGATAATCTTAATAAGCTCTAGGAGGCCGGAAAGTTTTTTTAAAGAAAAAATAAAAATAAATAAAGATGTTTTTTTCTATTAGGAACCTGATTAAAAGTGTTTGAAATAGAAATATTTTGAACAATTTTTGTTTTTAATCATTTCACCCCAAGCAAAGCAATAAAGCCACTAGGACGCAAAGGGTTACTGAGTGTTAGAGAATATGAGAAAAACTACAATTAAGGAGAGGCAACAATAAAAGAACAAGAATTAAGATGATAACGATTAACATAGCATTTAATTTTTTTAAGATCAAATTTGAATGGGAAACAAGAAGCCGAAAGAAAGCGAGAAGCACGACAGAAGAAGTTGTTAATATAGAAATTACGGTTACATGTAGCCATTTCAACAGTAAAATGATGAGTCCTTGCCGCCAATTAAAGATTGTTCATATTTTTTATATCAGTTTTCACGTCAGTGTGTCATTACCGTAATGTGATTCAAGCAGATACTAAACTTCTTACGATCCTGTAACCCCCGAGGGTCATAGGGGCAACCTATGTACTACTCGGTAACAGCGGGGGTGTGTCTTGGGCAAGATATTCTGACGGAGCCGAACTCTCTCTAGTTTGGTTTGAATTCAGAGTTTACTGTCTCCAAGCCTGAATGCCAACCCAAGTTACAGAACCCCGTCTGTGTTGTTATTTCCCCATAGCTGGAGAAAAGAGATGTTTTGACACCTTTTTCCTTGAGTATTTGCGCTTTAGCCAATTTAAGGAACACGACTGGAATTTGGATCTTCAAATTCTCTTTCCTTGATGACAAAACTGCGTATATTGTCTCTTAGGCATCATAGCCTGATGGTGCCAATCCCTTTCTTTCTCCTGAGCTGGTTGCTAATCCAGGCCGTAGGAGCCAGTCTTTCCTTTTTATTTACCTATAGCTAGAGAGGGGAGAGAAGAGATAGGTTCATACCTTTCCCAAGGGTATTTACACGTAAGGGAATGTGACAAATTCGACTGGAATTCGAACTCGGCTCTCCGATTTTTCATTCCGCTATTCATGACACCACCACGTATCCATATCTATATAGTATATCGCTGCCAACACACACAGCAGTTATCGGCTCCGAAAGTGGATGTGACGTGCCGAGTTCAAATTATAGCTGTAGTCGTTGAATTCATTCTTACACAAATAACCTTAAAGAGACACGAATCGATCCGTTCTCTCCCCACCCACCACCAAGGAGCAGAGTGGTATTTCTTTCTTTCTTTCTTTCTTTCTTTCTTTCTTTCTTTCTTTCTTTCTTTTATTCCGTCTTAGTTCGAATTCTAATCTAATTCGTTACATTCTCTTACGCATAAATACCCCTTGGGAAAGGTATGAATCCAACAGCTATTGGATGAATAGCAGGACACACCTACAGCCTTGGTTGGTAACCAGTCTATCGCAGGAGAAAATATCAGTCTACTGCAGAAAGTCTTTAGCTCTCCTCAGTTGCCTGTCTTTTGTGTCTTTAAATATTTTTGCCTCCTTGCCATCCGACTTTATCGGTGTTTGCTATTGTTATAATGGAACGCACTTATTCTATAGTTAATAGACTCTCCCACCTATAATAAGTAGGAGTAGTAGTAGAAGTGGCTCAGCGAGTCGCTCAGAGAGTTGTTCAGTCAGTCGATGTCAGAGGACCGTTAGTCGGATATTAAAGTATCAGCGACCACAACTAGATTACTGCGTCATTACCTATTATATCAAGTTCCTAACATTTTGTACGTCGAACCTATTTAGGACCGACTTAGTACAAAATACAAGCCTCCGCTGTGAAACCACTACATAACAGCTATCCATTCACAAAAAGTTATTGAGTAGATTACTTACTGATTCACACTGCTTCTATTACCTTAATTATGTGAGATTAAATTTCCCAGACCTTATTTCCTCCTTTTGCGTCCCAGAGATCTTAATGCCTTTCTGATTCTAAGTTTCCTTGGAGCTCCTATTTATCTTAAAACTTTCTCGTTGCACACATTTTCTGTCGAGCCACATATTTGTTGCTTGAAATCTCTACTTCATCTGTAAATTATTTATAAAATATTTTCCGGCATTTATTACTATTACATATTATATAGCTGTGCGGCCCTCTTTTCTTTGTTTCTAGTGACATTTTACTTTCTCTTAATACTGTTCAATCAATTTGAGGTCCTGACTTCCTCAGGTGATAATGCTGATTGCTTTGCTCGGAAGTTCTCATTCCATTCAACGCTCGACTCATCCTGAGTACCCACACCATATTCCCCACCTCGAAATGAGGATCTATTGAATGAAATGACAATAACCCCACCGATGGTATTGGACATCGTCTCCAGACTCCCAGAAGGTTACTAGTGGGGCCGTGATACCAGTCGTGGTCTTGATGAAATGTTTTCCTGAGCTAGCTCCAGTCCTCTCCAAACTATATAACTATTGCTTCACTGACTCTTGCTTTCTAGCCTGTTGGAAGTTCTCATCTGTTGTCCCTGGTTTTAAGAACTCTGGGGACCCTTCTTACCCATCTAACTAGCGTCCTATCAGTCTCCTACCACTTTTCGGTAAAGCCTTCGATGCTTTAATCAACGCCGAAGTGGTTAAGCACCTTATTCCCATGATTTTCTCTCTAACAAGCAATATAATTTCCGCTTTGCCCGGTCTACCGCTGATGTGTTCACGACCATAACTGAATTTGTATACCAAGCACTTGACAATAACGGAGAAGCATGAGCTGTGGCTCTAGATACCTCTAAGTCATTTGATAGGGTTTGGCATGCCGGCCTTCTTGGTAAGCTTCAGGGATACTGAGGATACAGGACGATTAATTGACTTAATACAATGATTCCTGCCAAACCGTGAAATGAAGGTCGTCCTAAACTGGTTCTCCTCCAGTTCCTTTCATACGAACGTAGGTGTTCCCCAAGGCTCTATCCTGGGTCCTACACTGTTTCTGATCTTCATGAACGATCTTCCTGATGTCATCAGTTCCCAAGTAAGCATCTATGCAGACGACACTACTACTTACACCTACCGCAATAGTAAATCCGACATTGCTGACAAAACTAACCTGGCCGTTGGTCTCGAAAATGTCCTCCAATCTTTGGTTGACTGGGGCAGGAAAATGGCTTGTCAACTTTAATGCCTCCAAAACGAAACTGCTCTCATTTAACCACCATCGAGATACGTCCCGGCCTCCTATCAGCATGGCTGATGCCAAACACCACGTGAGCTTCTCCCTGCGCCTGCTTGGTCTCACGCATTCCACTGACCTGAAGTGGAACAACTACATTGAATCAGTAGCTTCTACACAAGGAAAGTTGGTTGTCCGTGTCCCGCCAAAAGGTTTTTCTCGCCTGAGTCCATCCTTCATATCTACAAATCAACTATTCGTTCTTGCATTGAATACTGTTGCCATATATGGCCTGTTCATCTCGGGTACCTCGACAAAATCCTAAAGTGGATATGCAATGTGATAGGCCCTGATCTGTCACTTTCTCACAGAAATGCCGTGGTTTCCCTCTGTCTTTTCTACAAATATTTTCATAGCAACTTCTCTGACGAGCTACTTTCACTTGTACTCAAACTGCATGAATTTAAGCGGGCTACTAGGTTGGCATCTTGGTCTCACTCTTTCATTCTCGAAACGGATAAATGTTGCCTTCCCTTCTACTCCAACAGCTTTTTATCTCACACTTCCTGACAGCTGAACTCGCTTCCTCTTACTTGCTTCAGGGGAGAAAGTAAGAGGAAGAGAGTAATGTAATGTCAATCGATATCTTCTGATGCCTTGATCATGATCCCCGTAATTTTCTTTATTCTTACCTTAAAACACCCCTCATTACACATGTTGTCACTCTCTGTAACCTGTTGTGTGCTAGTTGCTAGTGGCACTCCAGCCTTTTTTGAGGTGATATGCTTAAAAAAATTAGTTTGAGAAAGGCTCCTTTCTCTTTACTTTTCTATTTTAGGATTTCACGTGTCTCTTTCAGATTCTAATTACAAGTTTCTTTGTAGTTTTTATTTTCCTTAACTCGTCCTCTTTGTTTCCATGTTTTCTCAGTAGTGTTCTCAATATTCTTTGGTTTAATCCTTGTTTCTTGGGTTTCCGTTTCCTTATAAAGCCTACCTCAAATCTATACTTCTAACGACCCTGCCTAAACTCTGATATTTTATTTACTATTTATTTCTTTGGTTTTTCCTCAATAGGGATAGATAGGTTCACCTATCGTCCAGTTCAAGCTCCGCCCCCGTTTTTTGAACAGGAGTAGAGATTTATCCCTTGATTGCTGCTTAGGATTGGGTTTCTGGCTCCTTCAAAAGTAGTTTTCATTCTCTTTCACTCCCGGTAACTCCTTGAACGTTAGTAGTATCATCATCTTGATTGGTGTGTATTGATTAAAAAATATTACATTTCCATTGATTCGAATCTCCGAAGACATTGTTAAGCTATGTAGGTGATTAGATATTACAAAATGTAGCCGTCTCTTTCTGACTGAAATTATCGCTTTCTGCGTAGTTTCCATTTTCCTTAAAAGTTCCTCATTTTTACATGCTGTCCGTAGTGTTCTTATATGTGGGTAGAAACTTAACTATTTTGCTGTAAAAGGTCCCTCTGAAAATGACCATTTGCTTCATGTGACTCAGAATATTCATGGTATATAATAATTTTTAATTTTGACCCTCGCCAGATTAATAAATTCGTTTTTCGATGAATTCTTTAGAAATTAGTTTTGTGCCAGATTTAGTGCAGAATATCGTCATCTTTGTTGTTATTATCATCATCAGTCACATGACCGGGTGTGGTTGCAGAGACACTGCGCAGCTCAACATCTGACCAGCTCCCTCTATCCGTCTCGATTGAGTGCCAATGTCTAAATCTTTGGAAAAGGATCTTTCAGTTCCCCTAGTAATCTTGGCAGGCTATAGTCTTGTGTCTGCTTCTTCTTCTATTTCCAAAGGTGATAACGTCTAAGATGGTAATGGAAATATTATTATTATTTATGATCTATTAATAATCAAACTTTCTCTTCTTGACGGTGGATATGGGGTTTGCTTCTTGTCCGATGTATTCTCGGATTGCCTTGTTTATAAAGCAGTCTTTCTAGAAGATGCCCGGGATAGTTCTGAAGCATTTCATTTCTAATTTGATTAATACAGCTGAAAAAAAAAACAAAAAACAAATTCTTAAAATGTTACCGATTGTAATATAAAAAATAAATAAATATGGCATTTTCAGAGGAACAACTGCTGTATTACCAGCATTTTTCTTGCTCTTTTCCAAACAGAGTTAAATCTTTAGACTTTACTATGGTTGGTCATTGAACGGTTACGTAATAACAGGCCTCCTGTATGACAGTGAATGCTGGGAAATCTCCTCACAGATGAAGAAGAGACTTGAAGCAGCAGAAATTAGGTTCTACAAAAGGATGCTGGGAATGATATAGACCGAATATATGAGAACCGGTGAAGCTTTAGAGAAAATTGAAACAAAAAAGAAAGTTTCTTAACAGACAGTCGAAATTTCTAGCGCACATAACGAGGAAAGAGGGCTTGGAAAATCTGATACTAACAGGAAAACTTGAAGGCAAGAGGAACACAGGAAAACAACGCATAAGTTACTTATTCAGCTTGTCGAAAAAGAATTCGACTGAAAAGACCAGCGTGGATATAGCTGTTGAATGACCAGGTTTTCCTAAAGGGCCCTCTCCCTTAGGGTCAAGTTATCACAGTACTAACAGACAGGAACAGTAATAACAACTTGTTTCCCTGTCGGCCAAAAAGCAACTCGAGTATGAAGTGCAGGGATTTTTATAACATACTTCTGCCCTCTCCTCTTCCGCCAATCCAATTGGACAGCTACTAAAGCAAATGAGAATGAGGCTTTCGCGCCTTTGGACTGCACGATGGACATTGCCGCTTCAATCACGTAAGTTTATTCTTAATTATTGCAGACAAGCTTGAGTAAATGGATGGCGGAACTAGGTTTAAGAGAAAAAAACAAAAAAGATTTATTAAGATCTAAAAAGAACATGAAATTGAAGAGAGCCATGATCGTCATGAAAATACATTTGCACATAGAAGAATACTGTTGGCTGTAGGCAAATAGCAACAAGAGTTTATTTGCTTTATGAATTAGATCGTATATTGACATGCGCAAAAACACGACCATAGAAAAACATCCGAAATTGTTATTTATTATTAAAGTAAAGGAAAAATTGGGGAAATAGTAAAGGGGAAATAATTGTAAACCACAGAAAAAAGGAAAGAAGGAAGGAAGGAAGGAAGGAAGGACGAAGGAAGGAAGAAAGGAAGAAAGGAAGGAAGGTGAAACAAATAATAGAAGAAATGAAAAAAAATAAAAAAAATAATGGAGCTTGGAAGAAAAGAAAAGAAGAAAGATAAAATAAAGCAAAAAAAAAAGGGGAAATAGAAAAAAATAAAAATAAAAGAGACCACAAGGAAGCGAAAAAGAAAAGAAGAAAGAAAGAGAAAAGAAAGCAAATGGAAGCGAAAAAGAAAGGATGAAAGATAAAAGGCAGCAAAAGGAAAGGAAAAAAAAGAAAGAAAAAAAAGAGACGACAAGGAAGCGAAAAAGAAAAGAAGAAAGAAAGAGAAAAGAAAGCAAAATGAAGTGACAAAGAAAGGACGAAAGATAAAAGAAAGCAAAAGGGAGGGAAAGAGAAAAAATAAAAATAAAAGTGACCAAAAGGAAGCGAAAAAGAAAAGAAGAAAGAAAGATAAAAGATAGCAAAAGGAAGGAAAGAGAAAGAAAAATTAAAGAGACAAAAAGGAAGCGAAAAAGAAAGGAAGAAAGAAAGATAAAAGAAAGCAAAAGGAAGGGAAAAAGAAAGGAAAAAGATAAAAGAAAGACGAAGGAGGCGAATAAAGAAAGGAAGAATGATAAATAAAACCAAAATGAAGCGAAAGAGACAGAAAGATATAAGAAATGAAAAGGAAGCGAAAAAAAAAAAAAGGAAGAAATTTAAAAGAAGCGAAAAAGAAAGGACAAAAGATAAAAGAAAGCAAAATGTAGAGAGATAGAAAGAAAGAAAGATAAAAGAGATCACAAGAAATGAAAAAAGATGAAAGAAAGAAAAGGGACGCGAAAAAGAAAGGAAGAAAGATAAAAGAAAACAAATGGCAGCGAAAAGAATGAAAGGAAGAAAGATAAAAGAAAGCAAAAGCAAGAGAAAAAGAAAGGAGGAAAGAAAGATAAATGAAGGAAAAAGGAAGCCAAAAAGAAAGAAAAGAAGAAACATAAAAGAAAGCCAAAGCGAACGAAAAAGAAAGGACGAAAGATAAAAGAAAGGAAAAGGAAGGGAAAGAGAAAGAAAGAAAAATAAAAGATACCAAAAGGAATCGAAAAAGTAAGGAAGAAAGAAAGATAAAAGAAAGCAAATGGAAGCGAAAAAGAAAGAAAAGAAGAAAACAAAAGGAAGTGAAAAAGAATGGATGAAAGATAAAAGGAACCAAAAGGAAGGTAAAGAGAAAGAGAGAAAAATAAAAGAGTAAAATAGTAAGGAAGAAAGAAAGATAAAAGAAAGCAAAAGGAAGCGAAAAAGAAATAATCAAATATAAAAGAAAGGAAAAGGAAGGTAAAGAGAAAGAAAGAAAAATAAAAGAGACCACAAGGAAGCGAAAAAGCAAAGAAGAAAGAAAGATAAAAGAAAGTAAAAGGAAGCAAAGAAGAAAGGAAGAAAGATAAAAGAAAGGAAAAGGAAGCCAGAAAAAAAGAATGAAAGATAAAAAATGCAAACGGAAGCGAAAAAGAAAGAAAGGACGAACAAAGAAAGCAAAAGAAATCGAAAAAGAAATCACGAAAGATAAAAGAAAGTAAAATGTAAGGAATGAGAAAGAAAGAAAGATAAAAGAAATCAAAGGGAAGCGGAAATAAAGAAAGGAAGAAAGATAAAAGAAAAGAAAAGGAAGGAAAAAAGAAAGGAAGAAAGATAAAAGAAGCCAAAAACGCGAAAATTAAGTAAGAAGTAAGATAAAAGAAATCAAAAGGGGGAGAAAAAGAAAGAAAGAAAGATAAAAGAATGGAAAAGGAAACGAAAAAGAAAGGAAGAAAGATAAAAGAAAGAAAAAAGAAGCGAAAAAGAAAGGAAGAAAGATAAAAGAAAGAAAAAAGAAGCGAAAAAGAAAGGAAGAAAGATAAAAGAAAGAAAAAAGAAGCGAAAAAGAAAGGAAGAAAGATAAAAGAAAGAAAAAAGAAGCGAAAAAGAAAGGAAGAAAGATAAAAGAAAGAAAAAAGAAGCGAAAAAGAAAGGAAGAAAGATAAAAGAAAGCAAAATGAAGGGAAAGAGAAAGAAAGAAAAAGAAAAGAGACCATAAGGAAGCGAAAAAGAAAGGGTGAAAGAAAGATAAAAGAAAGGAAATGGAAAGGAAAAAGAAAGAAGGGAAGACAGATAAAAGAAAGCAAAAGGAAGCAAAAAACAAGGAAACAAAGACAAAATAAAGCCCAAGAAATCAAAAGGAAGCGAACAAGAATGAAGAAAGATAAAAGAGACCAAAAGGAATCGAAAGAGAAAGAAAGAATTATGAAAGAAACCAAAAGGAAGGGACAAAAAAAGCAAGAAAGATAAAAGAAAGCAAAAGCTAGTGAAAGACAAAGAATGAAAGGTAAAAGAAAGCAAAAAAATGTGAAAAAGAAAGAAAGAATAATAAAAGAAAGCAAAAGGAAGCGAAAGAGAAAGGAAAAAATAAAAATAAAAGTAAAAAGTAGCGACAATCGAAGAAGGAAAGGTAAAAGAAAGCAAAAGGATGTGAAAAATAAATTTAGATAGATGAAAAAAAAATGGAGGCGTAAAAGAATGGAAGAAAGATAAAATAAAGAAGAAGGAAGAGAAAAAGAAAGGAAGGAAGAAAAAGAAAGGATAAAGAAAGGAAAAGAAAGGAAGAATGATAAAAGAAAGAAAAAGGAAGAAAAAAGAAAAGAAGAAAGAAAAAAGAAGCGAAAAAGAAAGGAAGAAAGATAAAAGAAAGAAAAAAGAAGCGAAAAAGAAAGGAAGAAAGATAAAAGAAAGAAAAAAGAAGCGAAAAAGAAAGGAAGAAAGATAAAAGAAAGAAAAAAGAAGCGAAAAAGAAAGGAAGAAAGATAAAAGAAAGAAAAAAGAAGCGAAAAAGAAAGGAAGAAAGATAAAAGAAAGCAAAATGAAGGGAAAGAGAAAGAAAGAAAAAGAAAAGAGACCATAAGGAAGCGAAAAAGAAAGGGTGAAAGAAAGATAAAAGAAAGGAAATGGAAACGAAAAAGAAAGAAGGGAAGAAAGATAAAAGAAAGCAAAAGGAAGCAAAAAACAAGGAAACAAAGACAAAATAAAGCCCAAGAAATCAAAAGGAAGCGAACAAGAATGAAGAAAGATAAAAGAGACCAAAAGGAATCGAAAGAGAAAGAAAGAATTATGAAAGAAACCAAAAGGAAGGGACAAAAAAAGCAAGAAAGATAAAAGAAAGCAAAAGCTAGTGAAAGACAAAGAATGAAAGGTAAAAGAAAGCAAAAAAATGTGAAAAAGAAAGAAAGAATAATAAAAGAAAGCAAAAGGAAGCGAAAGAGAAAGGAAAAAATAAAAATAAAAGTAAAACGTAGCGACAATCGAAGAAGGAAAGGTAAAAGAAAGCAAAAGGATGTGAAAAATAAATTTAGATAGATGAAAAAAAAATGGAGGCGTAAAAGAATGGAAGAAAGATAAAATAAAGAAGAAGGAAGAGAAAAAGAAAGGAAGGAAGAAAAAGAAAGGATAAAGAAAGGAAAAGAAAGGAAGAATGATAAAAGAAAGAAAAAGGAAGAAAAAAGAAAAGAAGAAAGAAAAAAGAAGGGAAAAAGAAAGGAAGAATGATAAAAAAAAGAAAAAAGGAAGCAAAAAAGAAAGAAAGAAAAAGAAACGAAAAAGATGCGGAAAAGAAAGGAAGAAAGATAAAAGGAAGCAAAAAAAGGGAAAGAAAGAAAGAAAAAAAGAAAGGAAAAAAGAAGAAAGAAAGATAAAAGATGCGGAAAAGAAAGGAAGATAGATAAAAGAAAGAAAAAGTAAGCAAAAAAGAAAGGAAGGATAAAAAAAGAAAGGAGAAAGTAAGGAAAAGAAAGGAAGAATGATAAAAGAAAGAAAAAGGAAGTAAAAAAGAAAAGAAGAAAGAAAAAGGGGAAAAAGATGCGGAAAAGAAAGGAAGAAAGATAAAAGAAAGCAAGAAATAAATAAAGAAAATGAATAACAAAAAAAAAGAAAGTTTGGAAGAAAGAGAGAAAGAAAGAAAGGAAGAAAAATAAAGGCCTGCAATATAGCTTTATTGATTGATTGATAGATTTGTTTTTACGGATTATCAACCCTTTGTGGATATTTAAAGCTGAAATATAGTTTAAGTTCTTTTTTGTTAGTGATTATTGCATGAACATTTTTTTTAGATAACGTTGTTTTTTTCTCAAATACAAGTCTTACTATTTAACCCATAGCTTGGTGGAAGAATGGATGAATTCATACCTTTGTCAAGCGTAGAGGTGCCTTAGTGAATGTAAGAACTTCGACCAGATTTGTCCTCGCTTCTCTGATTACGAAATAAGACGAGAAGAAAAACATGTAGGTTGGAATAAAGGTAGAAAGACAGAAAAAAAGAAAAAGAAAAAAAATAAAAAATAAAGAAAAGATGAGTGAAAGAAAGGGAAAAGAAGCAACAAAGTATGTAGCAAGAAATGAAGTGAAGGAGAACAGGAAGGTAGGACCGAATAAAGAAAGGGAGAAATAAAAGAAATAAATAAAAACAGAAAGAAAGTAGAAAGAAACGCAATGTTGGTAAAGTAAGTAATATATGGTCGTGTGTTGCGTATTTGAACTAGTATTTGCCGAGTCTCTTCGGAAGGAAATTAACGCCTGGCCTAACACCGGATGCTGCAAGTGGTTTCTGTGTGTATAATTTAGTACTTGTCGGAATAATTTTATGTTGAATATCAGAAAGAAAACAACCCCCCCCCCAAAAAAAAACCAAACATTACAAAAAATGAAAAATAATTAACTCGTTCATTTTCACTTCGGATTTTGTTTTAACTCATAAGTGGGTGTCGGAAATACGTTATTTTATACTTTATACAAGAATTCAACCAATTCTAGTTTAGTTCATTGACATCTCCGCCTTTTCTATTTATTAAACCCAAGCATAAATTTCTTTAGCCACCTCTTACGTAACTGTTAATACTACTTCATGAGCCAAAAATTAAGCAACTCGAGTCATCATCAGGATTGTTTCGACTTGAAAGCACATTGAAAATCTCCGTGATTCTCCTTTTCGACATGACTTCAGGTTTCCGGGCCTTCCTGTTTATTCCGACCCTTTTGTGTTCTTCCAAACCCCATTAACCTGAATTAAATAACTGTTAAAACATGTGTCCTGTCATCGTCATATCTTACATTCATATTTGTCCCTTTCTCTGTGCTGGTTACCAACCATAGCTAGTGAACCCAGTCTGCTTTGCTATTTTAACCCGTACTTACAGAGTTGTGCGTGTGGAGGGATACCTTCAT
The DNA here is from genome assembly GCA_963932145.1 of Acanthosepion lycidas. Taxonomy (NCBI): domain Eukaryota; kingdom Metazoa; phylum Mollusca; class Cephalopoda; order Sepiida; family Sepiidae; genus Acanthosepion; species Acanthosepion lycidas. The sequence continues at coordinate 117,470,471 of OZ010581.1, read as the reverse complement.
ACCTTTCCCAAATGGCATTGGCGCGGAAGCAAAAGGATTTATTTATTTATATTTTTTAGCATCCTTATGGGTCATTTTAATGCTGAAATTTAATTTTAGTGGGAGCATTAGAAATTTCTTTTACAAAAATTTATTGCTGGTATTATTTTTTTACTATGAAAAAGTACAGATGATATTTTTTAGTATAAACTTTTTATACTTTCATAGTGTTTTGAATTCAGCTAGGGAGTTAACAATTTCCCCATATTTGGAACCGTAGCAGGTGCTACCCACGGGTCAAAGGGGGGAGGCAGCTGAGAACAATAACAATTAATAGATAGTTCCAAAACCTCCTGACCAGAGGCCTTGCTACCGGATGTAGGGAAAGTGAATGTAACTCACGTTTCAGCCTTATTCAACTTACACAACCAGAATCGAATAAGGCTGACACATTCGGCTTTAGTTGAAATAGACTATACTCATGAGGTAATTTGGGATTTATCTGTTGTGTAATTTATATGGTCTGTTATAATAAATAAATTGAACGCTTTTTTGTGGATCAGTTTTAATATTTTACATTATTAGGATCCACTTGGATAATATACCAACGGATTTAATATATATATATATATATATATATATATATATATATATATATATATATATATATATATATATATATGTGAGCGCGTGTGTGTGTACATATTTTTTTAAATAAGTTTTTTGTGGTACAGAATTTAATAATAGATAGGAAAAGGTATTTTTTTTAAAGAAAAGCTACCCCCCCAAAAAAAAACAAAACAAACAGTTTCGTCCCAGGACTTATCAAGTTTATTTTTCTGCGAATAGAATATTTAAAAAAGCGTGTAAATTAAATTTAAATTAACGAATGGATTTGAATGGAAAAGAATGTGAATTTCAAGAAACTAGAATGTTATTGGACTATAGTTTCTTGAAATTCATTTTTTTTTCATTCCATTACATTCGTTAATTTAAATTTAATTTGCACGCTTTTTAAATATTCTATTCCCAGGTTTTTTTTTTAGCTTTTTCTTTTAAAATGCCTTATGAATTTGGTATTTTCCTATCTATTATACACACACACACACACACACACACACACACACACACACACACCCATATATATATATCTATAAATATATATATATATATATATATATCTATATATATATAGATATATATAGGTAGAGAGATAGAGAGATAGATAGAGCGAGAGAGAGAGAGAGAGAGAAAAAAAAATAGAATAAACGACTTGATAACTTATGGCTGAAACCTAGGTAATACGAAAGGGTAAAGTCTTTTCATTTCATTTATACCATACTCTGCATCTTCAAGTTTCTGAACTGTGTACTGAGCAATTTTTTTATATATCCTTTTCTGGCACGGTATCTTTTACGGCCTATTTTGTGTATATATATATATATATATATATATATATATATATATATATATATATATATATATATATGCAACATTTGACACATAGGGGCATTTAAGCTAGGTCCTGCGGAAGGGTCTTGATTGAGCCCTCATCATAATAGGTAGGGAGTAGATCCGATAGGTAACAATAAACTACAGAAGAACTCCAAATTTAAGTATTGCATTAATATTTAAGATTAACTTTTAAAAGTTCAACGATAATCCTTCTGCCGCCACTTAATTTAAAGACAGTTTGATGTACCAAGATACTTATTTTCTGTATAAACAATTATTTTATTTCATGGGTGACTTTCGCTGGATTTCGCAATTAATTTCAGTTATCCCCAAATTTATTTCCAACTTATAAAAATTCTTATTACACAAAAGAATTCGTAGCAAAAAATTGCAGAAAAGAATCGTAGTAATGAAAACTTGGGAATTCAAAATTTCAGGATTGTGGTTCTGGATCCGACCCGAAATGATTTTAATTTACCCACAGAGTCGGTCTGATTCCAAAATGGTATGATATGTTGGTAAGATGGTAAGAAATGTAATATGTTGGTTAGATGTCAAGATATGTATACCTCTAAGAGTAAAGTTGAAAACACGGACGTTATTTTAAAACACTAATTTTAGAACAATATTTTTTTTCATTTGAACATAGGCTTTTGAAAGTTAAAGAGTTGTGTCCTTTTAAATGGTTTTGTCATTAGGACCCAAGATGGTGGAATCTTAAAACAATCGTAGCAATGAAAATAATCTAACTAACGCCTTTTATCCACTGTGCCATGTGTCCCTGAGGATAGGTAACAATAAACTACAGAAGAACTCCAAATTGAAGTATTGCATTAATATTTAATTTAATTTAAGTATTGCATTAATATCTATCCACTTGAGGACACATGGCACAGTGGATAAAGGCGTTAGTTAGATCGAGTGACAGGACACAAAGCGTCTAAGTTCAATACCCGGTTCAAGCAGTGAATAACTTCCAGAGAGAAATTAACAGGAGATAACTGGTAACTGGCATCCATTAAACATGGCACGTGGAAGTAGAACATTCTACCCCAGTGAGCGAAATAAAGGGTTCAGTTTGACATTCCAACAAACTGAAGAAGGCCGGAGCGTACAACGGCCGAAACGTTGTAAGAAATATGGCGACAATGATGAGAACAATAGTCTGAATAATGTAAATAATGTACATAATACCTCATATCTGAAATATAGACAGATATACATACATACACACACACACACACACACACATATATATATATATATATATATATATAACATTAAAGTTATATAATAGCGTAAAAAAATTCTTGCATTTACTTATGTTCAGTACTAATTAAATCCGTTTACCATTAAATAATTATGATCTTTACCTCACTAAGAGAGGAATGATGAGTAGAGCTTACGGCGTAGAAATACATATTCGTATCCAAACCTAAACAAAACAATTTCTATAGAAATAACGGAATTTTGATTTATTAATCTGACAATTTTAAATTTTATTTTAAACATTATATTCATTTTTTTTCTCTCGACCTGAATATATACCGTGTGTAGCAGTAAAATTCTCCAATTGTTAGATTAAGATTAAGATTTCATTGTTGCATCCTATAAATGATTAAAGATATCTTACTGAAATTTTCCGATGTTCTTATAATACTATTGGACTCTACTTTGAGCGAGAAGTTGAAATGATGATCCCTTTTGCTATTGTGACCTCCTGATCCAGTTTTCATCTCTACTGTTCCATCTTTTACAAACTTATTCATCGTTCCCTTGGATGGTCCTTGAATGGATTTGAAGATGGAATCCAGAGTATGAATGTTAGTACCATTACTAAAGGCCTGAATGATCTTTTTCCCTCTCACCATTGCTCAGTTGACTTATTGGGGCTGACACAAAATGATTTTAACCTCTTCTCTTTCTATTTGAATAAGTCAACGGGTTTTTCATATTTGGCACTAGACATAATTAAATGCTTTAGATTTTAAAGAAATTCATCCAGAAAGATCGCTTTTGTTTCGATGTTAGCTGACATATAAACGAGTATTTTCTAGAATATTACTGTTGCATATTCTAATAGTGGGCGTAGATGTAAATAAGCTTTATGTTATATCATTGTATTCATTTTAAGAAAGGTAAAAATTCACTGAAATTTAAAAAAAAAAAGTATTTTTAAATTAATGATGTTCCTAAATAAAAGCACGAAAAACGGAGTAAATATTATTTGTAAGAAAACAAAATCTTCAAAAGTGACAACGAACTTATAAGGTGCGTACCGAAGATTCAAAATCAAACAAATACTTGCATTTAACTATCAGGGTCGTGTAGTAAGAGAGGATGGTAAATGAAACACTAAATTGCAAGTACACATAAGAAAACTTCCTAATTTCAGCAAATAATTCAGAGCTAAGAAAATATCCTTAGAAACAAAAAAAAATGTTTATTTAACTATTATCCTATTTGGAAATGAATCTATTCACAGGTGAAGAGAAACTTCAAACAACTGGGATGCAATTCTAATAACACATATTAATGTCGTACTGTAAGGGAGAAGAACTTACGCTGAATGTCACACTGATATAAGCAGCGTCTCTATCTTTGTATGAACAACTGGACCAGAGAGAATTTGTGCAGTTTCTTACATTGCAGACAAGGATATAACACTTTCCGAGAAGCAACTCCGAGGAAGCAACACACTAACCCTAGCCGAGAGTAATAGACAAACCCTTGGACTATTAAAATACTAAAGATTCGTGTTTCGTGCTATTGTTCTGCAATAGCTTGGGGAAGGTATATTTCTATTGCAAATGTTCAGACAAGATACATTACTTAGATCTACCGGTTCAGGATATCACGTAAAAAACACTATGCCAAGAATAGTGGGTCGACTCATACTCATTCCTTCTTAAGTTCTATCTGTCCTGTGAGGTTTGGTTTGGTTTATTTTGTTTTACGGCATATCAACCACAATGGGTTATTTAATGCCGACAAAATGTTTTATTGCTGGTAATATTTTGTTTTGTCAAAAATCTGTTTCTGGTAATATATTTCTTTCAAAATTGTATTGCTGGTAATAATTGTTATTATAAAAAGTATTGTTGGTAATAGTTAACTATTTACCCATAGATGGGACCCTAACAGGGGCTACCACCCCGGGTCAAGGTGGACCTGGGAACACCAGCAATTAAGAAGTGTTTCCACACTCCTCAAAACCTCCTGATCAGAGGCCTTGCTGCTGGACATAGTTTATCGTCTTACCCAGGACGACTGTCCTGTGAGCATCAGATTTTCCAAGCCCTCTTTTCTTGATATGTGCCCTAGAAACAGCAACTGTCTCTTCCTGATGTTAAATGTAACTGTTTCTATTTTCTCTAATACTTTGCCATGGGCCAAATGTTCAGTTCATGTTATTCTCAACATCCTTTTGTACAACTACATTTCTGTTGCTTCAAGTATTTTCTTCATCTATTGCGCATTCACTGTTATAGTTGTTTTCCAAGCGTAGCTTAGATGTGGCACAAGGCCGAAAGTATGAGGCACCCAGTGAGGAACGAACTCACTACTCAGTCGTAAATGTTATAGCCAGACAAGCTTACTAACAATTACACCACCTCGAGGTGTCCCAACGCATTCACTGCCATATGGGAAGACTAATATTCATAACAATGTAATGCATTCGTTTTTGATTTTAATGAAATATTTGTTTCTTAATATATTGCTTAGTTTTGGAAGACATCTTTCGCAGTTCCAGTGACCCTTTGGATTTCAGTGTCCCATTTTTCGTCCTAATGAAAGCATAACATAACCATCTAGAGTGATCACTCCGAGCACTAGGATTTTGACTGAATATATCATAAAACTCTTTCCGAATCCTCTGCACTATCTTCATATTATAATGTTTGAAATAGAATTTAGAATTGTCAGTTTAATAAATCAAAATTCCATTATTTCTATAGAAATTGCTTTGTTTAGGTTTGGATACGAATATGTATTTCTACGCCGTAAGCTCTACTCATCATTCCTCTCTTAGTGACGTAAAGATCATAATTATTTAATAATAAACAGATTTAATTATTAATTAGTAAGTACCGAACATGAGTAAATGCAAGAAATGTTTTTGCTATTACATAACTTCAATGTTATATATATATATATATATACATATATGTATATATATCTGTCTATATTTATATATATTTGTGTGTGTGTGTGTGTGTGTACCAATGTCACATTTTTTCCTTTTTATTCCTAGAGGCCGTAGCCGAACATATCATAGCATTTTAGAATTAGGCCGACTCCGCGAGTAAATTAAAAACTTTACAGGCCGACCCATAATCCTGAAATGTAAAAAAAAATGGAACAGCAGTGAGGAAAAATGGGTCAAGATGCCACAACAGGAAGAAGCATCATCATTTCAATTTGGAGCTAAAGCGATTAATTAGAAAAGATCCAACTCAATCCATAAGATGTTTGGCACGCGAGAGAGGAGTTATAGCTATGATATTCCAAAGGTCAGTGAAATAAGACTTGAAGCAGCTAGTTACTCCAGGGCAGAAAGTTAGAAGAGAGGGTGGAGATCCTATTGAATAAGTTGAAAAATGATCCTGAAATAATAATAATAATAATAATAATAATAATAATAATAATAATATATATATATATATATATATATATATATATGAACTTTATTTCATTACTTCATGAGCCACGGATCCTTAGCTATGATTAATTAATGATGAACATGTCATTTTCGTTTATGATCGATTTCATCACGATTCTTCTTTTAAGCTTGGAGAGTAATTATAATTTATAGAGTAATTATAATTTAGAGAGTAATTATAATTTAGAGTTCAATAGTGTTATAAAAACCTCGAATAATTCCGGTAAGATATCTTTAATCATTTCTAAGATAAACCGGTTCAAAGCTTAATCTAAGAAATGGACAATTTTGATTTTACACGATTTGGAGAATTTTGCTGCTACACACGGTATATATATATATATATATATATATATATATATATATATATATATATATATATATATATATATATATATCTGGTGGACTCTCCCATCGTTTGAGTGTGCATCAATTCAGCTACTAGACCTGAACAGTTAGGCTTTTCTCCCCGTTTCATTATCGTGCCGTAGGATTGTGGTGAAACACAAATAAATTTCTGGAAGAATTCAATACGGAAAACTAGTGCACCTATTGTTCCACGAGTCTTCCTAGCTGTGCTCCTGAGGTTTTGAATTCTGAGTTGTCGAAGAGTTCCAGCATTTTCCTTCTATCGTCTGGGTACTTTACGTTAAGATTGTATTCACCATTTAATTTAGTTTTGTCGTCCTGGCTATCACGATAAACTACATCAGCGTCCTGGGTAAGACGATAAACTACGTCCAACAGCAAGGCCTCAGGGGGCTTTGAGGAGCGTGAAACCACCTGCTAATTGCTGGTGTTCCCAGGTCCACCCCCACCCTCACCCGGGGTGGTAGCACCTGTTAGGGTCCCAGCTATGGGCAAATAGTTAATCCTCCACTCTGAGATAAAAAGCATTATGGAAGTCTAAAAATAGGTTTTAATACCAGAAATAGTTTATAAAAAAAATTATTACCAGAAATAAATTTTTGAAGAAAAAAACTACTACCAGCAATACGTTTTGTAAAAAATAATACCAACAGCTCTACATTTTTGAGGAAAAAAATATTAACAGAAATAGATTTTTGACAAAACAAAAATATTACCAGGAAAAAAAAGTTGTCGCCTTTAAATGACCAATTGCGGTTGATATGCCGTAAAACAAATCAAACCAAACCAAAAATAATTTAGTTTTGATTTTACCGCTTATTTCTTTTAAAAATATCCCAAGAACGTTTGCTCTTAAGTGTGCATATTTTAATAAAATTGACAAGAGAAGCCCTCCAACATCACAATAGTAACGCCTTCCAATAATATCCTCACCAGTATTAATTGTTCAAGTAATCGCCAAATAGTAAAATGATCAAAAGAGACTCGGAATCTGTATAGTAGTAGAGTATAGAGAGTGAACCTATAGCAATAGTAGATAGTCAACAAGAGTGAACAGAGATTGTATAGTCATAACGCTACTTCCTATTTATTCACTTCATTTATAATCACGTGATCTAGTTAATAATAGAATCGTCTGTGTTACTCACTGGCAATCTAGTTATATATATATATATATATATATATATATATATATATATATATATATATATATATATATGGCTGCTCCAGTTGTGAAAATATATATAATTACTTATTTAAGACGTTGCTTAGTGAAATGAAAGATTGGACCTGGTATGAACAGTGACATTAGCAAAAACAAACGACAGATGATATGTTTAGAGACAGAAGGCAAACGAATTTGTTGTCAAGGTTAAATGGAGTAATAATGTACATCGATGTTGGAAAATATCAAATCGATGTGACTGTAATACAGCTCACTATTCAAGAAAAAACATACGAATGTCACCAAACAGAATGGATCAAGAAAGCCCAGCTAAATAAGCCGTGCAGTTTTACTTGGAAAAGTCTGATTTCCAAAAATTCAGCAGTCATACAAGAACCACCATAGTCACAACGCGGAACAGAGATATTCAAAGAACAAGATAGAAAGATCCCACTTTTCCTTTGGAGAAGTTTACAATCAAGGAAGATCTGAAACGAATTCGCGAAGGACAGAGAAGGCTGGCAAAATGCTGTCGAATAAGTATACAATGTCACTGAAGATGAGAGAACTTATTAATTCATGACCTCAAGTCGAAGCATGATTATGATGATATGATCCATCGCTAAAGATGCTGGGAAAATGGTCAGCTCATTTTTACAGGATTTATCTTTGCAAGAGTCAGATTAGACCCAGATAGTCTTTGATAGTGTATACTATAGTTTACGTATTCTTATAGGTGGGTGACTTATTCTCCACTCTGCAGCGTCTTCCCCTCAGACGTAGCGTCACAAGCCCGTTGCTTTCGTATTGTGCTTTTTTCATGTTAAAGGTTCAGATGAGCGCTCCATTCTTTAATCTCATCAGTTCAGACCTTTACAACTATTAGGTTGGTGCACAAATAATTACGTAATAATGTCGTTTTTTGACGTATTTTTTAACGTCAAAAAACGACATTATCACGTCATTATTTTTGCACCAACCTAATAGTATATGCATGTTATTTCTACTCAGATGAATCATCCTCTACATTTCAATTGCAAGGGTAAAGTTCAATTCAGGTAATCTTTTTCCCCAACTGCCATTAAAACTCAACGCTGATACTTTCCTGAACAAGTCAATTTTAAACTCTTCAAGTCAAGCGTCAATTGTTAGCTTATCCTCATATTCTTCACTTCCATCCTCCTTTCCTGCGTATGAATCATTTCATTTGTCTTTACCATTCTAACACTTATAGTACAGTTTAAACATCTAGATCTAACCGTAAGTTCTATGTCAGCATTTTCTTCTCTTGTGCTTCTCGCTTGTGGAACTCTCTATCGGCTTCTTAATTCTAAATCGACATTGATCTTCAAAAATTTAAATGCGTTGTCAGTCGTTATCTTCTGTCTTCTGAATCTGTGTTTTTTTTATTATTCTTTCTCCGTAATCGTATTTTTTCTCATATACTCTCACACTAAATAACCCCTTGTGATTTAGTGTCTTTATTGCCGTGCTTGGTGTGAAATGATTAAAAGCTTGATTGGCTCTTCAGCCTTGTACAGGGTGAATTGATTGGCTCTTCAGCCTTGTACAGGGTGAATTTTAGTAAGAAAAATTAGTATTTGTAAAATTATTACAATATTATTAATACGAGTCATGAATTAGCATTTTGGAAGGTTGGTACAACGTTTTTAGATTTTTTTGTTCCAAGAGACTCGCGATGTGATATTTTTAAAATAAAGGTACTGAGTTGAATGGGTTAACAATGATAATCTTTAATAAAAGGGGCCCATAAAAAATTAAGTTAACAGGAGAAAAAGGAACAAGTGAAGCTGTGAAAATGCTTCTACAAATTTCCTCTACATAAAAAAAAATGTTTAACAGACTGTAAGAAATACCTTCATTGCATTGCCTTTCAAACTTCCTGTATTTACCCTACTAAATGCTGCAGCATTTTTTCTGCTTGAGTTCCATTAAAAAATCCTGGCAATCAACTCTTGAAATCTGTTTTCAGTAAAGAATTTGTCCATTCTTGTGTGCGGAGGTGTGGGTAAATTCTCTCTTATAGCAAAATGCTTACGGGATTAAAAATCTTTAATAGAATATAATTTCCCTCGTTGTTCATGAATTCCTCCAAAGGAGCTGAGAATTAGAGAAGGATAACTTTCAGAAACAAGGCAAGGTATTAAGAATTATGGAAATGTTCTTTCAGATCTCGAAAAGTGAGCTGTAGTGATATATAATACCTAATCTTCATAATTTCAGTTTAAATAGAAAAGAACACTTTTACGTAATCAGTAAGAGACGGGAATTTCACAGGCGTATGATGATGATAGAGGGATTGGAGAATACAACATCCGCACGCCGTACTGATTCCATTAAAAAAATAGACATCAGCTTTTGAAAATGGTTCATTAATGAGTTTGGAAGTGTAGATAAATACTCTTTTATAGTATAATTAAAATTATGCAGAATTAAAAGTCTTTAATAAAATACAATTTTCTCCATTGTTTAACCCATTAACTACCAAATTTTTTAATACGCATTTTTGGTCCAGACAGTTGTCTTAGGAGTTTATTTATTCCTTATGTTTCATTTCAATAGTTACCTTTGTCATTTTTATAGAAACTAGAACATCAAATATACAGGGTGTCCATAAAGTTCGTGTGCACTTTAAAAATATATAACTTTATTTGTATTTGTGATAGAAATAATTTGTAAAAAGGATTAGAAAGAAGTAAATCTATATTTTTTAAGGTTTTATTGAAATTCTATTTAAATTTCCAAATGCGCTCCATCATTAGCAATACAAAGGGTAATACGATTTTGAAGTTCACGGAAAAAATTCGCCAACTGATTTACAGTAATGCCGGAAATCACATTAGTTATTTTAGCTATACTTAAAACTAGTACATTAAACTTTATAACATTTTTTACAGATTATTTCTATCGCAAATACAAATAAAGTTATAACTTTTTAAAGTGCACACGAACTTTATAGACAGCCTGTATATGTTTATAAAACATCAAAAAATAATATTGATTAGAAATAATAAAAATCATTATTTTTCTACTCGTGAATTGTAAAATTACGACAGAAAGTGTCTTACGGCTAATAATAAAATACTTTAAAGGCTAAGTGTTGTAAAGTATACCTCTGCAAATGCAATGTATGTAAGCAAATCAATGTAAATACAAGGAATGACATATAGTGAGTTTAATTTTAACAGATCCCCAAATAGAGCTCATGGCAGGTAATGGGTTAAGGATTCTTCCTAATGCGCTAAGATTTATAGAAACTGGCCTTTCAGAAACTAAGCAAAAGTTGAAAAGTTAGGAAAATATTCATCCAAGCAAAAAAAAAAAAAAAAAAAAAAAAGCGGGGAACTGCTATGTAATATCATCAATGTGAGACATTTAATGATAATGACACTTTTTAAATCATTTCACCCAAACCGAAGCAATAAAGCCACTAAGAGATAAGAGGTTAGAGAATATGAGAAGAAACACTATTAAAAAGAGAAACAGTAAAAGAACAAAAATTAAGAAGCCAGTACATAACGACTGACATCGCATTTAAATTTTTAAAGGTCAAAGTTGAGTGGGAAGTAAAAAAGCTGGAAGAAACTATCAGAAGCGAAGTGTGCGATTGAAGAAACTGCTAGCGTAGAACTTACGGTTACATTTCGCCGTTTCAACTGTAAAATGATGAGACCTTGTCGCCAATCTAGTACTGCATTTAAATTCATAAAGTTTAGGTACCATAGATAATCAGCACAATAACCATAAAAATATTTATGGAAAAGGCACATGGATGTTATATTACTGCGGTGAAAAGTGACTGAAATGCCAGGTCAGGACCAATAACATTGCAGATTCTTCTTTGGATTTTATCGAGAATCTGTAAATAAATAGCAGGCTCACGTAACGAGATGTGACAGCAGTATTCAAAACAAGGACGAATAGTAGATTTATAATTATGTAACATAGATTCTGGCGAGCAAAATTGTCTAGCCGGAGAAAGGGAAGTAACTTTTGTAGCAGCAGGACTTGCACTTAGAATGAGAAAAGGACATTTGACATATCTGGGTGACATTATTTAGGAAAGACGACTTGGAAAATTTGATCCTCAAATAAATAATAAGAATATTTTTTAAACCCTTTTTATGACTGTGTTCCAAAATTTTTAGCCCAACCTCGTAAATACTATTTTATAAAAGTCTACGCGTTATTTTATGATAAGTACTTGTACCTGTCTATATTTCTGAGATGAGGTATTATGTACAGTATTTACATTATTCGAACTATCGTACTCATATTTGTCGCCATATTTATTACAATGTTTCGGCCGTTATACACTTCGGCCTTCTTCGGGTGGTTGGAATTTTTTTTGTAAAATTCACAGACAGATTTCCTCAAGGACACATGGTACAGTGGATAAAGGCGTTAGTTAGATCCAGTGACAGGACCAAAAGAGTGTGAGTTCAATACCCGGTTAAGGCAGTGGAGAACTTTCAGAGGGAAATTAACAGAAGATAACTGATAACTGACATCCATTAAAACACGGCACATGGAACTAGAACAGTCTACCCCAGTGAGCGAAATAAAGGGTTTTGTTCGACATTCCAACCACCGGAGTGTACATTTGTAATAAATATGGCGACAAAGATGAGGACAAGTACTTGTACATGTTGATCATCTTGATCATTTATATTTATTTCAAACTTCTAACAGAAATACAAAAAGTAAATCCATTACTACACTAACCAGAAAGATTATCTGTGTGTGCTTGGTTTTGACGTTCCTGATACATAGCTTACAACAGGGGTTGGATCATTTGTTGACAACCATGCATTCTTATTCTTACAGGGTACTCGGAAATTTGTCCGACAAACATTTGAACGAATTGACATTTAGCCGAAAATGTAGCGGTGTAATTACATGTATGTCACACGGTTTATCGTAATGTGCTATATTTATTTATATCTATTTATTGTATTAATTTATAATTTTTCGGTTTTTTGACAGGCTTTTTCAAAAATCTATTCTGTATATATTATATGTTATTTCAAATATTACTGTAAGATGATAAATATTTTGAGAAAAAGCACATTTTACTACAACAAAAATCTTAAGCTTTTACGATATGAAAGATCTTTCAGTTACGCTTTTAATGATCATTATCTTAAAGCGATGAACTAGCTTTTATATTACTGTTAAATATGAATTTAAATAATTAGGTGTTACTTTTTACCCAAATACATTCAAATATTTTTAATAATACTAATATCAATAAACAAATATTGAAATAAGAAAACTTTTAAATTTAAATTTAGATTTAGTAATTTAATCACTTGAAATTCAGTGGTAATTATTAGTCCTATTCTACTTTATAATACTGCTAATTAAAATACTTAAAGTATTGTTTGTTACTATTTTTCCTTTTTTTCGGTGAAATGTCCGTCGGCCAAATATCCATTCGGCTAAATGTCTCTCGGCCAAATGTCCGTTTAGCCAAATGTCGGTCGGCCACGTTTTTTTCATACCTTCATCTCCTGTTTTTTGGTTTCGATTGGAGGATACTTTCACGATTTTCGTTTCCTCTCACATTTCATCAAAATGTTTGATTTCCTTAATTAGTTTTCCAATTTATCAGAGATGGAACTGCTCAGCAACAGAGGACAGTAAGTGCGACACACCTGGAATTCATCACCCGGGACCTTCGCCAAATAAGTGGGTGGTCATCCGATGAGATCGCATTCTGGCGTTAATTATTCCTGATAAAATAATTTTCTTATCATAGCCAGCTTCTGGCACAAAACAGATGACTTTTTCAAAGATCTTCGTAGATAGCCAATGGCTCAGTCTTTTATGTTTGTAATTCTGCGGTTGATCCAACGGACATTTTTCTGCGACACAATTAATTTTTATCTCTTTAGAATTCTGCCGTGTAGGTCACCTGAACGACATGAAATTTTCACCATTCGGTACGCCGTCATGAATCAAATCAAATCTGACACATCCGCGACCTTACTTTCCTCGCTAATGAGAATAAAATCTTTAGCACTTTTCTTTGTTAGAAAAGAAGTAACATCGTTCAGTGTCCTTTTCGTGGTGGCTTCTTATCACCTAAATTTAATTCTCGCCTTTTTCTTTCTTTTTTTTTTCTTCTTCTTTCTTTCTAGCAACCTAAATAGTGTCACAAGTGTCCGTCGGCGAAATGTCCGTTCGGGCAAATGTCCGTCGGCCAAATGTACGTTCGGCCAAGTGTCCATCGGCTAAGTGTCTGTCGGCCAAACGTCCGTTCGGGCAAATGTCTGTCGGCCAAATATCCGTTCGGACAAGTGTCCGTCGGCCAAATGTCAGTTCGGGCAATCGTCCGTTCGGGCAAATGTCCGTCGGCCAAATGTCCATTCGGACATGTGTCCGTCGGCGAAATGTCAGTTAGGCTAAGTGTCCGTCGGCCAAATGTCCGTTCGGGCAAACGTCCGTTCGGGCAAAAGTTCGTCGGCCAAATGTCCGTCCGGACAAGTGTCCGTCGGCCAAATGTCCGTCGGCCAAATGTCCATTCGGGCAAACGTCCGTTCGGGCAAATGTTCGTCGGCGAAATGTCCGTTCGGACAAGTGTCCGTCGGCGAGATGTCAGTTCGGCCAAATGTCCGTTCGAGCAAACGTCCGTTCGGGCAAATGTCCGTCGGCCAAATGTCCGTTCGGGCAAATGTCCATCGGCCAAGTGTCCGTCCGGCAAATGTCCGTTCGGGCAAATGTTCGTCGGCGAAATGTCCGTTCGGACAAGTGTCCGTCGGCGAGATGTCAGTTCGGCTAAGTGTCCGTTGGCTAAATGTCCGTTCGGGCAAATATCCGTCGGCCAAATGTCCGTCCGGACAAGTGTCCGTCGGCCAAGTGTCCGTCGGCCAAATGTCCGTTTGGGCAAACGTCCGTTCGGGCAAATGTTCGTCGGCGAAATGTCCGTTCGGACAAGTGTCCGTCGGCCAAATGTCAGTTCAGCTAAGTGTCCGTCGGCCAAATGTCCGTTCGGCCAAGTGTCCGTCTGCCAAATGTCCGTTCGGGCAAACGTCCGTTCGGGCAAATGTTCGTCGGCAAAATGTCCGTTCGGACACGTGTCCGTCGGCCAAATGTCAGTTCGGCTAAGTGCCCGTCCGCCAAATTTCTGTTCGAGCAAACGTCCGTTCGGGCAAATGTCCGTCGGCCAAATGTCCGTTCGGGCAAATGTCCATCGGCCAAGTGTCCGTCCGGCAAATGTCAGTTCGGGCAAATGTTCGTCGGCGAAATGTCCGTTCGGACAAGTGTCTGTTGGCCAAATGTCAGTTCGGCCAAGTGTCCATCGGCTAAGTGTCCGTTCGCCAAATGTCCGTTCGGGCAATCGTCCGTTCGGTTAAATGTCCGTCGGCCAAATGTGCGTTCAGACAAGTGTCCGTCGGCCAAATGTCAGTTCGGCTAAGTGTCCGTTCGGGGAAATGTCTGGCCACGGTTAATAGCTAGTGTTTTCTACTTGTTTTCTCTTACGACCTCGACTAATACAGGGTGTTCCAAAAGTCTTGGTAAATTTGACATTGAATATCTCGAAAACTATTAAGGGCATAAAAACGCGCCTGACATATTCTGAAAGAATTTAATCTCAAGTTTTACATGGCATGTTCAAAGATGTTCAATGTGAGCACCGTTGGTCACACGGTACACATCAAATCAGTCATCTTCCAACTTCTCTTGCATTGCAATGCAAAAGTCAAGACGAGCGGGTTTATCAGTATCCTGCGCTGTTAGGTTAACTGTAGCTTGTAAGGTGTCATGTGCAGTCGTCTTTTTAAGACACGCCAAATAGTTCTTGTAGGAAACTGATGTTCCTTACTGGTTCTTCTGATCGATTTGTGGGGGCTCCGCTCAAGGCAGTTCGAACTCGCTCAATCGTATCATCGGAAGTTGAGTTGTGTCCCGTTATCTTAGCTGTGCATAAACACCCATCCTTCATGAATTTACCATGCCATCTCAATATGGACTTCCTTTCTGGTGCCACTTTTCGGAATTTTGTGCAAAATCAACGTTGAACAAGTGTTCATGATTTAGTTTATGCAAATTCAGAGACGCAAAACGCCTTTTCTGGTTGAGTGAACACCATTACTGGGTCTGAGAAAATATGAAAAAAATCATTGGCATTACAAAAAACTTAATGAATTTAGCTTTAAAATGGTACCAGTTTCAACTTATTACCGTTCATAGTTCAGCAGATATGAGGAGTTGAAATGTGCACAAGACTTCTGGAAGACAATGTAGTATGGTTGTTTCCAGAAGAGAATCTAATTTAAGAATAAATTATTCGATAATTCTCTTCCCCAGTTTTATACATATTTCAAAATGTTTTATTTCAGATATGATTGATAAAACTATAAGGAATCTAGATAAAGAAAGTATATTCTCAACTTAATCAGTTTCGATTTCTGTGCTTTTGGTAACAGTTCAAAGTATACCATCAATATTCTTGGCTTCCGATATTTCTACAATTTCGCGTTCACTCTGCGGTCTGCTGCCATAGATATGTACACGATTTTTACTTTTGCTTCGAGTTGTTGTCTCATTACAATTGTTAGTAGCTCCCGACTTGCGTTCTTTTCTGTCAATTTAGTTCGAAGATATCCAGGCCGTTTCGTCATCGCGTCTTTTGGCGAATACGGCGTGGCGTTTCTGGGATCTAGACCGTTAAACTCGACGTCCATATGTTTTACGTCGTTCTTCTCACGTGACATAGTCGGGTCCATTTTAATTTGTTAATGTCTTTGAGAACGCTTCAAACGTTTGTCTTTATTCCCATGCAATTGATATAGGGTGTGATTCTTTTGACGACATTTTAGTCTTTGCAATGTTTGCTCACCTAAACATTCCAACACTATGAGATCTGGAATATATTAAGTAGATGGAGTTTAAACTAAATAGACAAAGAGTCGAACAGCGAGAGTAGAGTGGAAATAGATATGAAAAGGCGATATATATATATATATATATATATATATATATATATATATATTAAGAAATGGACAGAGTCCGACAATTTATTTATTAAAGACATTTTTTATGTTTAACGTTCTTTTTTTTTTCTATATTAAATACTTAAATACTTGTATCTATATAAAAAAAAGAAAAAAAGAACGTTAAACATAAAAAATGTCTTTAATAAATATATATATATATATATAAGTGAACATTGAAGTCAACACTTAGAGGAGACAGTCCTCAGGTGACCTGACGATTGCGTCTAGCATGAAACACTTCATTTTTATATTTACACACGCTCTATCCCATAAATATACCAAACCTTAAGAGTATATTTCTCCATATATATATATATATATATATATATATATATATATATATATATATATATATATATTCATCCCCAGACAGACTATTTCGTTGTATCACAGCTCTTCAGTGTGGCTAGACATGCGATTGCTTCAAGCCGGGATCGAAACTGGTATCAGTCAGAGATTCTACCGCTAGGCTATCGTCGCACGGTAGAGAGGAAGGGAAATTTTGCCGTTTTCTATGCGAAATACGTCAGTGGCCCCGGGAGCTCAATTCAATTTAGTTGAAGACCAATGCGTTAATAGCGGTATGAGCCACTGTCTTTAAAATTACCTTTTTCTCAAGGGAGTTCAACCGGATTTTCCGGGAGCATATATATTGTCATCCACAGATCATCCGCTGTATTAACAGGTGATAGAGAGATAGATATGAGTAGGGAATAAATAGATAGATTGATTGATAAATTGTCCTCTCAATTACACCTGAATATCTTAAAATACTAAAGAGTAAATATATTTAAAACAAAACGCAACTTGCATACAACCACGGCCTCCAGACAACTTTGCAAACTCCCGTAACTCTTCTGGAAGGTTTTCTTGTTTATGTTGGTGAATATATATATATATATATATATATATATATATATATATATATATATATATATATATATATATATATAAACTGACTGAGCTAAATAAATAATAACAGTTAATAAATCACTAGAGAGAGAGACACACACACACACACACAGAAAGAGAGAGAGAGAGAGAGAAAGATAGAGTGAGTGACATGAACAGGCGATATATGGATTTATCGATAGATAGATTGATCGATATATATGGACAGTCGATGTACGAAGCAAAGCGTAAAATTATCCGCACTCTAATCTAAATATATTTTATGCCGAAAGTGCGGATAATTTTTTACTTACACACATATATGTATGTATATATACATTAATATATATATATATATATATATATATATATATATATATATATATATATATATATATATATATATATATATATAAAGACGATAGACAGATAGATAGATAGATAGATATGAACTTAATTAATTGATAGAGAGATACATTGATATATCGACTGATATATAAATTGATAAATAGGTATGAAATGGAGCTATCTATCTATGTAGGTAGGTAGCTAGCTAGATGTTGGTACAATATTTTTTACTTATATATATATATATATTCATATATATATATATATATATATATATATATATATATATATATATATATATAATATCTATATATATAAATAGACGATAGACGATAGACAGATAGATAGATAGATAAATAGATAGATAGATAGATAGATAGATAGATATGAACTCAATTGATAGAGAAATATTAGGTTGGTGCAAAAATAATTTCGTTTTCTCACATAGTAACATATGTTATAAAACGAAATTATTTTTGCACCAACCTAATACATTGATAGATTGATAGATAAATTGATAAATATATATGAACTGGATCTATCTATCTATCTATCTATCTATCTATCTATCTATCTATCTATCTATCTATCTAGGTAGGTAGGTAGGTAGGTAGGTAGGTAGGTAGGTAGATACCTAGCTAGATGTTGGTACAATTATCTAGACAAAATCATGCGTGTGGATCAATATATACAGCCATACAGAAGTCGGTCACGATAAATATGAGTATTGCTTAGTTCATTGGTGTCTATTCATATGCATTGGTAAGTACTGTTGACCACATAAAATTATTTCGTACAAATTTAAAAATATATTTAAGTTTAAATTTCTTCCATTTGTATCATGCAGAAGTTACATATGTCATTTTTAGGGAAACTCTTGCAAATCATATAAGGGGATTTAATGTATACCTGTTATACTAGGGTCTGGCGCTATGTTTGATATGTCAGAAAGGTAAGTTCTTGATGTTATCGACTCTAAGAGGTGATCGCAGCTGGAAACCATACTACGGTTTGACCCAAGCATTGTAAGTAAAATTGGGTGCACGGAATTGTTTGGAGGACGTTCCTGGTTGGATTCGCGCGACGTGACCGAGGGTTTGAGCGGACTGGCCTTGTTCGAACTGTTTCAAGCTGTTGCAATCAGTAAAATCACAAGCCAACTTTTCTTGTGTTGAAGAAACACAGATATGCCTGAGCAGGCGCTCACAACGCTGTCTGGTTAGCTGCCCTAGACGTCTGACATAATGGAAACTTTATTATTATGGATTTACATTATAAAAGGGACGATTGTAATAGTCATAAATTTAGTTTTTGTCAGAATTGTTTCAATGAGGAGTTATCATTATTTGCGTTATTTACATGCTGACTATTGTCCACATCTTTTTTTTTTTTATCACAAGATTTGGGCTGTTAGCCCTTCTGGTTTTCCTCAGATGTTATCGATCTGGGTTTCATACAGGAAATACCGAGCTGAACACTTTATTTAATCAACTGGCTAGATTGTTCGCATTCCGCTACTCACATCTAGGAATGTCGTCTGGTTCTTATTTTATTTAACACTGTTTAGTTATAGCTCATTCGTTTCCACTGAGTGCATACAAACACTGCTCGGACCATTGCCCATTTATAAATTTAGGTAGATTATTGCATCGGTATAAATTCAAGGAAACTGTTAATATATATACCTATTGTTATAGGTATATCTTTTAAGGCGGCCATGATAATAGTTAAGGGGAGTGTTTTCATATGTAAAAATTTAAGAAGATTATTGTCAGAGGTATATATTTAGGAAGGCTATGTTGGTTAGTTGGTTGTTTTTGCTTAGCTGCAAATCAATTTTATTTAATGCCAAAATCTAAATATTGTGAATACCATTTTGTGAGGCTCAAGTTAAAACATCGGTTCCTGTACAAAATTTGGGTGGTTGACGAATTGGGAAGACCAAGTGCACTATGCTTGGATGTGCAGCTGGTGTAATGAATAATGGCCAGGAAATGTTAATCGGAGAGCTTTCCAATTCTCATTGGGTTCGTTATATTCACTTACGCAAAAATACCCTTGGGAAATATATAAGTACACATATTCTACCCCAGACTATGGGTTAATTACTAATATTTGTATCACAGAACTTATTTTTATCCAGTGACTCGTAGGGTCACCATGTGTACTGCAGCCACAGTAGAAGTGGTGTTTCTTGGGCAAGATAACCTAACGGTTTTGAATTCAGAGGTTTTCATTATCGTAGTTGGTAGAAGAAGAGGATTCATACCTTTTGAAAGGGTGTTAGTGAATGTAATGGATCCAACTGAAATTCGAACTCTGTTCTCCGATTAATTTACGCGCAAACATTGCACGAACTTTGAAAAGAGTATGATTACTAACCCTAACATCAACCAGAACAGTAACCCCTAACCGTAACCCTAACGCTAACGGTTAGGGTTTAGGTTTAGGGGTAGGGATTAGGGTTAGTTCGTATAAAGTTTGCGCATTAATTTATTATTTGTTTTATTTTTAATTTAAAAGAAAAGCTTTATTTAAAGTTTTATTGTTTTTTTTTAATTTAAAAACAAAGCTTTATTTACCACTTGCCATTGCTTTCTGACAGTACGCAGTAATTTACACGAGTAAGCGCAGTAAAAGCAGTAAAAAAGAACGTTAATTACGCTATCACGAGCAAAGTGTTCCGCAGTGAATGTAGTTAAACAAGGCCCGTAATGGCGGACGGATGAACACGACTGAGTCCGAAATTTTATTGTCGATAACAACAAAACGGTAAGTTTTATCGAAAATTTGGTCGTTATTTTCGTGTCCAGCATATACATTTACACGGAAATATGACGATTTTCGGAGATGTTTAATAGATTTTCTGTGCGGGGCTTAAAAAGCAAATTTACCAAGCAAATTTATGCCTTCAACTACAGATATTTTGTACATAATCTTATACTTTAAGGCTAAGAATATTTTTCATAGATATATAGTTTGTAGATGATCTATTGTAGATGTTATATGTTTTGGTATAAACCTATTTCTTTAAGGTAGGGCATTATATTGACGGTCTCAGTATTTTCTAAGTTTTCTCTCGTTGGTTTCTTTACAGATAGCAAGGGAGTACATTCAGTTAAAATATGATTCAATGGCTTGACATTTTGTACATGTTGGGTGATCTTCATTCTTTAGCAAGTATGAATGGGTGAGGTATGGGTGTGGCCTATGTGTAGCCGAGCAACTGCCACCACATGCTTTTAATATTCACCTGCTTCCATTCGCCCAGCTGTTGTTGGATTGAACAAAACCTTTTTTTTGCCTTGTCCCTCTAGTGCTTCTGCCATTTCTGTAAATCTGTCCGTATAAGGGTTCCTGAAACTGTTGGCTGATTTTCATTCTTCAGCAAGGATCATTGGTTGGTAGGTCGTTTTTGTTTATTGTAATAAGTATAGACTTTATGAATCTGAGGTAATAATTTTATTCAATGTTATAAACTTTTTTCGAATTTGTTAAATTTGGTTTCAAAAGTTATGTTCGGTGGTTAGTTATAAAGACAAACACTTGAAAAATGCTAGGTCATGTGAAAAATTTAATTTCATCTTACTTTTAGGATTTAGGATTAAACATGTTCTAGTCATGTAACGGATATCGGTGGGGGAAAATCCGCAATTCGATTTCAAATTCCGACTTAGCCTCCTGCATACACTTTCGTACTAATACCTTTGGGAAAAACATAAATACGTTTTTTGCTCCCCATCGCCAGTTATTGATTAAATAGCAGTGTATACTGGGTCCTCTAGCCTTAGGTGGCAACCTCTGTATGAATTGCAAACCATAGAGAACGCAACGCAGAAAACATACACCAATCTTTACCGACAATCGGATGGCGGTTCCCAGAAAATAAAGAAATACAAGCTACGGAGAGCAATATCAGCTGGATTCGGATGGTAAATAGCTTTTAAGAAAAAAGGACTTATTTTTATGATAAATTTATAAAAATTATTGATTTTCGTCAATATTTCAGCAGTAATATCTGCTTAGTCTAGTATATATTTTCAGGATACGTCACAGTCTTACTTACTAATATAATTAAAACGTAAATTATAGTGAAGAAAAAGAAATAAGTGGGAAATGCTTTTCCATCGGAATCACCCCGCGCAAGGCAGTAATGCCATTAAAACTTTAAATTAAGGGTTTACAGGGTGTGTGGAAGAAATAAAAATAGAAACTTTCATGATGAGCAGAAAGAGTAGAGAGTAATCAGGAGGACAGTAGATAGCGATTGATATTGTATTTAAATTTTTGCAGATTAAAATTGTCTGGAAAGTATAGAACTGGAAGGTAACTCCACAAGCGAGAAATGCGAGAAAAACAACCGTTAGCATAGAATCTACAGCTACACCTAGGCAGCTCAATTATAAATTGTTGAGAACTCGACGCAAGTCTTGTACTGCGCTTAAATTGAAAAAAAAATTAGGTACCATCCGAGCAATTACCATGAAAGTATTTAAAGAAAAGACATAAACCTTACGGCTGTGGGAAAACGGCTGAAGCCGAGCCAGCAGATCAGCACCAATAATATTGCTGATTCTTCTTTGGATCTTATCAAGGAGTTCCAGATAAATAACAGGGGCACCGGACCATATATGGCAGCGATATATTTGTGCAACTTGAGGGATATATACCTTGTTTATGGAAAGCTTAACAGAAATAACCCATTGTAGATAGCGACAGTGTTCACAATTACTAGCTTTCATGCGAAAATTAAATTGGTTTTTCCCTTTGTTCACACACAATAATGCTGAAATATAACAGGATAAGATTCGTACGTAGTTTTCAATACAAGTCAGCCAAATTGATGATCACAAATGAAATTTTAAAACAGTTATATTCCTAAGATAAAAAAAGAACGTAACAGAAAAAAAGATGAATTTTTTGACAAAAGAAACGTTCCCGGGTTTGAAAAGGCAGATGCGATTCAGTTAAATATCGATTTTTCCCATCGAACAGTACCGAAATGTTTTTCGCTAAGAAACAAACAGTATGGTTAAAGATTCTGATTCTGAAACTTATTTTTAATTTTTTAAAAATCATTTCACCCTAACTATGGCAGTAAAGCCACTAAGACACAATGGCTTACTAAGTGTGAAAGAATGAGAATGTCAAAGAAGTGAGATATTACTAAGGAGCAATGCCAATAGAAGAAGAGGAATCAAGAAGACATTAGATAACAATTGACATTGCAATAAAATTTTCGAAGATCAAAGTTGGCAGGGAAGCATGAAGTCAGAAGAGAGTACCACAAGCGAGAAGTGCGAGAGAAAAAAAACTGTTAGAATCGAATTTACGATTACATCTAACCAATTCAACTGTAAATTGTTGTTATTTTAGTACAGCGTTTAAGTTCACAAAGTTTAATTGCCATGGTGAAACTTAATCAGGACAATTACCATGAATGTATTTTGAGAAATGGTACAAAGAAGCCACATTACAGCGGTGAGAAAAGGACTGATGCTGAAATGCCAGTTCATGGCCTATAACATTGCAGATTCTTCGAATTTTTATCGAGAATCTCTAAATATACTTTCAGAAGCTCCAGAACGTATGCGGCAGCAACATCCAAAGAAGACGAATGGTAGATTTATACACAACAAAATTCAGCATTGTCAGGCATTATTATTAATTTTTTTAAACGAGAATTTACTTTCATCTACAGTTTTTATTAGATGAAGCATTTTCAGCCATTATTATGAATTTTTTTAAACGAGAATTTACTTTAATCTTCAGTTTTTATTAGATGAAGCATTGTCAGCCATTATTATTAATTTTTGACTAGTATTTACTTCCATCTTCACTTTTTTATTAGATGAAGCCTTGTCAGCCATTATTATTAAATTTTGATTAGCATTTACTTTCATCTTCAGTTTTTATTTGATGAAGCATTGTCAGCCATTATTATTAATTTTTGACTAGTATTTACTTCCATCTTCATTTTTTATTAGATGAAGCATTGTCAGCCATTATTATTAATATTTGACTAGTATTTACTTCCATCTTCATTTTTTATTAGATGAAGCATTGTCAGCCATTATTACTAAGTTTTGATTAGCATTTACTTCACTTCTTATAAAATTAGTTTAATGATAACAGACCGAGTATGACAATAAACTGACTAAGGCATAAGGGTCTATTGAGAGAATATGAGTAAAAGACATTATAAAGGAGAGATAACAATCAAAGAAATGGAATTAAGAAGACAGAAGATGACGATTTACATTGAATCTTGAAAATCAAATTTGACTGGAAATCAGTAAACTGGAAGAGAATTACACAAGCAAGAAAAGAAACTTTGCATAGAACTTAACGCTAAAAACGAATACAAAAATTCTTCTAAAAAAGTACTGCAGATTCATAGCCATCACCTCTGCTTTAAAATGCACAGGACCATGATCTATTGCTTTTAATGCTTTACATGGAAAGTTTATAAACGTTCTGCATTAACAAGATTTTGCGATTTTTCAATATTAAGAAGAAAAAAATTGTCTCCTTCGTAAAAAAAGAAGAAAAAAACCTGGAGGCTAAACAAGTCTACTTCAACATATTTTAAAATCTACTAATTAATAATGACAGTTTAATTTATGTAATTAACAACTTAATTAGCTAAAGTTCGCACTTTTGGCTTCAGATCTCTAATATCAAATCAACCTCGATGGTTCCAAATCTGCTAATTGACGCACTTTTTGCCTCCAGTCATCAGAGATATCTTCAAATTCTTACGCCCTAAAAATGTGTGCATTTTGGCACACACACACACACACACACACACACACACACACACACACACACACACACACACACACACTTTAATATATAGTGGGTGTATTGGGGAAGCAGGTTTTCATTTATACAAGTTTTATTCAAGAATTTTCATTGGATTTAAGAAAAAATATTTTTCTCTTATAAAATATTTTCCTGTTTTTACAGGTTAAATAATATAATATTGAACTCTTATCGAATAAATGCCACGTTATTCAAACACAAGCACACTATATATATATATATATATATATATATATATATATATATATATATATATATATATATATATATATATATATATATATTATGTTTGTGCGTTATTTTTATAGATGCAAATATTTAAGAAAATGGTCTGTTTATAAAAAAAACAGTATTAACTACATTTACCAACCTGAGTGGCCGAGAAATCTTATAGAAAATAAGTGCCCGCCCACAGGAATCAAACGTGCAACCTACAGGAAACCTCTGATACTCTATACCATTTAGCTACATAGGTAGCGTCAGGTTGCTAACTACATATAATATGCGCTGTTTAAAAGTGAAATTAAAAATCGGCTTTGTATTTGAATTACGAGTATCTGCTAAAATAACGTGTCAAGTAATATATATATATAGTAATATATATATATATAGTAATATATATATATGCATTGTATATATATATATAAATATATATATATATATAGTAATATATATATGTATTAATGTCATATATATATGTATATATATATATGCATATATGTATATATAAGTTATATATATATATATATATATATATATATATATATATATATAAGTAACGGAAATCTTGGTAATCCGTATGGATAATCCAAGCAGGATGAAATCCTAAGAGCTCAATGATAATTCAGAGCGAATAATTTAATTTAAAGAAAAACAAACCACTTCAATATATATATATATATATATATATATATATATATATACTATTTACATTATTCGGAGTATTGTCCTCATCTTTGTTGCCATGTTTATCACAACGTCTCGGCCGTTGTACGCCCCGGCCTTCTTTAGGTGGTTGTAATATCGAACTGGACCCTTTATATATATATATATATATATATTGGTGAAATATATATATTAGTGTTATATATATATACATATATATATATATATATATATATATATATATATATATATACATGCATGCATACATACATATATGTATACTATTTACATTATTCGGACTATTGTCTTCATCTTTGTTGGCATATTTATCACAACGTTTCGACCGTTGTACGCCCCGGCCTTCTTCACGTGGTTAGAATGTCGAACTGAATCCTTTATTTCGCTCGCTGGAGTAGACTGTTCTAGTTCCACATGCCATGTTTAATGGATGTCAATTATCAGTTATCTCCTGTTAATTCACCTCTCCAAGTTCTCCGCTGCCTTAACCAGGTATTGAACTCACAACTCTTTGGGTTCTGTCACTGAATCTAACCAAGCCCTTCATCCACTTTGTCATATGTCCTTAACATCTGTGTATGAATTTCTGGGACTTACAAACTTTAGCAAATAATTTTTTTACCAGTGCTGATATTGCAATTTTTGCTGTTATCATTGCATGTTTTTTAACCAGAGCTCATATTGCCTATTATCGCTTTACTATGGCACCCCTTATTACTGGTTCCCATATTGTATCCATTTCAATACTTGGTCGGCCCAGGAGATTTTTTTTAGCCTAGCATATGTGCTGATTCCTTAAGTTTACGAATTTTCAAATGATGTTCTTTGTCTATGATTTCAACCTGATTCCACATTGGGCGGTGATCTAACTTTTCTCTCCGTATTTGGTCAGCCTCGCCTGATTTTCCCCCCTCTCTTTGGGTTAAAGCTTTTTGGTGTTCTTGAAGCATTACCTCAATGGGGCGGCCTGTCTTTCTTTTCGCAGCTGCACGGGATTGGGAGCACACAGTCTTTAGTCATGTTCTCCTCTATAGGGTGGGGTCTTACTCGGGGTAGGTATCTGCGAATTGTCGTCCAGTTTTTGAAGGTTGTCCTGATGTTATATGGACCGCCGATCCTTCCTATTGTTTCTGATAAACCCTTCATATAAGGAAGGCAGGCTGTTTTCTGAGTTTTGTTGTCTTCCTCTTGTACTCATCTCTCCCAGGTTATTGGGGCTGCTGCCATGTGCCTAGGGTAGTTGTTATGTTCTAAGGTACTGCTTATACTGACTAATTCTTTATCTAATGTCTCTAGGTCGCCACTTATGACTTTTTCTTGGTGCCGTAAGCAGCGGACGATCCCTTTCTTTACGCTGTATCGATGGTGGGAGTTGAAATTGAGGTACTGTCCGGTGAATGTCGGTTTTCATTATACGGATGTCTTGAACCGATGCTCTGTTCGAGATATTAGAACATTCAGGAATGGGAGTGCGTTGTTACTCTCTTTCTCCGTCGTGAACTGTATCGAAGGTCTTATTGAGTTCACATGGTTCAGTAGAACCTGGAAATCTTCCTGGTGTGGCCGGAGTATTAAGGTGTCATCTACGTAACTTAACCATAGAGTTGGCCTTAGAGATATCGATTCTAATGCCATTTCCTCAAAGTATTCCATGTATATATTCGCCGATGATAATGGCGAGCCCATTGCTAAGCCCTCATCTTGTCGATATATGTGTGATCCCATTCCGAAGTGTGTTGTGTGTGTACAGAAAGTCAACATCTCCATCAGATTATCTATTAGAATATTTGTCCGTTCTCCTAGGTATGAGTCAGAGGTCAATCTGTCTCTCACTACTGAGAGTGGGTACCTTGGTGAACAAACTCACCACGTCCAAGCTCACCATCTGATTGGATGGGATGGGGGCATTTTTGATTATTTCCACGAAGTGGGCGGAGTTTCGGACATATGAAGGTGACTTTCCGAACAACGGGTCAATTATATCTACAAAGGATGCGAATCAGAGGGTAGCACACAGAGCCTTGGTAACTAACAATCGGCCTGAGCGGAATACCGTCTTTGTGAATCTTAGGGAGACCGTATATGTGAGGAAGCTTGGTGTAACGTTGCGACAACTCCCTATACATCTTAGGGGAGAAGTGATCCTTCTTCTTGTTTAGTATCTGTGACAGATTGCTTTCCGTTTTCATTGTAGGATCCCTTTTTACTTTGCTGTAGCTACCATTTCTAATAAGGTCTTCCAGCTTTCCTATATAATCTGATTTGTTCAATACTACAGTTACATTGCCTTTGTCAGCCGATAGTTTGATGATGTTTTTTTTATCAAAAACTCTAAATATATAGCAGGAACACCAGACAAGTTGTTGCAGAAATATTCAAAGCAAGAAATGCTTTGAATATTTCTGCAACAACTTGTCTGGTGTTCCTGCTATATATTTAGAGTTTTTGATAAAATCTAAAGAAGAATATGCAATGTCATTGGTCCTAACCTGGCATCTTTCCTTTAGTCCCTTTCGCACCGCCTTAACATAGCTTTTTTGTGACTTTTCTATAAATACATTCATGGTAATTTTTTCTGATGAATATTCCTCTATGCTACCTGTACATTACGAATTTAAGAATAGTACAAGAAAAGATCTCATAATTTTACAGTTGAAATGGCTAAATGAAACCGTAAGTTCTATGCTAAGAGTTTCTTCTATTTCGTTTGGGGGTCTCTGTCCCAGCTTCTTGCTTTCTAGTGAAAGTTGATCTTCAAAAATTTAAATGTCAATCAATTATCTTCCGTCTTCTAAATTCTTGTTCTTTTATTGTCAATTCTACCTAATAGTGTATCTTTCTCATATTCTCTAACACTCAGTAACATCTTCCGTCCTAGTGGCTTTATTGCCTTGCTTGGGATGAAATGATTAAAAAAACTAGTGAGGGTTGACCTCCATATACAGCAATAATTGGTATGGTAACACAATCGCTTTAGGTGCGTAAATTCAACAGGTTCATGTTCCCAGTGCTTATCAGGGCATATTCCGAGTTTTACTTGGAACTATTGGAATAAGTGTACATTAAGTCCTACCAGCCACCCCTTTATAAAGAGAATGGTTGGTTGTTGTGTTTAAAGGTAATTAGGCATTAAGTCTTATATTTTACTGCATATAACCTTTGTCTTCTGCCTTATATTTCTTTACTTGCTGTGTACATTTTTTGTCCTCCATTTTGCTATGACAAGAGAGAACCGTTAAATCGATTCAGCTGTTTCTTTCTTGTTATTCATTGTTACATTTCGATATTACTATTTTTCAAGTAATATAATTTGTTACTGTAGCATCTATTTCTCCCATGAATGGATCTGTCCTGAACACATATATTTAGAAGAACTCTCCGGGTTTGACAGTACTCAGTTTGTCAAACTCTCTAATTTCGGGCAGGGAGGAACCCAGATGAGGTGAGCCAAAGGGCAGAGTCTCGTTTATACGAGATCTACGGGGAATTTCTGCCCTTGCCGTTGGTATAGGAACATCCAACCTAAAAAAAAAACAGCCTTGTGCCACATCCCTCCTTGTGTGGAGGACTTGGTAAATACCAAGTTCATTAAAACTTTTTATTTTAAAACAATTTACTCCAAGCAAGGTGGGTGTGCCACTAGAACGCAAGGAGTTACAGAGGATTGAGAACAAGAGTAAAGAGGCGTGTTTGAGGAAAGGATACAGAGAAGGACGGGGAACTGATGTCGATTGACATTACACTTGAATATTTGGATATTATAGTCATCGGGAAAGCAAATAAGGGGAAGGGAGTTCCACAGATTTAAGTGCGGGAGAAGAAGCTGTTTGAGTAGAAGAGACGGTTACACTTAATCATTTTGACAGTGAAAGGGTGGGCCCGAGATGCCAGCCTGGTAGCTCGTTTAAATTCATGCACTCCGGGAACCAACGAAAGTAGTTCGTCGAAACAGTTGCCGTGAAAATACTTGTAGAAGAGACAGCGGGATAAAGATTGTAGACTAGATGCCAGACCAGGACCTATCATCTCTGGATTTTATCGAGGACCTCGA
Organism: Acanthosepion lycidas; assembly: GCA_963932145.1. NCBI lineage: Eukaryota > Metazoa > Mollusca > Cephalopoda > Sepiida > Sepiidae > Acanthosepion > Acanthosepion lycidas. Next base: position 117,440,799 of record OZ010581.1, on the reverse strand, counting down.
GACGATGTACAACGGAATCACCAGACCTTATATGACAGCAATATTCTATTCAAAGACTGATGGCTGATTAATAGATTTGAAGGTTGGATTCAGGCGAGATAAACTTTTTGGCACGACAAGGAGAGCCAACTTTCCTTGTGGTAGATGAAGCTATTGATTCAATGTATTTATTCCACCTGTTGTCAGAGGGCAGCGTCAGACCAAGCAGGCGTAATGACCCGCTGTGAAGGAATTGGGCATCAGCCATTCCGATGGGAGACAGAGACGGTTCCCTGTGGTGGGTAAAGGAGAGCAGGTTCGTTTTGGAGGCATTAAAGTTTACAAGCCTTTTTCTGCCGCAGTCAATCACGTATTGGAAATCCTTTTCGCCATCAGCAGCCAGATTAGTTGTTTTCGTGTTCAGCAGCCAGGTTATTAGCTTTGTACCATATTTGTACATATTTGAACAGGGATTATCGTTTATTGAAGCTTAATGTTAAGCAAATTTGTATTGTTTCAAACAATTCTACTACATTCACCCACTCTCTTTGCTATGAATTGTCTTTTAACTTTTTTTTTTAGCGGACTAGTACAAAGGATTTTATTTGTAAAAAAAAGAAAGCATGAAATTTAAGCAAGACAATGAATTAATTAGCAAATGTCAAATAAAGAAAAATTCTAATTTTTTTTTCCAATATGAGCCGATTACTTAAGCAACGTCTTGGTATATTGCACTGGGGATCGAATCGGGAATGAGCTTACGAGATTAATACTAACCGGGTCTGAGCTTATTAGATCGGGAAATACTTACTGGATTGGATCTAATCTGCAATGGGCTTACTGGAGTGGACCGAATCGGGAATGGTGTTACGAGATGGAATTACTGGACCGAGTCGGTAATGGGCTTATAGGATTGGACCGATTTGGGAATGGCCTTACTGGTTTGGATCGATTTGGGAATAGGCTTACAGGATTGTATCAAATCAGGAATGGATTGGATCATACGGGGAAGGGGCTGACAGGACTGAATCGAATCGGAAATGTGCTTACTGGATTCGATCGAATCGGAATGAGCTCATCTGAGTTGGTTTGATTCGATGGAATTGTGGATGGGCTTAATGGATTGGATCGAGTCAAGAATGGGCTTACAGTAATGACCAATTCTAAAATTGGCTTACTGAAGTGTATGGAATTAGTGATGGGCTTTCGGGATATGATCGAATCAGGAGTGGGTTTATTAGATTTGATCGAATCGGGAATGGACTTACTAGATCGAATCAGCAATAGACCAATTCGAAAATGCTCTTACTGTCTTGGATGTAATTGCGTTTTGCATTGGGCTAATCAAGAAGAGGCTTACTGGATTAGATAGGGATCAGAATGGGCTTTACTGAGTTGGACTGATTCGGCAATGGACTTGATGGATTAAATCGATTCGGAAGGGACGTACTGTTTGGATCGAATCGGTAATCAGTTTATACTGGATTGGATCTTATCGGGTTTGGGCTGACTGGCGTGGATCGTTTCTGGAAGGAATTTACTTAATCTTATATACCTGTTTTTACACGCGACATAAAACATAGGATATATATATATATATATATATATTCACACACATAGACACACATATACAGACACACACACACATACATATATATATTACAGTGTTTAAGTAAATGAGGGATTTTATCAAGACGATATTATGATTAAAAGTGCTGAATATTCGAGAGTATGAAACATGATTTTTCCTGCGTTGTGTTCATCACACTTTTACAATCATATATATATATATATATATATATATATATATATATATATATATATATATATATATATATATATATATGTAGCAATTTCTCTTTTAAGCATGTCTGCATATTTTTATAATAATCCTTTCATGTTTACGTATATTTTGATTGTAATTTATTCTATCTATCTATCTATCTATCTATCTATCTATCTATCTATCTATCTATCTATATATATATATATATATATATATATTTATATTAGTGATCTTTAACCAAACATGTATAAATTAAAGCCGTTAACCAAAAAAATCTCCCTCTCTCTCTCTCTCTATATATATATATATATATATGTGTGTGTGTGTGTGTATGTTTGTGTGTGTGTAATTATATATATATACATAATAATGCATATATATAATATTTTATTATTACATGTAATATATATTATTATATTGATATATTATAATAATATATTATATATAATATAAATAATATATAATATAGTATATTTTTTATTATATACATATGTCTATATATGTGTGTATATATATATATATATATATGTGTGTGTATATATATATGTATGAAAATTTCTCCGATTTAACCAGTAGAGAAGACAATATTTATGAATAAAAAATGACAATAGGAAAACTGGTAATTGCTGACGCGTTTTGCAATTACCAGTTTTCCTATTGTCATTTTTTATTCATAAATATATATGTATATATATATATATTCATATATATATGTATATGTGTGTGTGTGTGTGTCTGAAAACTAGATGTGTATTTACTTTTTTAGTTAATCATCATTTAAGCTTTGTTAAAAAGGTGGAACTTTAAATATTGTCTGTCTTCAGTTGGAAAATTGGTGCAACGACTGTGTTTTATAGATTATGAAAAGGCCTTTGAAAAAGTACGCCATAAAGATGTGTTGGAACTGTTTAGTAAACTTGATATATTTGGGAAGGATATTGAATAATCCAGAACCAATAATTGGCAGTAAATCGTCTGCCCGCGGAGAGAAAATGTTTTCAGTAGATATGCAAAAATAGAAAGCGGTGCGAGACAAGGATGTGTCTTCTCACGGGAATTATTGAACCTATTATCGAGGCGATTTTGAGAGAATTAGAAGTTCTAGCAGGGTTCATTATTGGCAGCCTCATTCTTAGCAAATTAAAATAAGAATATAACATAGTGTTGATAGCAGACACGTCAAGAAAACTTGAAAAACTCTTACAGAAGATAGTGAAGGAAAGCGAAAAGAAAGAACAAAACATAATCTCCAAGAAAACGGAATGAAGGTCCCCAAATGCAAATTAAAAATTGTGATACCGAAGTAAATCAAGCATAAAAATTTAAATAATTCGGGAGTGTGTTAATAAAGGACAAAAACTGTGAGACTGAAATCAGAATGCGTATTGTGATGATAACCAAAGCACGATATTAAGAAAGAGGAAAATTTCTTTAGAGACAAGGAAAAGATACTTGAATTGTTACATGATAAATATCCTCCTGAATGGCACTGAATAATGGACGATCTCTTCTGAAACGAAGAAGATAATTGAAGCAACAGAGATATTCTTCTACAGCAGGATTCTTCGGACACCATGATCCGAACATGTGTGTAACGACGAAGCTTTAGAAAAAAAAATGGAAGCAAAAACGAGACATAATTAATTAGGAAGAGATAGTTGAAATTTCTACGGCACAGATTGAAGCGGGCTTGGAAAATTTGATACTCACATAACAGATTGAAGGCAAGAGGGACAGGAAAACAATGTATAACAGCATTTATTAAGAGCTACGACTATCAGGAAATTGTGGAGAACCGTGATCGCCTACGTCCTGAAGGATCACACCACACAGAGATCAAATTGTTCCTGTGCCCCACGAAATTATAGATAAAACATCGTGTAGGTATGAATTAAAAACCAAAGTACGAAAATAATCAATGGGGCTGTAGATAAAATTATACAATGATACTTCGACAGATGGAAAGCAAGACAGATAGAAGTTAGGTTAAATTATTTCAGGGTGGACTTAAGTATGAATTCCTAGTTGCCACCTTCTCGAAAAGATTCTTCTTCCCTCCTCCTCTCCCTTCTCCTCTATCCGCGCTACCACAACCATCTATTTGCTTCAGCCTTTTGCACTCTGTGTCCTCCCACCTCTTATATTACATCTCCTCTCACCTCCTGTGCAGTGTAGCCACCCAAACCCCAGGGTACTGACAGCACTTCATGGGAACTCGTTCTTTCGACGTGACCCTACTGCACGTTTCCCAGGGTTGTGGCAACGGGGAAAACACTCAGGTTTGTCGACATCACACAAATCGAGGGAATTTTGAGAAAGGCTTTTTGCAAACATACTTCTGTTGTTGTTTGTGGTTGTTGCTAAAACAACAAGTATCGACAAGAAAAGAGACCCAGAAAGCAAAAAGAAAATGCAGAAACGCAAAGAACTGCAAGAATTTTTATTAGTGTAAAGATAAAAAAGAGAAAACCACAATAAATAAAATAAGCTACTGTATCATCACTAAAGTCACCACTACTACGACGATCACTGCTATTAATAATAATAGTAATGTGAAGAGAGAGATGAAGAAAAGATTAAGTAAAACTAATAATACTCCCAGCTAGCAGTAGCACTGAAAATTTTAAAGTCTTCATTTTTGATGGGTTTAATGCATCGTAATTCTTAAGTTAATGATTGAATAAGCTCTTTGCTAAGCCAACGTCTATAAAATACGCGTGTAGATTACCATCTTACATTGTTAAATATTTGAGCTTAAGTTTAACAAAATAGTCCAATAAAAATCATAAACATGAATACAGGTCATTATTTAAAATGTATGCCTTCCAAAAGCTAAGCAATGTATTAAGATACAGAAAAAATATCGTTAGAAACAAAGAAAACGACACTGAACGATAGTGACATTTCTAAGATTTCATTAAATTCGTATAAAAGATTGCCGGACACGTATAAATGCTAAATAAAAGAGTACTGAACTGATATTTAATCTCAGTCTTTCTTTATGGCAGTGAGTGTCAGACAATCTCAACACAGATAGAGAAAATACGTCAAGCAACAGAAATATGGCTCTACAGGAGGATGCTGAGAATACCATGGACCGAACATGTGATCACTGGACACAATGGAAATAAAAAGGACACTTATGCTTAACATCAATAACATAATGAGGAAATAGGGCTGGAAAAATTTGATACGCACAGGTCGGATTGAAGGCAAGAGACACAGAAGATAACAAAGAATAACCTACTTGGCCAGCTTGAGTGAATGGGTGATGACGATCAGACAAAGTTTACTGAGTTCGAAAAATAACAGGAAGATGTGGAGAGCCATGATCGCTGACGTCCTGAAGAAGTTAAAAAGGTATGACTCAAAATTGAGATTCTTTTCCTTTCACTGAAGCAGACATTTAAAAGCGTGAAAATGTTTACATCCTATCTATCTCCTTCCTCTCTCTTTCCATTCCTTCCTTCCTTCCTTCTCATTATTATGTACGCTTTCTTCTAACTAAAATTAAACAGTGCTTTTGTTATATATTTTCCCCCCTCGTAAACGAAATGGAATGGTCCATTATTTAAATGAAGTATTGGCAGGGGGTGATGCACGTGCTAACTTACAAACTTACGGACGAACAATCAGCATTAAATAATAATAATAATAATAATAATAATAATAATAATAATAATAATAATAATAATAATAATAACTTCTACGGGAAGGAAACTGAAAGAAACTGGTATGAACACCACCCAGACCCAGTTACGGAGATAGGACCTGTTACAATTCTATGGGATTACACAATACACACTGACAGAACAATCAAGGCCAACCGCCCAGATATTGTTATTAAAGACCACAAACAAAAACGGTCCCTCCTTATTGATATGGCAGTCCCTGCTGACTGCAATGTATCTTTGAAGATATTCAAAAAGCTGTCAAAATACAACCACTTTGAAATAGAAATCTCGAAAATGTGGCATATGGGAACATCAACAATCCCTGTTGTAGTTGGAGCCCTAGGACTGATTGGAAAAGATTGCAGTAGACTAATTGAAGGGATTCCTGGAAGTCCATGCCTCAAGGTGATACAAAAAATTGTTCTGACAAGTACAGCCCACACTTTACGAAGGGCTTTATCGATGTAATTTTTTTTTTTTTGTCAGTAGAAAGTGTCATGATGCTATTTCTAACCTAAGGTCCCTCGGTGGGACCAGGAAAGAAATGTGTAAACGCCAGAAATCAAAGAAAATAAAAAATATTAATAATATCCTAACTCTAGAAACTACAGCAATCGGAGTGGAAACCTACTTCATAAAAACCAATGCCTCTTTCTTAAAAATAGTAAAATACCAAATCACTCCATCAACAAAGAAGCTGAATTCTTCAAGAAACGTCTTAATATGCCTGAAATCCAACCAACAAAAAAACGATAAAACAGAAAGTAAAGCAAGTTGGTCAAATGAAATCACAACCACCACAACCTTCAGATCAGGACTAAAACCTCATAACTAGATCCTTTCACTGCCACATAACCAAGGATGGAACTAAACTGAAATACAGGATCTGCAGAAAACTGTCGACGATATTATCTCAGGATGTCAATACCTGGCAAAAATGAATCTACCCACAGACATAACAAGGAAGCGGCATATGTGCACTGGAAAATATGCAAGAAGCACAAAATCGAAACAACGCTGGCATCTCGTTCTCACCCTTTCACTGTCGAAACGGTTAAATGTAGCCGTCTCTATTACTCCAATAGCTTCATGTCTCGCACATCTCGCCTGTCGAACTCCATCCCCATTTCTTGTTTTCCTGATAACTATAATCTCCAACTATTCAAATGTAATGTCAATCGACGACTCCAGATGCTTTGATCTATCCCCTATACTTATCTTCATCCTTCCCACTATCAGGCCTATTTGCTCTCGCTACAACTCTCTGTAACCCCTTGCGTGCTAGTAGCCTCCGGAATTGCTTGGGGTGAAATGCTTAAAAAATAATTTAAATGCAATGTGAATCGCTATCTACTGTCCTCCCGATTACTCTCTTCTCTTTCTGCTCATCATTAAAGTTTCTGTTCCTATTTCTTCCACACACCCTGTAAACCCTTGTGTTTTAGTGGCATTGCACTTTGCTTGGAGTAATACCGATTAAAAAAAAACATACGAAGAAGCCTATAAATAACTAGGAGTAAGCAAAGGAGATGGAATATACCATATCCAAATAAAGTTGAAAGAAAGAAAAGAATTGGCTTCTAGAGTTAAATACTGTGTTGAATTCTCAAAACAGAATATCAGCTTTCGTTGTCCTTGTGGTGCAATACAAACCAAGAAAGCTTCTCACTTGCTCACCACCCCATCTCGCATGCATAAGGCTGATGCTGAGTGTCTATATATGTCCAGATCCGAAGGAGGCAGAGGATTAGTTCAACTAGAACTGTTGTTCAAAACTACAACAATTGGTCTTCAAAAATACACGGAAACTACGGAAGACTGGATTTGTGTCAAAGAACAACAAAGAAATAAGAAACTTTATTCAATAATAATTCAAATTCAAAAGGCTATTTCAAGTGGGTGAAGCAGTGAAATCATAAGACACCTACTACAGCGGCAAAGAATCTAAAAATGAAAGCAAAAGCAATTTACCAAATGCGGAAACGATAAGCCTCTTTATCGTCAATAGTCTGCCCGTACAAGATAAGCTGATGTAGAAAAACCCCGTAACCATCAGTGGTTACACATTCCAGGGTTTAAAGCTGAAATCAAAGGTTTTATTCTTGCTGCACATGACCAATGCTTGCTAAGTAGAAATTACCAATACCCATCCTTGTGTAGACTGCAAGTCTAGACTATGTGATGAATATCCAAAAAGAATTGACCATCTTGTATCAGGTTACACAATGTTAACACCAAGTGAATATGAAATTCCGGATGATATAGTATGCCAATATTTGCACTGGAAAGATACAATTACAGGAAACCGTAAGGAAATTGTATGAACCCTGACCTGGTTACAGAGATAGGAAGGTTATCAATTTCATGGGAATTAACAATACACACAAATAGAACAATCAAAGTTAATCACAGAGATATAGTTATCAAAGAATACAAAAGCAGAATATGCTTACACATTGATATGGCAATCCCTGCAGATTGCAATGTTTTTGAAGATCTTCAACTAAATATAAAAATACAAGAATCTTGAGATGGAAATCTCAAGAATGTGGCGTATAAGGATATCAATAATTCCAGTTGTGGTTGGAGCCCTCAGATTGATTGGAAAGGTTTCGATAGACTCGTTGAAGGGATTCCTGGTATCCTAAGGCTTAAAGAAATATAAATAACTGTACTCACAAGTATAGTTCACAAATAACGAAGAGCTTTATCTATCTAAAATGTGTGTGATGTCATTTTATTTTTGTTTTTTTTACAAAAAATTGAAGAAAATGTCATGAAGCCATTTCTGACCGTAGCTTGGAACCTGGAAGGAAATATGTTACAAAACGAATCCAAAGAAATAATAATAATAATAATAATAATAATAATAATAATAATAATAATAATAATGATAATAATAATAATATGCCTATATTATATGAGAACATTAAGAAAGTGAAAAAATCGACAATTTCGATGATTTTAAGTATAAATTAAATAAATAATTACTTTACATCTAATCATTGCGGTATTGGTTTGTTGCACAAAACATGTGGAAAAGTTTGCAGATATTAGAATCTGATCTGGCAATAAAGCAATTAAAAAAGAACACCGGCTCGGAACAACGAAAAAATTCTAGAATGAACTGGATGCAGCTTGTCAGTAAAAAGCCGTTTGCTAATATAAAATCATTCGGCATTCGTTGACTCTGCAGCCAGTCCTAACTTTGGTAAAAAAAAATTGTAAAAGGCTATCCTTAGACCTACGGTGTTTCATCTTCATCAACCATCTTCCTGATGTCGTTAGTTTCCAACTCAGCATCTATGCTGATGACACAAATATTTACTACTGTCTTAATAGGAAGTCGGATAGACCCAAAGTAAAAATGACAGAAGTCTCTCGAAAATGTCCTCCAATCAGCTGTTAAATGGAAGAAGAAATGGCTGAATCCATCTGGCAAGTTTATAAATCTACTATCCATCCGTGTATCGGATAATTACTGTCATAACTGATGAAGAACTCCAGCAATATACCTTGGGATTCTTAAAAAAATATAAAATGTCTGAATGGCATCTCGACATCAATCATTATCCCACCGCGTTGATGTAACTCTCTCAGGCTTTCCCATTGTCATTATGAGCTCTCCATCTTGACACTAAGTCCACATGAATTTAAGCGTTCAGTACCAAGTATTTGCTTACACGGTATTGTAGTTTACACACATCATATATACTGATCTGTAACATATATTTGCTTAACAGGGACAGTTCTTGTCTATAGTAAATATCGTGTACAGTAAAACCTATTTGCTTATTTGGCACAATTCTTTAACGAGAGTAAATATGCTGTTCTGTAATACATATTTTCTTAATGGGCGCAGCTGTTTGACAAGAGTAAATATCCTGTTCTGTAAAAAATATTTGCTTATTTGGCTCAGTGGTTTGACTACTATAAATATCCTGTTCTGTAACACATATGAGCCTATTTGGAATAGGTCTTTGACGAGAATAAGTATCATATACTGTAACACTTATTTGAATATTTGGCACTGTTTTAACGACAGTAAATATCCTGTTCTGTAACACATATTTGCTTATTTGGAACAGTTCTTTAACAAGAGTAAACATCCTGTCCTATAACACATATTTGGTTATTTGGCACAGATATCATACAAGAGTAAATCTCCTCTTCTGTAACACATATTTGCTTATTTGGAACAGTTCTTTAACAAGAGTAAATATCCTGTCCTATAACACATATTTGGTTATTTGGTACAGATATCAGATAAGAGTAAATGACCTGTTCTTTAACACATACTTGCTTATTTGGAACAGTTCTTTAACTAGAGTAAACATCATGTCCTGTAACACATATTTGTTCATTTGGCACAGATATCAGACAAGAATAAATATACCGATCTGTAGCACATATATGCTTATTCGACTATTCTTTGCAACTCAAATTTGCTTAATCGCACAGTTATTTGACAACAGTAAATATCCTATACTGCAACATATATTTCATTGGCACTTAACGAGAGCAACTATCCTGTAACACATATTGGCTTATTTGGCATGGGGGTCTGACTAAAGTAAATAACCAGATCTGTAACATATATTTGATTATTTGGAACAGATTTTTCACTGCAGTAAATATTCTGTCCTGTAACGATTTATTGTTCATTTGACACAGTTTTTGACAACAGAAAGTATAATGGCCTGTAAAATGTATTTTCTTATTTGTTACAATACTGTGACAAGAGTTAATTTTCATATCTGTAACAGATATTTGCTTATTTGGTATATTTCTTTGCCTACAGTAAAATATCATGTTCCGATACACATATTAACTTATTAGGTTGGTGCAAAAATAATGACGTAATAATGTCGTTTTTTGACGTTAAAAATACGTCAAAAAACGATATTATTACGTCATTATTTTTGCACCAACCTAATACTTTGAACAGTATTTTGAGGTGAGTAAATATACTGTTCTGTAACATTTATTTCCTTATTTGGCACAGTTTCTGACGACAAGAAATAACATGTTCTGTAACACTTATATGGTTATTTGGCACAGTTCTTTGACTACAGTAAATATCAGGTTCTGTAACAAATATTTGCTTATTTAGCACTGATCTTTGGCTAGAGTAAATATCCTATTCCGTTACACATATTTGCTTAACTGGCACGGTTCTTTGATGATAGTAAATATACTGGTCTGTAACACGTATTGTCACAGTACTTTGACAACAGTAAATATCCTGTTTCGTATGATATATTTGCTTATTTAAGATATTTGACTACAGTAAATATCCTGCCTTGGAACATATATTAGCTTATCTGGCACAGATGTTACTCAACAGTAAATATCCTGTTCTGTTACACATATATGCTTATTTGACACAGTTCTTTGACTCCAGTAATTAGTTGACAAGGCTCGTTGACTGCAGCAAATACCCCGTCCTGTTTGCTTATAGACTCAGTTCTTTTACTGCATTAAAAATTGTGTTCTGTAAACATACATCCTTATTTTACATATATCTTTTACTACAGAAAATATTTTTCTGTAATGCATATTTGCTTATTTGGCGCAGGTCTTTGACTAGAGTAAATATCCTGCCTTGTAACAAAAATTTGCTTATTTTCCAAGATTTGCTTATTTGACAACGTTGTGTAAAACATATTTGCGTATTGGCACAATTGTTTGACAAAAAATAAATATATAGTTCTGTAACAAATATTACATATTTGGCACAGTTCTTTGACTACAGAAAGTATATTGTTCTGTAATACATATTTTCTTATTTGTCACAGTTCTTTGACTACTATAAATATCTTAATCTGTGACAAAGATTTGCTTAATTGTTACAGTTCTGCTCAATGATATACATTTGCTTATTTGGCAGTTATCTGACTGCAGTAAATATCCTGTTCTGTAACAAATATTTACTTATTTCGCAAAATTCTTTGATTAGAGTAAATACCGTGCTCTGTATCACAGATTTGCCAATGTCTCACCGTTCTTTGACTACAGTAAATATGCTGTTCTGTAAGACATTTACCTATTTGGCACGGTTTATTGACTGACGTAAATATCATATTTTGTAACAAATAATTTGCTTATTTAGCACAGTTCTTCTATTATCGTAAATTTCATGTTCTGTAACATATATTTGCTTATTGGTACATTTAGTTGATAACAGCAAACATCCTGATCTGTAACATAGATCTGTTTATTTTCAAATTTCTTTAAATATTTTGTTTTATTACAAAGATTTGCTTATTGTCACAGTTGTTTGACAACAGGAAATATACTGTTCCGTAACAAATATTACATATTTGGCTCAGTTCTTTGACTGGAGTAAGAATGCTGTTCTGTAAGGCATATTTGCTTATTTGGCACATATTTTGACTAGAGAAAATAGGCTGTTCTGTAACACATATTTGCTATTTAGGCGCAGATTTTAGGCACCAGTAAATATCCCGTCCTGTAACAAAATTATCTTATTTGGCACATTAAATATACTGTTCTGTAACACATATTTTCTTATTTGTCACAGTTCTTTGACTACTGTAAATATCGCAATCGCTGACACAGATTTGCTTAATTGTCTCAGTTCAGTAAATATCCTGTGCTGTAAAACAAGTTTGCATATTTGGTACAGTTTTATGACAACAGTAAATATTGTTTTCGGTCAAACATATTTAACACAGTTCGTTTATTACAACAAATATCGTGTTCTTTAACTACAGTGAATACCCTGTTATGTAGCACATATTTACTTATTTGCAACTATTTATGACTGCAGTTAATATCTTGTTGTTTAACACACATTTACTTATTTGACACTGTTCCTTGACTAGTGCAAGACAGATCTAACTTTGTTACAGTTCTTCGACTACATTTTCGTGAGCTCGACTAAGCGAAAATTAAAATAAATTTTTATAATATATATATATATATATATATATATATATATATATATATATATATTGTATTTATCTGTGTGCATTTGTGTGTCTGTTCGTCTCTGTGTGCGTGTGTCGGTGTGGAAATCAGTGACATGTACAAACTTCGCCGCATCTATGAAGCGATCCTAAGACATTTCACCGTTGAATCCTCTCAAGACAAATTGTCTATGTGAAATTTGAAGTAACGGCGAATTTTTGTGTCGCATTTGATTTTGATTTCAATTGTACGTCGATCTTCTCACTGGAAATGTCTAGGTTATTGTGCACTTTTTATTTTATTAATTTATGACAGGTCCCTTAATATTTTTTATTTTTCTTCTTTCTCTTTTTGTTTGGCTGCTTTAGGTAAAATTGGACATATAATAGGAAACTCAAAGAATAGTTTCTCTCAATACCACGACTTGTTACAAAACCAAACATTAACCGACAAAATTCGTGCACGTAAATCCGGAGACATTTTTATGGCTACAATGGACGACGCCAAACTAGTTCAGAGAAACCTAACCTCTCATCTGTAGACACCAGCCTTCACAGATCATTGATTTAAATGACTTCAAGCGAATAAAGCTTGTAGGTCTGTGCGAGGGCAATTCCTTTTTGAACCACGTGAATTGAAGCTACAGAATCAGAAACGAAACAATGTATTAAATGATAGAAATCACATCATCCTTTTTGGGCTTCCAACTGTAGCCACAAATAAGATATATATTAGAATTGGTCGAAGACATATAAGAAAAAAATCTAAATAAACGAATACACGTCCAATAGACCCAATCAGCAAATCAATTGCATAATTATCTCTGTTTCTCAATCTCAAATACGCAATTCCTCGTCAGCAACCAGACTCCGTTTGAATGAGCGTACCGTGCGTTTATTCCCCAGACCCATTCATCGCTCAGCCAATGAGCGACCAGAACTAGCCAATAAAAATGTCTACAACCTACACCCCCAATTCCGCCTACACGAAGTACTGCCAGATTTACCTTCAGTCCGAAGCTCGCCAATTCGCCGTCTCCACAGTCCACTGCAAAACATACACGCGACTCTGGCCTTTTTTTTTAGGTCGCCGGCGTAAGTCTCCACGACAAAATAGATAACACATGTATCTCGATGCGAAAATAATGACATATTCATTATAGTGAAGCTCCTTACTACTTCAAACAAAAAGTTAGGAAGAAAGAATTCATCAAAGTGATACCAATTAATGAACTTGAGACACCTATTTGCCTTGAAGAAAATATTTTAATAGAAAGAATCTCTACATTGCAACCGTAAGTAGCACTTGCAGTTCTCCCAAAGAAAACCCATTGCTTCGAAATAATGAAACGTGTTATATTACCATTATCATTTGAGATGAGGAGAATAGATATATATGATTGCACACACCAGTGCTGTATGCTTATGACAGAATCTATACTATAAGTACACCCTTGTGCTAATTAATTGAAACAACCGCTTTAGTGTCCTTTCTTTCAACATACGGTCAGTTTCAGACCCACTGGAGTGACAGGGTGTAATCAGTTTCTACTTTTTTTCTCAGATTAGGCCATTTGCAGTAGTGTGCAGTAATATGAATCTATTTTCGGGGTGCATGATGAAATTTGTTTGGACTTGAAAAATACTCCGTCATCCGTAATTGCATCAGATTTCCATCACTTCCAAACACTATTGTCTCGACTGTCGATTACAGCCAAGGAACCTTACAAAAAATGTAACACTACCGAGTCTTACCAGTAAGTAAATTAAAGTACTCTCGACTGATTCCCAAACTCTCCTGATTTAAATCCAATCAAGAATTTGTGGTCAATCTGCAAGGAACGCCTTCGTAGAATGGACATACGAAGTAGTAACATGTGCATTAGGTCATGTTTCATTGGAAAAATACGAATAAAAGTTAATAATAACAGAATTATTCGTTTTGTTTCAATTAATTTGTACAAGGGTGTATGAAGAAGCCAAGACGACGAGGAAGTTACATTTCTATTATAGGGAACACTATTAACTGGGGATTTTCTGAATGGCGTTGTTTACCCTTTTTGAATGTAATTCTAAGTGGCCATCATCTGCAATATTATGCGTAACATTATTTCTCCAAGCTTGATAAAATGTAGGGCACATTTGGCTGTGAGGCACGTCTACTCTTATTTAACTGGGTGTCATGGCGGCTATAATGATCTTCATATATTTGTACCCTTACAAGAGACAGAACAAACCGAGAGTGGAGCATTGCTGTCATATCTAGGCAGGTGCTGATCACTCCTCGCCGTTTAGCCGTGCCAGAGATCAAAAGCGATTACGTGGTCATGTGAGCGATTAAGTATTTTCCATCGTACATCCATTGTGCCATTACTATGGCAAATTTCTAATGAGTTATCATTCCTTAATCCCACGAGCTCACGCCCCAACAGAAAGAGCCGCCATGCGCCGTTCACGATGGTATGGTAAGAATAATTTTTATTCCCATGGTTTCTAACCCAGAACTGTTACTTTGTGACACATACTTACTAGCCACTGCTTACTACCGCATCAGGTTGAAACACCGGTTCCCGTAGGATCACCGAATTTAAACAACGACATGCCTGGTCAGTACTTAGATGGGTAACCGCTTGGGAATATCAGGTACTATAAGCTTGGATGTGCAGGCGGTGTAATGTATAATGGCTCGGAATTGTTATCACGCAAACGCACCTGATATGGGTATACACCCTCCTCTTCTCTCATATATATGGGTTAATTAATAAGTTTTGTATCACTAAAACATTATTATTTCAAAAACAATTTTACGATCTAAAAATATTTTCTGGCTTAAAACCAGCGTAAAGGGTTGATAAGCTGTAAAAAACGAATCAGTGAATCAACCTAACAACTATAATCTCAACATCTTCCTGTCTAGAGTCAACTATTATCTATCCTACATATCCTCATGATATTCACCTACTGTTTCCTCATTAAGCAACCCCCTACCTTGAGTGGCTTGAGCTTTGTATTATGCGAACATAATAATAATAATAAAAATAATAATAATGAGCTATTAAAGTTTATTTGGAATACGACCATTTTGACTGACAAGCGTCTGGAGAGCAAATGCCCTGATATCAAACATTGTGCACTTGATCAGTAATGAATAGTCCCTGATATGCGATACGTTGGGATAAGAACGCCGTGAAGGTGGTACAGGTGAAAAGACAAAGGTACCAGGGGAAACTGGAGAAATGTACCAGGCATCAGCTTTTCTCCTTTTTTTTTTGGTTGGCGAGCCTGGGACTTTTTCTGGGTACCTTTATGCATCGCAAGACGCATTGTCGATTCTTGATATCATATTCATGGGAGTGAGAACGAGGGGGCGCTAATTGAAACATCTAAGCACTGGGTCGCATAATGAGGAAGGAGGGCTTGGAAAATATGATATTCACAGTACGGAGCAAGAAAATCTGATATTCAAAGACAATAGGGATGGAGCTAAAGAGCGCATAACGTACTTGATGAGCTTAATTAAAGGGATAATTTAGGAGAAATAACGAACAGACAAAATTTGTTAAGAACCATGATCTCCTACGTCGTGTTGAGACACGGCACATAAAGTAGATAGAAAGTGTAGTGTAGCTGCGAGTAGGAGCTGAGATGTGATCATGATCACCCGCCCAAAACATCTAAGAGTTGAGAGCAATAATAATAATAATAATAATAATAATAATAATAATAATAATAATAATAGCAATAACAATTCAATAAATACAGACATGAAATGCGCCGAAAAAATTTACCCAGTGGTGAGAAACACAACAACTATTTTTCTCGTATTGAGATGTCATAAATGTCGTTTTAAAAGCTACATCATTTTTCAGGGGACAGATGATGGAACACGTAAAAAAAATAAAAAATAAAAAAAAACATTTTCTTTATGCTTACACAATGTGAATTAGAAGTAGTATGGAGATCTTGTAAGCATACCTTAGATGTGAAGTACAAGTATGGAAAATTCAGTGAGGATCAAACTCATTACACGTATATATATATATATATATATATATATATATATATATATATATATATATATATATATATATTATATTATAAATTAACTGATTTAAAATATTGTTTTTCGCTACAAAGTAATAGCCATGTTTCAAAAATGGAAGCTACAAACTTTAAATTTAATTATATAATTAAATTAAAAGCATTAGTTCCGTTTCATCTTCAAAGGAATATTGAAATAACTTATTTTCAAATTTACTGAGTTTTAAACAAACATAAAACATAATTTACTGTTTCCAACGATACAGAGAAATCCAATCATTCAGACAGGGGCGGTAGCGTGTTCATTTTTATTTACTATTGTTGTATCAATTATGAGTTACGTTCGAAAAAGAGGTTCAGTTTAGGTAGGGTAGGGGTTTATTTTTCAACGAATTGTGACATTCGTTAAATGCATGTAGTCTGTTTTTTTTTTTTGTTAACGGCAAAAAATCTTTCGACATTTTTTCAGTATATTCAAAGATTTTTTTATGTGTGTTTGTGTTAAAATACATTTTATTAAAATAAATAACTTTTACTTAATTACTAATAGACTATATTTCATATTTCGATTGGAGATCAGGCGTGAATGCGAAGAAGTACAGCATCCGGTTTCTAAATTCCTGGTAAAGTGAATTGAATCGTGGTGATCTTTTCCTCACAGAAGGTGCCCAACTAACCATACTAGACTGTTCAGTCAACAAAATATAAACAAACAACGCGCATGCGCGAAATTAAAAAAAATATACAATGGCGACAACTGCACCTTGTATATGAATTGTAAATGTAAAATGAAAAATTTTAAATGAAAAATTATCTTAGTCGACTATTTCCATCCTCAGATGCACTTTATCAAGGCAATTCTAAAGATTTCATTTTGTAACAAATATTTGTAAACAAAATTAAAAATCTTAGTTTTTGCTTGACACGTGTAACTAGAACACTCTACCCTGTGGACGAAATAAAGTGTTCGATTCGAAATTCCAATCACCTGAAGAAGACCCGAGCGTACAACGGCCGAAACGTTGTCAATTTGGCAACGAAGATGAGGATAAAAACCCGAATAATGTAAATAATAGAATTGTTTCATTATGCGTTTTATATATCAAGAACAATTTGGTGAGAGAAGAATTATGTCAAATTGGAAAAAAGGTTTTGTGGGAAGAGTTTCATTTTTTGGGACTTCATCAGACTAAGTTTATGTTACATTGAATTTTCGTTTTATGAACACTTAAAGGACGAAACGCAATTAACGAAAAAAATTTCCCACTTTATTATATTATTGATATATAGGCATGTCCGTAATTTCGCATTTTTTTTTCCCTCGCAGACAAAAATATTATACACAAAAAATATATATTTTTAAACACAGTTGCGTTTTTCAATGCACAGTGGTAAGTATTAATATGATAGATCGGAAGTTCAAAATATGTTTATTTATATTATTGAACAAGTAATTAAGTTCAAATATCTGTGAAGTGTTTAACAGAAGACGGAGAGTGTAATGCCGAAATGCGAAGGCCCATGGGAATAGCAAAGGATGCCCCCTCCCCCCCCCCAAAAAAAACAAACTAATAAAATTATTAATAAACAAGAACATGTTATTAGAAACAAATGTGCTGAACTACTATGTAATATTAATCTTCATGTATGGCAGTGAATATTGTATAATTTCTCCACATATAAAGAGAAGACATGAGGCAACAAGATGTGGTTCTATTGAAGGATGCTGAGGGTACCATATATGTAGTGGGTAAGCAAGACAACATAGAATCAAAATGACCTTGAATCAGACAGGGACAGTTGAAATTTATAGGACACAAGGAGAGGACATTCACAAGATATATTGGACGTTCGGGAAACGGTGAATACTCTAAGAGGGAAAAGAGAAAGTTATCCTCACTCATAACACAGCTCTGTTAGGGTGAAAGTACAGATAATCTTTTACATACCATCATAAAAAGCATGAATAATAGAACAGGAGATGAGGCATTGTAAAAAGGCAAATATTCTTCTAACTCTTATAGGGAAATATTAATATTACCATTTCTATTAACAACTGGGTAGGTCAAAATGATACGTGAGACTGAAGCTGAAAAGAAGATAGACGGAATTATTTCCTGGCGACTGTCAGTCTCACGTATCATTTTGCCCTACCCAGTTGTTAATAGAAATGGTAATATTAATATTTCCCTATAAGAGTTAGAAAAAGATGAAGAATCAAGAGGAAAAGAAAGAAGAGGAAGAAAGTGTGATGAATGTAGGGGAAGAGGAAGACAAAATAAAGATTGAGATTGAAGAAGAGGAAGAAGAGACGGAAAAAGATCAAGAATGATTAGGAAGAGAAAGAAGAGGAAGAAAGGGTGATCAATGTAGGGGAAGAGGAAGACAAAATAAAGATTGAGATTGAAGAAGAGGAAGAAGAGATGGAAAAAGATCAAGAATGATTAGGAAGAGAAAGAAGAGGAAGAAAGGGTGATCAATGTAGGGGAAGAGGAAGACAAAATAAAGATTGAGATTGAAGAAGAGGAAGAAGAGATGGAAAAAGATCAAGAATGATTAGGAAGAGAAAGAAGAGGAAGAAAGGGTGATCAATGTAGGGGAAGAGGAAGACAAAATAAAGATTGAGATTGAAGAAGAGGAAGAAGAGATGGAAAAAGATCAAGAATGATTAGGAAGAGAAAGAAGAGGAAGAAAGGGTGATCAATGTAGGGGAAGAGGAAGACAAAATAAGGATTGAGATTGAAGAAGAGGAAGAAGAGATGGAAAAAGATCAAGAATGATTAGGAAGAGAAAGAAGAGGAAGAAAGTGTGATGAATGTTGGGGAAGAGGAAGACAAAATAAAGATTGAGATTGAAGAAGAGGAAGAAGAGATGGAAAAAGATCAAGAATGATTAGGAAGAGAAAGAAGAGGAAGAAAGGGTGATCAATGTAGGGGAAGAGGAAGACAAAATAAAGATTGAGATTGAAGAAGAGGAAGAAGAGATGGAAAAAGATCAAGAATGATTAGGAAGAAAAAGAAGAGGAAGAAAGGGTGATCAATGTAGGGGAAGAGGAAGACAAAATAAAGATTGAGATTGAAGAAGAGGAAGAAGAGATGGAAAAAGATCAAGAATGATTAGGAAGAGAAAGAAGAGGAAGAAAGGGTGATCAATGTAGGGGAAGAGGAAGACAAAATAAAGATTGAGATTGAAGAAGAGGAAGAAGAGATGGAAAAAGATCAAGAATGATTAGGAAGAGAAAGAAGAGGAAGAAAGTGTGATGAATGTTGGGGAAGAGGAAGACAAAATAAAGATTGAGATTGAAGAAGAGGAAGAAGAGATGGAAAAAGATCAAGAATGATTAGGAAGAGAAAGAAGAGGAAGAAAGGGTGATCAATGTAGGGGAAGAGGAAGACAAAATAAAGATTGAGATTGAAGAAGAGGAAGAAGAGATGGAAAAATATCAAGAATGATTAGGAAGAAAAAGAAGAGGAAGAAAGGGTGATCAATGTAGGGGAAGAGGAAGACAAAATAAAGATTGAGATTGAAGAAGAGGAAGAAGAGATGGAAAAAGATCAAGAATGATTAGGAAGAGAAAGAAGAGGAAGAAAGGGTGATCAATGTAGGGGAAGAGGAAGACAAAATAAAGATTGAGATTGAAGAAGAGGAAGAAGAGATGGAAAAAGATCAAGAATGATTAGGAAGAGAAAGAAGAGGAAGAAAGGGTGATCAATGTAGGGGAAGAGGAAGACAAAATAAAGATTGAGATTGAAGAAGAGGAAGAAGAGATGGAAAAAGATCAAGAATGATTAGGAAGAGAAAGAAGAGGAAGAAAGGGTGATCAATGTAGGGGAAGAGGAAGACAAAATAAAGATTGAGATTGAAGAAGAGGAAGAAGAGATGGAAAAAGATCAAGAATGATTAGGAAGAGAAAGAAGAGGAAGAAAGTGTGATGAATGTTGGGGAAGAGGAAGACAAAATAAAGATTGAGATTGAAGAAGAGGAAGAAGAGATGGAAAAAGATCAAGAATGATTAGGAAGAGAAAGAAGAGGAAGAAAGGGTGATCAATGTAGGGGAAGAGGAAGACAAAATAAAGATTGAGATTGAAGAAGAGGAAGAAGAGATGGAAAAAGATCAAGAATGATTAGGAAGAAAAAGAAGAGGAAGAAAGGGTGATCAATGTAGGGGAAGAGGAAGACAAAATAAAGATTGAGATTGAAGAAGAGGAAGAAGAGATGGAAAAAGATCAAGAATGATTAGGAAGAGAAAGAAGAGGAAGAAAGTGTGATGAATGTTGGGGAAGAGGAAGACAAAATAAAGATTGAGATTGAAGAAGAGGAAGAAGAGATGGAAAAAGATCAAGAATGATTAGGAAGAAAAAGAAGAGGAAGAAAGGGTGATCAATGTAGGGGAAGAGGAAGACAAAATAAAGATTGAGATTGAAGAAGAGGAAGAAGAGATGGAAAAAGATCAAGAATGATTAGGAAGAGAAAGAAGAGGAAGAAAGGGTGATGAATGTAGGGGAAGAGGAAGACAAAATAAAGATTGAGATTGAAGAAGAGGAAGAAGAGATGGAAAAAGATCAAGAATGATTAGGAAGAGAAAGAAGAGGAAGAAAGGGTGATCAATGTAGGGGAAGAGGAAAACAAAATAAAGATTGAGATTGAAGAAGAGGAAGAAGAGATGGAAAAAGATCAAGAATGATTAGAAAGAGAAAGAAGAGGAAGAAAGGGTAATCAATGTAGGGGAAGAGGAAGACAAAATAAAGATTGAGATTGAAGAAGAGGAAGAAGAGATGGAAAAAGATCAAGAATGATTAGGAAGAGAAAGAAGAGGAAGAAAGGGTGATGAATGTAGGGGAAGAGGAAGACAAAATAAAGATTGAGATTGAAGAAGAGGAAGAAGAGATGGAAAAAGATCAAGAATGATTAGGAAGAGAAAGAAGAGGAAGAAAGGGTGATCAATGTAGGGGAAGAGGAAGACAAAATAAAGATTGAGATTGAAGAAGAGGAAGAAGAGATGGAAAAAGATCAAGAATGATTAGGAAGAGAAAGAAGAGGAAGAAAGGGTGATGAATGTAGGGGAAGAGGAAGACAAAATAAAGATTGAGATTGAAGAAGAGATGGAAAAAGATCAAGAATGATTAGGAAGAGAAAGAAGAGGAAGAAAGGGTGATGAATGTAGGGGAAGAGGAAGACAAAATAAAGATTGAGATTGAAGAAGAGGAAGAAGAGATGGAAAAAGATCAAGAATGATTAGGAAGAGAAAGAAGAGGAAGAAAGGGTGATCAATGTAGGGGAAGAGGAAGACAAAATAAAGATTGAGATTGAAGAAGAGGAAGAAGAGATGGAAAAAGATCAAGAATGATTAGGAAGAGAAAGAAGAGGAAGAAAGGGTGATGACTGTAGGGGAAGAGGAAGACAAAATAAAGATTGAGATTGAAGAAGAGATGGAAAAAGATCAAGAATGATTAGGAAGAGAAAGAATAGGAAGAAAGGGTGATCAATGTAGGGGAAGAGGAAGACAAAATAAAGATTGAGATTGAAGACGAGGAAGAAGAGATGGAAAAAGATCAAGAATGATTAGGAAGAGAAAGAAGAGGAAGAAAGGGTGATGAATGTAGGGGAAGAGGAAGACAAAATAAAGATTGAGATTGAAGAAGAGATGGAAAAAGATCTAGAATGATTAGGAAGAGAAAGAAGAGGAAGAAAGGGTGATGAATGTAGGGGAAGAGGAAGACAAAATAAAGACTGAGATTGAAGAAGAGGAAGAAGAGATGGAAAAAGATCAAGAATGATTAGGAAGAGAAAGAAGAGGAAGAAAGGGTGATCAATGTAGGGGAAGAGGAAGACAAAATAAAGATTGAGATTGAAGAAGAGGAAGAAGAGATGGAAAAAGATCAAGAATGATTAGGAAGAGAAAGAAGAGGAAGAAAGGGTGATGAATGTAGGGGAAGAGGAAGACAAAATAAAGATTGAGATTGAAGAAGAGGAAGAAGAGATGGAAAAAGATCAAGAATGATTAGGAAGAGAAAGAAGAGGAAGAAAGGGTGATGAATGTAGGGGAAGAGGAAGACAAAATAAAGATTGAGATTGAAGAAGAGGAAGAAGAGATGGAAAAAGATCAAGAATGATTAGGAAGAGAAAGAAGAGGAAGAAAGGGTGATGAATGTAGGGGAAGAGGAAGACAAAATAAAGATTGAGATTGAAGAAGAGGAAGAAGAGATGGAAAAAGATCAAGAATGATTAGGAAGAGAAAGAAGAGGAAGAAAGGGTGATCAATGTAGGGGAAGAGGAAGACAAAATAAAGATTGAGATTGAAGAAGAGGAAGAAGAGATGGAAAAAGATCAAGAATGATTAGGAAGAGAAAGAAGAGGAAGAAAGGGTGATCAATGTAGGGGAAGAGGAAGACAAAATAAAGATTGAGATTGAAGAAGAGGAAGAAGAGATGGAAAAAGATCAAGAATGATTAGGAAGAGAAAGAAGAGGAAGAAAGGGTGATCAATGTAGGGGAAGAGGAAGACAAAATAAAGATTGAGATTGAAGAAGAGGAAGAAGAGATGGAAAAAGATCAAGAATGATTAGGAAGAGAAAGAAGAGGAAGAAAGGGTGATGAATGTAGGGGAAGAGGAAGACAAAATAAAGATTGAGATTGAAGAAGAGGAAGAAGAGATGGAAAAAGATCAAGAATGATTAGGAAGAGAAAGAAGAGGAAGAAAGGGTGATCAATGTAGGGGAAGAGGAAGACAAAATACAGATTGAGATTGAAGAAGAGGAAGAAGAGATGGAAAAAGATCAAGAATGATTAGGAAGAGAAAGAAGAGGAAGAAAGGGTGATCAATGTAGGGGAAGAGGAAGACAAAATAAAGATTGAGATTGAAGAAGAGATGGAAAAAGATCAAGAATGATTAGGAAGAGAAAGAAGAGGAAGAAAGGGTGATCAATGTAGGGGAAGAGGAAGACAAAATAAAGATTGAGATTGAAGAAGAGGAAGAAGAGATGGAAAAAGATCAAGAATGATTAGGAAGAGAAAGAAGAGGAAGAAAGGGTGATCAATGTAGGGGAAGAGGAAGACAAAATAAAGATTGAGATTGAAGAAGAGGAAGAAGAGATGGAAAAAGATCAAGAATGATTAGGAAGAGAAAGAAGAGGAAGAAAGGGTGATGAATGTAGGGGAAGAGGAAGACAAAATAAAGATTGAGATTGAAGAAGAGATGGAAAAAGATCAAGAATGATTAGGAAGAGAAAGAAGAGGAAGAAAGGGTGATCAATGTAGGGGAAGAGGAAGACAAAATAAAGATTGAGATTGAAGACGAGGAAGAAGAGATGGAAAAAGATCAAGAATGATTAGGAAGAGAAAGAAGAGGAAGAAAGGGTGATCAATGTAGGGGAAGAGGAAGACAAAATAAAGATTGAGATTGAAGACGAGGAAGAAGAGATGGAAAAAGATCAAGAATGATTAGGAAGAGAAAGAAGAGGAAGAAAGGGTGATCAATGTAGGGGAAGAGGAAGACAAAATAAAGATTGAGATTGAAGAAGAGGAAGAAGAGATGGAAAAAGATCAAGAATGATTAGGAAGAGAAAGAAGAGGAAGAAAGGGTGATGAATGTAGTGGAAGAGGAAGACAAAATAAAGATTGAGATTGAAGACGAGGAAGAAGAGATGGAAAAAGATCAAGAATGATTAGGAAGAGAAAGAAGAGGAAGAAAGGGTGATCAATGTAGGGGAAGAGGAAGACAAAATAAAGATTGAGATTGAAGACGAGGAAGAAGAGATGGAAAAAGATCAAGAATGATTAGGAAGAGAAAGAAGAGGAAGAAAGGGTGATCAATGTAGGGGAAGAGGAAGACAAAATAAAGATTGAGATTGAAGAAGAGGAAGAAGAGATGGAAAAAGATCAAGAATGATTAGGAAGAGAAAGAAGAGGAAGAAAGGGTGATCAATGTAGGGGAAGAGGAAGACAAAATAAAGATTGAGATTGAAGAAGAGGAAGAAGAGATGGAAAAAGATCAAGAATGATTAGGAAGAAAAAGAAGAGGAAGAAAGGGTGATCAATGTAGGGGAAGAGGAAGACAAAATAAAGATTGAGATTGAAGAAGAGGAAGAAGAGATGGAAAAAGATCAAGAATGATTAGGAAGAGAAAGAAGAGGAAGAAAGGGTGATCAATGTAGGGGAAGAGGAAGACAAAATAAAGATTGAGATTGAAGAAGAGGAAGAAGAGATGGAAAAAGATCAAGAATGATTAGGAAGAGAAAGAAGAGGAAGAAAGTGTGATGAATGTTGGGGAAGAGGAAGACAAAATAAAGATTGAGATTGAAGAAGAGGAAGAAGAGATGGAAAAAGATCAAGAATGATTAGGAAGAGAAAGAAGAGGAAGAAAGGGTGATCAATGTAGGGGAAGAGGAAGACAAAATAAAGATTGAGATTGAAGAAGAGGAAGAAGAGATGGAAAAAGATCAAGAATGATTAGGAAGAGAAAGAAGAGGAAGAAAGGGTGATCAATGTAGGGGAAGAGGAAAAGGAAGACAAAATAAAGATAAAGATTGAAGAAGAGGATGAACAGGGCGAAAAACATGAAGAATGAAGAGGAGAAGAAGAGAAGAGGAAGAAAAGGTGATGAATGTAACGGAGGAGGAAGGCAATTTGCGCATGATGCTTTCCTTTGTGCTGAAAATCGCTGTTTTATGTAGGATTTTAAAAATATAAATTTTTAAATTATAGAGAAATATATACACGTATATTTAAACCAAAGGAGAGGAAAGGCAGAAGTGTAAATTGGTGGATCGAAAATATAACTTAAAGAAACAATAATTAGAGGTAACCGGTTATACTTCCTCGCTCTTCAAGTTTCAACAGAGGATAAAAATAAGAGTTGAACAACAAAGAAAAAATTGTTCAAGATAGCAATTATTCTTTCACTATCTGTGTAAATATAAATGGTTTGAAGCTCTCTCAAATATCGCGAGTGTTCTCTGCTGACTACAGAGCAACCTCAGTTCCTGAACGTTTCACATATCGAACAAATCTCTTTTCGAACCGAAAATTCGAGATGAAAATGCTCGTTTATCGAACATAATTTCGGTTCTCGAACAACATTGCCGAATGGAGTTAAATCGAATGGAATCATTTCTGATTAGACCGCCCTGTTGTATACATTCGTTTGTTTTGACGTGTTTTTCTTTTCCAATTTTATTGTACTGTGACTTTTTTCTCTACATTGATTCCTATTTTAAAAATGGTTTCTGTTTACGAACCTTTCGGTTTAAGAACGATCTTCAGGAAAGAATTAAATCCGTGAAACGAGGTTCCACTATATATATATATATATATATATATATATATATATATATATATATTAGGTTGGTGCAAAATAATATCGTTTTTTGACGAATTTTTTAACGTCAAAAAACGATATTATTTTTGCACCAACCTTATATACATAGAAAAAGTTGCAAATTAAAAAATATTTTATTTTATGAAAGTATTTATTTATTTATATATATATTTGATATTTCAAATTGTCCTCAATCTTTCATCAGATATAACTGTTTGTTACAAATAAATTAAAATTACTGTTTGTTAGCAAGTAGCATCCTTCGCGAGAGGCGGACGTCACGTGATATGGAACGTCACTGTTTGGATATTCCTAACAAATCTAACTGTCATAAATATTTTAAATGTTGTTTAAAATTTTTTTTAACTATATCTAAAAAAAATTGCTTAACTATTGAAATATTTATAAAGATTTAAAACACCCAAACTTGTTTAAAATCTTTATTTGAAATATCAAATAGATATATAAATAAATAAATACTTTCATAAGATAAAACATAATTTTTTTAATTTGCAACTT
Source organism: Acanthosepion lycidas (assembly GCA_963932145.1). Lineage (NCBI taxonomy): Eukaryota > Metazoa > Mollusca > Cephalopoda > Sepiida > Sepiidae > Acanthosepion > Acanthosepion lycidas. Next base: position 117,414,553 of record OZ010581.1, on the reverse strand, counting down.
TTTCTATATATACATATTACAAAGTATACGTGGCTTCTCATTATGCTATATATATATATATATATATATATATATATATATATATATATATATATATATATATATATATATATGGGGATAGTGCTGAAATAATGATAGCTCAAATGGCGGTAATTCTTTTTTATATCGAGAACATTACACTTGGATTTTAATTTAAATTATTATGTCTGGCTTTGCTTAACTTCTTCAGCTTTTTATTACTTTTAAAATTAATTTTATGGCATTGTTTATATATATATATATATATATATATATATATATATATATATATAGTGAGAGAGCGAGAGAGAGAGTGAAAGAGAGAGAGCACTGCCTCGGTTCTGGAACGTCTCAAATATCGAACATATTGGTTTTTGAACAGAAAATTCGAGATGAAAATGCCTCCGTTATCGAACAAAATTTCGGTTCTCGAACAACATTGCTGAAACGAGTTAACCCGAACGGAATCATTTCTGACTCAACCGCTGTTTTGTATACATTCTAGTCTTGTGCAGTGTTTTTCTTTATCAATTTTATGGTACTGTGACGTTTTTTTTTTTTTTATCTAAATTTATTCCATTTGGAAAAATAGTTTCGGTTTACGAACATTTCCAGTTAAGAACGGCCTTCAGAAACGAATTAAATTCGTGAACCGAAGTTCCACTGTACTGTGAAAAAAAATCTCTGGTAAAAGATGAGGCAAAAATCTTTTGTAATCGTAGCATTAGAATTATTAACAAGAGTATACAGTTTTTATAAACTGTGCAAACAATTCCCGACGCATGCTTGCACCAACTGCATAATTACCATAAACAAGCAAGCAACAGCTGTTTGTAAATTTAAAGCTTAAACAGAGTCGAATCTGCATTTTATATCCGGTTGTTAAGAAATTAAAGCAGAATTTTAAACATTAGTTTTAAAACAACAGATCTCTATTCAGAGTAAACTATTGATTAAAAAACGTCAGAAATTACATATTTTGTAAACAAGAAATCAATCGCCGATCTGACCGTTAATCACCAATAATCAGGATGAACAGATTTTTCCTAAGGGAGACCTTGAGGGCCTACTGGGACATATATTCAGCCCAGACCTCAAGTGGAACCCATGTATATTATTCATCGCTAAAGATGCTGGAAAAATGGTTTTCTACCAGTACTGCTTCAGTAATTACCACACTCCTCCTGTTATCCTCTACATGGCAAGTCGAAAAGGGGGTACTTTCTGCCCCGTCTTCACTTTCCAATCTTGATAGAGTCTAAAAACGTCTCGGCTTCCTTGTGGGTAACACATTATTTTCCACCCTACAGCCTCTTTCTCTCAGACAAAACGTCGCAATACTTTCACCGCTATATTACCATTTTCATGGAAGTGTGCTCAGACGAAATACATTCCTTAGTTCCACAACTCTAACCTTCACGGCCAAGATCCGCAATGTTACGCACATTGTAGCGAAGCACCCTCCTTCGAAATTCAATCGGTCAGCAGCTTCTTCCCTGCTAAAACTACGGAATTTTTGGAAACTGATAAAGAATAGATTAAAATTTGGTGACATTTCTAAAATACAGGACACTAACAAATATCAAAGAAAAGACTATTGAAATGTTATGTAATATCAGTTCTTCGATATTGTACCGAATACTGGACAATCTCCGCCCAGATGAAGAAAAGACTTAAAGCCACAGAAATGTGGTTCTACAGAAGAATGCTGAGGATATCTTGAACTGAACATGAGTAACGGAGAAGCTTTAAGGAAAATGACAAGAAAAAGATCGCTTATAATAAAGACTCAGTTGAAATATCTACTCACATAATGAGGAAAGGTTGCAAGGATAATTCGACACTCATTGGAAATTATCAATGCAATGCTAGTAATGTACCTAATGATCTTGTGGAAATGGATGGCAGAACATGAGGAGAGTGTTATAGTAAGAGGTTAAATATTGATTAGTGTTACAACGGATAGGAGAATGTGGAGAGTCATGATCGTCCACGCACTGAAGGGATGTCGTATAAAAGAAAACATATTGACATCCTTTATACACTATTTAAATTATACAGACTATTGTCCTCATCTTTCTCGACATGTTCATCACAACGTTTCGGCCGTTGTAAGCTCTGGTCTTCTTCAGGTGGTCGGAATGTTGAACTGAACCCTTTATTTCGCTCATTGGGGTAGACTGTCCTTTATTCACTGCGCCATGTGTGTTGAATATGGCGACAAAGATGAGGACAATAGTCGGAATAATGTACATATTGCACATAATATTTCATCTCAGAAATATAGACAGATACTGACATCCCTTATATTGTCACAAACAATACTTTAAAGATTTCAAAATTGTATCGTTTAGCACCAGAAAAGAAACGATTCAAATTCCTGGGATACATAATGAGGAAAGATTGCTTGGAGAATTTGACACTCACAGGGCATATCAAAGGCAAGAGGGACGGAGGGAAAAAAGCGTGTAATCTACCTAACGAGGTTGTAGAAGTGGATGGTAGATTAGGGAATGGAGGTATAGTGAAATGACATACTGGAAGTCGTTGTGCGTTTCATAGGATACACTTTTTCATCGCACGTCACACTCCGATCGAGAACAGGATTGCTTTTGTTGCGTAAAAGAATCGAAGAACCGACTACACAGCGGCGATTTTTCCGGTTTTCCTTCAATTCTTGTCCCATCCATTGGTTCAGCATCTTCAGCATTCACAAATTGGATCAAATATTCAGAGAATTGTCCCATCTAACATGCAACCAAACAGTTGCGCGCATTTGCTTCAACCAAAGCCTTCCATTCATTGCCGTTAATGGCAGAAGGACGCTCAGAAATCCACCACAACAGAATTTTTTAAACTGATAAGGAACCGATTAAACGCTGGTGATACTTGTAAGATTTCACTAAACTTGTATAAAAAATTACCGACACTAATAAAAAAGAAAAAAAAGAAAAAGAGTACTGAACTGTTATGTAAATATCAATCCTCCTATAAGGCAGTGAATGATGGACAATTTCTTCACAAATGAGGAAGAGATTCAGGCAACAGAAAAATGCTGAAAATAACAGGTATAGAATATGTGAGTAACGAAGAAAACTTAAGGCAAAGGAAAACAAAATGGTCGCTTACATTTAGCCTAAGAATGTGACATGAAATTTCTTGGACACATAATATGGAAGTAGGGCCTGCATATGTATGTATAGATGGCCATTCGAGGATACCCGTTTACTAGGGCAGGTAGCCAATTCCTATTGCAGACGCTTACTCAAGCACATTTGTGTTTATTCAACGCCAAAAGAAACAACCTATGGTTTATACTGCAACTATGCTGAGCAGACCGTTGTTACAGTTTTTGGGAAAGAGCGCGTTATCTAGCGAGCTCAACAATTTGAACAAGACCAATATGCTGAAGCCCTAGGCGACGATGACTTGTAACTTCGTGCTAGCACAGCTATCGACGACACCCAAGGTTTCCGTCTACCCGGTTTCACTCACGAATCTTGGGTCAAGCCGTGGTATGGTTTTCAAGCACTTTTCAAACCGAGCCGTCCAGTTCGATAACATCAGGAGGACTCCTCCCTGGCAAATCGACCATGGTGATATTCGAACCAAGGTCTCATGGTCAGAATGCGAACGTTCTAACCACTCGGCCATTAATTGGACACTCAAAAGACAGATCGAAGGTAAAGGGGACGAGCTTGCATAAATAGATGGGTAGAATATGGAGGGTGGGGACAGTGAGGGACAGTGAAAAGACAAACGTTACAAAGATTTACAGAGTATAGGAAATTATGAGGAGTCATGTTTGCTGAAATCCTGAAGAGAGACCGGACATATATGAATCTATCTCAGTTGGAAAACAAAAAGAAATAGACACTATTTACATTATTCGGACTATTGTCCTCATCTTTGTCGCCATATTTATTACAACGTTTCGGCCGCTGTACGCTCCCGCCTTCTTCAGGTGGTTGGAATATCGAACTGAACCCTTTATTTCGATCGCTCGGGTAGACTGTTCTAGCTCCACGTGCCATGTCTAATGGGTGTCAGTTATCAGTTATCTCCTGTTAATTCCCATCTCCAAGTTCGCCGCCTTAACCAGGTACTGAACTCACACTGTTTAGGTCCTGTCACTGGATCTAACTAACGCCTTTATCCACTGTGCCATGTATCCTTGAGGATAATATAGACGGATAAAAAGAAATGGTGCGACAAAATAAAGACAGAAATACACTAGGATGGGAACAAGAGAGAGATTGTTCTGGAACGTAAATAAATATAAAGTACTCCGTGAGTGTGATAGTCAGAAGGACTATTCTATCCAGTCAAGTACCATAGGGTAAAGAATCATAGAGGTGGTTATCCTAGCAGGCCATAGGGTGAAGAACAGAGAGCGAATGTCTTGCGAGCAGCATTATAAGGAAAAACCCAATAATCATCTTTCTGTTTATGTGCCATGTCCTTTAAGGACGTAGGCGATCATGGCTCTCCACCTACCTCTACCCCTCCCAGCTCTCAGCAAGTTCATTCCCCCTGTTTCCGATCTCAGTCGACGTTCGGCCATCCACCTGCTTAAGCACGCCAGGTATGTCCCGCGCTGCATTCCTTTGTCTCTTTTTCCCTCTATTCGACCCGTGAGTATCATATTCTCCAGACCTTCTTTCCTCATTATGTGTCCCAGAAACTTCAGCTGCCTCTTTCTCATGTTAAGTATAAGCCTTCTCCTTGTTTGCATCCTCTCTAAGACCTCATCGTTGCTCACACGCTCGGTCCATGATATCCTTATCATCCTTCTGTAAAACCACATCTCCGTCTCCTCGAGTCTCTTCTTCATCATTGAGGAAGTTGTCCAACATTCGCTGCCGTAAAGAAGGACAAATGTCACGTAACAGCTCAGTATTCTTTTCTTTGTTACCAAAGAAATCCTCCTGTCTTGCAATACTCTGCTCAGTTTTTGGAATGCGTCTTTGGCCATCCTAATACGTCTAAGATCTCAGCGTTGCACGTACCGTCCTCTGTCAAGACGCTTCCCAGATATTTAAACTTCTGCGTCTGCTTGATTATAGTGTTCCCGATCTGAAAATCCCATTTTGGGCTCATCCTCTTACTGATGACCATGCATTCTGTATCCTGTGTTTTTTATGCTTAGTCCTTTCTTCTCACTCTCCGTCGCTACTTTCTGTAGGAGATTTTGTAATTTGCACATTCTGTATCTTCTGTGTCAGTGCAATCATTACCTTATGATAGTTAATATTACGTATCATAACTATTATTGTGCACGAGATCACATATGATAACGTCATTACAGTATTGCAATATCCGAAAAAAAGAAAATCCTGGATTTGCGACCAACAAAACCTTCCATAAAATGGCAGTGAAATTAGTTGAAGAATTTTGGAGATCCTGTGTGTGTAAACAAATATGGAGGTATATATAACTGTTGGTGCAAGTGATAAAATGCAAACAAAAGTAACATGAACTCTTTCGAGAAATGAAGACACAGCAGAAGATACAAGTTACACTCCAAAGAACTGGCTCATTTAGAATGGTCTTAAATAACACTGAAAACAAGATTTTAGGATTTCTATCAAAGAAAACTTACTACACCATAACAGAATTACTGGCACCTAATCCGAAGTAATAAACACTAGATTCCAAATGGATAATTATAAATCTACGGATAATGAGAAAAACAATAATAAGAACAACGACAACAACCAAAATAACAACAACAACAACAATAATAATAATAACAGAATCAAAAATATCAGCAACAGCCTACATATTACTATTACTAGACTACGGTTTAATAAAAAATGATATTTCTATCTATTACACTATATCTATATTCATATATCTCGGTCTTCTGTTTTAGTCTTTCATTCCTTTCTCTCCTTCTCTCTCACTCTCTTAGTATATAGATATCTGAAGCTTGCAAGGGCGTGAAATTTGGAATGACTTTGTTATGGTTTTCTTTTTTTTAAATGCCGACATTACGAACAGTTTTTTGCTCTGTCTGAGGTGTTTTGTCTTTAGAGTATATATATATATATATATATATATATATATATATATATATATATATATATATATATGTACATAATTTAAAGAAAAACAGACCACATTGTAATAATTTATTTCACCAGAGACTTATTTTTGCCTGTATCTTCAGACATCACTTTCAAAAGGTGAAACGAAAAATGAAATTAAAATTTACACTTTTGACGGGCAGTATTAAGCTTATATCAGTTGACATATAAGGTAGTGAGGGATGGTGTGAGAGACATTTCCCGAGAGTTTAGCAGAGAGTTTTAAAATTTATTTTTATACTTCTTTTTATTATAATACTTAATATTGACGAATGAGGAGATAAGGATCAGACATTGACCTATTTGATCGGTCAACTCAATATATATATATATTGCTATTTGCATTTAACTTTAAAAAAATTAACTTTCAGATCAACACAGATATTTGCCTTTTAAAATGATGAAGACTTGAAAAAAGCAACACCCTGATGATGACATTGTGCTAATGTCGAAAGTACTCGGAATAAATAAATAATATCTATCAACACTGATTTTCTTTCTTCCTTTAATAATGTTACCAAAAAGCTACTTTCTTTCCTCCCTCCTCACCGGCTTTACTATTTGTTTCACTTTTTTCTTTTCTCTCCCTGTCTCAAAATTATTTAAGAGGTCAAATTGTCTGGCTTCCTAACTGAGTACACTTGAAATTAAGTAAATTATTAAGAATGGTTTAAAAACAACATTATCCCTATTTACATTTCAAGGATGGACATATCCATAATCCTCCAACCACCACTTTAACCTTATATCAATCTAAAACTATCCCTCAAAATTTGTATTAAAAATAAAATAAAATCTGATTCTTTTGTAATTAGAGATGTGACCTGATGAACCAGGTAAAATGTGTTTTCTCGGGAAATAAGTTATACTCACGGAAACTTAAGGTTGTCTATTTCTTAATTATTTGATATATATATATATATATATATATATGATCCTCTGCACGTTTTGAATTCAGAGTTGTCCTTCTCCTAGAGCAGTTGCCATCAAAGTCTATAGAACACGGTCTGTCTTGCTATTTACCCATAACTGGGGCAAGAAGAAGAGGATTCATGCCTTTCCCAAGAGTATTAGCACATAAGTGAATGTAATGGATTCGACTGGAATACGAACTCGGCTCTCCGATTCTTCAATCCGAGCCGTTATCCATTATTCCACCGTTCGGGGAAACATGTGGCACACGGTGTACCAGGACTGTATTCGGCTCTTCAAAAAGTGTGGTTGGTTCTCCACAAAAACTTCACCACCAGAATCAAATCATATATGCAGGTGTCTGGCTCTGGCTGTCGGTTTCTAGGAACTGAGTTGTTGACTCTCATAAGTCGAATAAGACGGGAGCGTCCAGTCCAGTATATATATATATATATATATATATATATATATATATATATATATATATATATATATATATATATGAATAAAGACAAAAGGAAAATGTCTTCTGTTTGAGTTTATCATTGCTAACGTAAAGATATTATTTTGGAACAAATAATCCTCATATTAGACTAGAAAAAGTCCATCAGAAGACGAAAGATAAGTTTTCCTTTTTCCTTTTGTCTTTATATTGTCCTTTTACACCTCTATTTATAGTTATATCTAAAATTTTAGACACACAAACATACACACACACATATATTGATTTTAAAAATTATTTAATCCCAGACAAGCGGGTTACAGGGAGTGAAAGTAAGAGAAAAGACTGGGTATACTGAGGATTAAAGAAAAGAACAAAAGATGAACGGGATTCAAGAAGATAGAAGGTCGCGATTGACGTGGCATTTAATTTTTTAAAGTTTGTATTTCTCAGGGAAGCAAGTAAACAGAAGGGAGTTCCACAGGCAAGAAGTGCTAAAAAAGAAACTATTGGAGTAGAAGCGGCGGTTGGTTTTGGCTATTTCAACAATAAAAGGGTGGGAACTATCTACCAATCTAGTATCACGCTTACATTCATGCAGTCGGGGCACCAAACCATACGAAGAGCCGATGTTAATCTGTTCATCTGTCTCTCGCTCTCTTTTTATCTATCTCTTCTAATGTGTTCGTATCTATCATTCTATCTATCTATCTATCTATCTATCTATCTATCTATCTATCTTGATACATGTTTCATTGAATAATTTAGGTAGGTTTTTTTCTACTTATTTTCAATTGGATCCTTTCATATATCACGGACGAGCTTTTTGGTGTCATTAATAAAGGAAGAGAGAAAATTACCGTGTTGATATATATTATTTATTTATTCCGAGTACTTTCGACATTAGCACAATGTCATCATCAGAGTGTCGTTTTTTTCAAGACAAATATAGTAGTTTTCATCATTTTCAAAGGCAAAAAATGTTGTGTTGATCTGAAAGTTAAATTTCTTTCTTTGTTTCTTTCTTTTTTCAACATCTTCAATTCTTCTTTCCCTTATATCTTTTTTTTGCATAAAAGGATATTTTCTTCATCATCATCATCATCATCATCATCATCATCATCATCATCATCATCTTCTCAAGCTCAAGGCACATGAATTTTTTTCTAGGCCGAACCGACATCATCCCCATCAACAATAACGTCAACATTTTAAACATCATCTCAATGTTAATATATTCTTTATTATTATTATTATTATTATTATTATAAGAAACCCTGTTTCATCATCATCATCCTCATCATCATCATTATTATTTTCCTAATTAGTGGGAGAGCTTTATTTTGTCCACGCTTACCGTTATTTCCTTTTCGCTTTAAAGGATCATCGTTTATTATTCTTTTCAAGTCTATCCAGTGGGTGTGTCCGTAATGCCGTCAATGTTGCTCTCTTTCTTGTTCCTTTGTTCGACGACAAAATAAGCAAACTGCAGTGAAACCGTTTATATTAAGTAAAAATAAATAATTTAAATACAAAAAAAAGGTCTTAGAAAAATTCCAGAAATTCAGAGAAAACGCAAAACCAAAACAAAATTTTACATACACACATACACACGCATACGCGCGCACACACACAACAGACACACACAACAGACACACATACACACACACGCGCACACGCACACACGCACACAGTTCCTCTTTTACGATTTTACATGTTAAAGTGCTTTGAAAAAGTTTTTTGTATAAAAATATGCTATCTACTTTTGTTAGAATTTGTTCATAGGAAATTTACTACGAATAAATGTAGCTATATTGTTTTTCTATTATGCTACTAATTACTATTGCTCAGTTACTGTACATGACCGGAGCCGACAAAAGTGGTTCTTGAAACGCATATTAATAATGACGATAAAGTTGGTCTAGCGTTTTCTAAAATCTCAGCGGTTTCACATAATTTGATACTGATCAACAACTTGTCAGTATAGCATTGAATAATCATTTGTCTTGACCACTTTGAGCAGCGTAAACTGGAACACACACATATTAAACGGGAAAAATTCAAAATGAATATTTGTTACAGCTTTGAATTACTTCGATTTCAGATCGTTCACATCAGTTTATGAATCGAGTGATTGACGCCTGTAGCTTCTAATGAGAACTATCGTTCTTCGAAGCCCGTCGACTGGCGCTATAGAATTAAAAAAAACAACAACAAAGACATTTACCGAATAAAATAAGCCTTATAACTTGAGGATTTTCAACAGCGACATCGCCTAAATTAGATATCACTCTAAATAATAATAAAATCATGATGTTGACTTTCCACATTACTTCGAACAAAAGTTTAAGAATAAAATCCCCGTTATTACTGGAAAAATATAACAGTTAGTAGACATGAGAAATCTATTTTCGTGCCTAATTATAAGTTTAATATCTATTTATGAATATGTGTATCGTTCACTGCAAAACATGTCCAAGTGCCGACTGCGGGAGCGATCATCGCCCTGTTATAAGTAATCTAAGAGTGAAACTGCGGAGACTGAAGAAGCCTAACGCAGCACCCAAGCTGCAATACAACCCGCACCTGAAAGAAAAATATACGGGCAATATGAAAAAAAATATATGACGGATACAATGGAAACTCGAAATGGGACTCACTAAGAGTCGCATTAGTGATATCAGCAAACAATATTATCCCAAAGGAGAATGGAGGAAAAAGACAAAAACGAATGACATACTGGGGATATTCTTGACAGTAGACAGAAAAATCTGTCACGATACGGGGCAGAATACAGAAAATTACACAATGACATTAAGGACCAAATGCAGACAGGCTAAAGAAGTGTGGCTAAACAAAAAATGTGCAGAAGTACAGAGATTGAATACGACCAACAAAGGAGATAAAAGATGTTTGTCAACGGGCTGCTTAAAATCAAAGGACGGGGCACTCATATTAGAGAAGGAAAAAATTCTTCAATGCTGGGGCTAGTATATTGGCGAACTCTTCCACGACGAAAGAGAACAACCAGCAATACACAGAACTACCGACGGACCTGAAATTCTAAAAACCGAAATAGAAGTTGCATTGGTCAAATTGAACAGAAACAAGGCGGCTGGGCCAGACGGAATTGCAACGGAAATGCTGACGATCTTAGATGAATTTGGTATAGACAACATCACAGAAATAATAAATGAAATCTACAACAGTAGGGATATATCGGAGCATCTCAGCAGGTCTATTTTCATAGCACTGTCTAATAAACCAGCCGCAAACGAATGTGAGCTCTACCGAACAATCAGCCTACTACTGAGCCACGTAACGTCCATATTCTGATGAATAGAGCGCGCAGAAGAATCGAGCCAGAGATAAGACAAGAACAGTGCGGGTTCGTCAAAGACACCCGAACTAGAAACGCGATATTCATGCGAAGAATTTTATCTGAAAGGGCAATACATATGCAGAAGGACGTGTATCTATGTTTTATAGACTACACAAAGGCGTTCGACAAAGTACGACACAAGGAACTGCTCAGCAACCTTGATATATTCGGGAAAGATATTAGAATAATCAAGAATCTATAATGGCAGCATGCATTGAGAATGAATTCAGTGAATATGAAAAAATACAAAGGGGCTTAAGGCAAGGATGTGACTTCTCACCGGACTTATTCAACCTATACAGCGAGGCAATTCTGAGAGAATTGGAGATCCTATCGGGATTCAGAATTGGCGGCCTCAGTCTTAACAACATAATTTATGCAGATGACATAGTACTGATAGCAGGCACTAAAATCAAGCAGGTGCGGAAATTTAAATGTCTGGGAAGTGTTTTGACGGAGGACTGTAGGTGCGACGCTGAGATCCGAAGACGGATTGGAATGGCCAAGGATGCATTCCAAAATCTAGGCAGAGTACCGCGAGACAGGAGGATTTCTAAGGTGACAAAGAAAAAAGTACTGAGCTGCTCCGTGACATCTGTCCTCCTATACGGCAACGAATGTTGGACGACATCCTTTAGGATGAAGAAGAGACTCGGGGTGACGGAGATGCGGTTCTACAGAAGGATGCTAAAGATAACATAGACCGAGCATGTGAGAAACGATGAGGTCTTAGAGAGGTTGCAAGGAGAAGGCTTATACTTAACGTCAGAAAGTGTCAGCTGAAGTTTCTGGGACACATAATGAGGAAGGAGGGCCTGGAGAATCTGATCCTCACAGGTTGAATAGAGGGAAAAAGAGACAAGGCATACCTGATGGGCTTAAGCAAGTGGATGGTAGAACATGGTCTGGCGAAGAGGATCCTTACGCATAGAGGGAAAGGCAGAACGAGTCGCAAAATGAATCCTTAGTTG